>VZTN01026729.1:332032-354840 GCA_013400515.1 Erpornis zantholeuca | reverse complement strand
TGTGCATTTTTCATTAATACATTTGGGTAGGAAATAAAAGCAGCAGTTTTGTTCAGGTATAGTCCAAGCAGATTGTTTTCTCTGTGTTCCTTTCCACACGACACCAAGTAAGAAACAAGTTCATTTTACAAATGCTTGTACTGGGCACTGCTCAGTGCTACACAGAATTGCCAGACCTTAGCCTAAGATTTCCCATTGTTTTCAATGATACTGTCCCCTAATTACAGAGTTTTAATAAACTTAATAAGTAAATTAAGAGTAAAGTTTCTTTACTATAAAAGGGTTAATTTTTGTTTCAGTGCAGCCATAGTAACAATCTCAGTTAGATAGATTTGTAGCTGCTGCCAACTGANATAGATTTTTGTTTTGACATTTTTAAACCATATGTTTCAAGTTTTCATTTTGCTGTGACATTTCCAAACAATTTTACCAAATTCAGTGTCTAAGGAGTCAGAATTTGGAAAAAATATTTTGACAGAACAAGATATTTTGTCAACTTTCAGTGTGCGTTTTTCATTAATACATTTGGGTAGGANTGAATCTGTGAAATTATACAGTCAGGAAATTTATATTTCTGTTAAAGTCTGAAAGTTTTAAGCTGCCTGTCATAATATTGACGTTTTTCTAATACTATCTGCTTTAGTAGAGATTAAAATGATGAGGATCAATATCTTTTGTGACATTTATGTCTTCTGCACATTGCCAAAATATATCATAAGCATTGGAGAATAATATGGCAGAGAAATTGATTTCCTTGTCTTTAAGTTTCCAGACCAAAGTCCCACATGGTACAAGCCTCCTTTCTTGCAGAACTATAGTGACTTAAGTATTTGTAGTCCAGGATCCAAACTTTCCTTACAGAAACTGCCTTCAATATTTTTTGAAGGTAAAATACATTTACTTAGGCCTCTAGTTGGTTTTAAAGGAACCACTTCTACCTAAGCCCTTCATGAAGCTCTTGTCTAGAAATTTCATTAAACCCAACCCCAGATCTAGTAATCTAAATAATATTAGCACCAATGGAAGATCAGTTGATCAACTTAATTTTGAAGTAGGATGGCAGCTGGTAACTGAATTCTGCATTGAAGAAAGGGGAAAAAATTTCAGCTTCTGAATGCATTATTCAGTATGCAGATGAATGACATTCACTTCTTCCCACTTCTCATAAGAACAATGTGTGATCTCAGAGTCCATAAAGACAACAGTAACACACAGGTAAAGTACTGCAGTACACTGCATTTTCTGAAAGGAACAGGATCCAGGCAGCTCTTCAGCAGTGAGTGTTGCCTTGGCTGTGGCATGTGTTAGCAGAGAAGCCAGAAAACGATGTGCTTTTCACCATGCAGCAAGACTGTGCTGTTACAGAAGTCTGCAGTCTGTCTCTAGTCAACTCCACTCTCCCTCAAACATAAAGCTTTCAACAGTTAAACAAAACTCTTTAAAAAAAGTGTTTGGGCTGTAACAAAGGACTAAAATTTTACAGAATTTCAATGACAATGGTTATAAAACAGAAAAGCAGCAGCATATAAAAGCAAATTTCAAAATTAATTAATAAAAATAGCATTAGTAGATACAGTTTCTGTGTATATCCAGCTTGCTCCTTTTCATTTATTTATTTAGCATACTTCATTGCCAGTAAAACTTTTCCTTTAAATACAAGTTTATAAGGCAAATTATCCAACTGTGAAATTGGAAGCTCAACTGTTTCAGCCCATCCCAATTTTTTTAAATGTTCCCCCACATTTAATCTAAGTGCACAAGTAATCTGCACTTGTCTTTATAGTGCCTACAACTGAAAAGGATTATCTAGTCAGAATACATCCGTATATAATAAATGTGCTTCATTTCTTCCGCAGTCCTTAAAGCTGACAGCCAAAATGAATGTTTGTCTCAGCATTGGCACCAGTGGTACTTTTGTAGAGACTATTTCATGGTCCATTGGACCCTAAAGGACATTGTTTTTAAAGGCATATTATCAAAAGGGATGAAGCATGCCATCAGAGTGCATATCAGTATGTATTGAACTTAAGGGCAATAGCATTGCTTTGTTGATATTGTGAGGCTCTCTAGTCAAAATGTATTAAAAATAATCTTTATCCTTCTCAGCTTTTATAATTATTTTTTGTCTACCCAGTAAATACAGGTCATGCAAGGAACACGTACATCTTCAGTAACTTTGAAAGAAGGACAGAAAAGTTCTTAATATTCAAGTAATTTATCCTTTCTGTATATATTTTAAAAACCTGCTACCACCACTGCTGTTACACTAATAGGCTACAGTGCCACATTAACTAGCTGTGAAAGCAGCACAGCTCTGAATCCCATTTTGCTGACTTATGTTGAAGAAAAAACAACCTACATTCCTTTAAAAGTATCCATATTCACTGGTAGGGATATTCCCATGAAGTAATCAGCTTTCTTGGAAACATCTCTTGAGCTGCATAATATAAATTTCTGAATCTCAGAGGTGGGGGGGGCTCACCAGAATATTCATTGGTCACCTCAGAACTATGATAATATTGTGTGGGCAGAGCCTAATTTGATCCAGATTGCAGCAGTGCTCACTGGGTTAGATGCTGCATGGTCCTGACAGCTTAACTGTCAGATAAATTGCTGCAGTTATAGCACATGAGCAAGCCCATAAGCTGATCATATTAATGTTACGAAAATATGACACCAAAAACTAATAATGTTCTTTGAGGCATCTGGACAGAAGCAAAATCTAATCTTGTCTAAAAGATCTCCATTAGCAGTAATCATTCTGTAATAAGATCAGCATATTCTTGTCAAAGCAGATAGTACTGTGCAGCATTAGGAAAACTGATTAAACATGGCATGCTGCTCTAAAATAAACCTTCAACTTTGGGAATCCAAGCCTGCTGATTACACTGGATTTGTTGGTTAAAATATGTCCAAGCCATTTTCAAAATAACTTCTTCTAGTGATTTGTTCTTAGTGAGGGAGAAATACACAGTAGTGGAAAAGGAATCAAAATCAGTATTTGAGTCCTATAGAATTTGAACTTCTTGGGGAAGGGGAAAAAACCCAAAACATCTGAGAAGAGTTGAGCCCTTAGTACAATAATCATTTATTTCTCCCAGATAAATGTAGATTTGTCCATCCTTTGCTTGTAATATTTTGTGATACGATTGCATAGTCAACCAGAGTCCCTTCAAGGATGCCCACTCTTACAGCTGAAGCATAAACACATCCAGAGCACATCAGGCTGTCTACTTCTTTGTTAAAAAGAGCCTTTACACTTTGGCCTAAGCCTTTGAAGGTTTTCTGATGATTTGGTGGAAATTTACACTGTGAAACATTTGGTCCATGATGCTCTAATGTTCCTTGCAACCAAAGAATTTAATGAATTTAAAAGTAAGAATAAACCTGGGCATCAAGCACCATGAATTTTTTGCTCAATATTGTTGCTGTGGTCCAGGATAGTCCTATGAATGATGATCTAGAGCAATGCAAAATAGATAAAGATCTGTAATTCTGAAAGCATGAGCATGTGGATTTTTGGTAGTTGTTGGGGGCTTGCTGTTTGTGTTTGGTTTTGTGGTTTTGGTTTTTGGGTTTTTTTTTAGGGATTTTTTAAAATATATATTTTTTTTTTAATTATTTAACTAATTCCTCTATAAAATTTCTCAAGTAAAGCAGAATCCAGCTGCTCTCCCAGGAGTATGCATTCAAATGCAGAACACACAAGCTCTAATTTAAATTATAATTGGGAAAATATTCCCCCAGCTGTGAACTGGTTTCCTTTTTGGGGTTGTAAAAGGATTCAGACAGATCTGAGGAGCTTTAGTCTGCAGCATCTCAGTTCCTTAAGGCTGAGAGTGTTTTTGACAGGCTGTAATTACAGCCTGTAGGTGTTTACTTTGTCTGGAAAATTACTGAGCACCTTGAACAGCTGGCAGCAGCAGAGTTTCTCTAGAGAAGGAAAATGAGCTACAAAAGGTGCAGCAGATCAGGATGGTGGTTGCTGCTTTCTTGTGTGGAGGAGCTGAGCTGTGGCTGCTTGGGGACTCTACAAATAGTGATGAGGTGAAACAGGGAAGGAAGGCAAGGCATGATGTGAAAGACAGAGGTTTGTTTTTTCCTGGAAAATGAGGATTTGCAACCTCTTGGGTTGCATTTCAGAGATGGAGCCAGATGGACCCATCAGTGCTGCTGTAGCTGGATGAGGGAAAATTCCATCCCCTGCATGACAAAGGAGTCGAGTTAGTGCAGAACTTTGTAACCTCAGAAGTGTGTGAAGTGCTATGCAGGAAGAATGATATGATTTGCAGACTTGAAGTAGGTTGTGAAAGTCTGAAGACAAGATGGAAACAGCAAGATGTCCCTGCTCCTGTGTAACATGAATTAATTAAGACCAATTTAGTGGTAGGTTTATTTGAGAACTTGACAGTAATTGCAGTGGTTAGACTAAGGTGAGAGCAAAGCAGTGAACCCAACGACAAAGGATTTGAGAAAGCCATAAAATCGTCTTGAATAAAATACCCACACATAATGAAGAGTCTGGTTCCAAAATACTAGTGAGATAATTTGGTAATTTTCTGTGAAGTAAAGACAAAGGCAGCAACCATCAGATAGAAAAGTAATGAGTCTTCAGCATGCCTTTTGTATTTTCTTTCAGCCATTTTGAACTGAACATTGAACACTTTTTTTTTGTTCCCCTGATCAAAAGGACAGTTGTTACACTGGGATAAAGTATTTCCTAGTATTTATCCTTGTAAAGTGAAATATAGGGCTAAGTGTTGTAAAGTCTCAGAAAATTAAGTTTAGTTTCTCCTGGCACGACCTTGTCTAACAGGATGGGCATCTGTATCATGATGTTATACTGTCCTCATGAGAGAGATGTCTCATTTTTACAGCAGGAGAGCTACTTCTAAGGTCAAAGATGTTCAATGCCGAATCATAAATTCAACAAGCCTACTCTGTCACAAGAAACAAATTCAATTTTACAGTAAAAATTGTACACTGAGTATCTGTGCTGCGAAAATGAAGATGGGCTGGTGATAAATGAGGTCAGGGCAATAGGTGTCAGACCCTCTAAATTATATGGACTAGACTGCAGATAGTAGCAGGCACACACCATGAAGTGAAAGGAAATGGAAGTGTACTCACTTGTACTAGTATTGGTGTTGTAAGTATCTTTAAACTTTTGTTTTGTGTGTGAAACAGATGAAGAGAGCTTCACTTTTCCCCTGTAGTGCCTGACCCTGGCTCACAGTGGGTTCAGGGTTTGCTGACCAATGCCAGAAAGTCCTCCTGGAACATTTCTGCCCCTTCACAAGAAGCAGGAAGGTCAGTCTGCCTCCCATGCTGACAAACATACAGACAAGCCCTTGCCCAGGCTGTGCCAAGAACCAGTTTTAACCTCCCAGTACAATGACTTTTTAAACATTTTTCCCTGATGGTTTAGCCCTTAAAAGTTAAGCTCATAAGGTACATCATTTAAACATTATTTCAAACTAGAAATAATGTTTCAGTAATATCTTATTAGAACTAATAACTCACTCTATAATGAAATTTTAACTCCACCAACAGTCAAACTGAATTAATACAAAGGAGCATATATGCTCAAACACAAAAACCCAATTATTTCACTTTCTCTTCTGTCTGTACCATGCAATAATTTCCCCTTATTAAGACAGTATATTTCAGAGGAATTAAAATTTATACACAATGAATAATATCTTAAAATGTCATTATTTCTTGGATATTTTCAGTGAGAGAACTGTTAAGCAAGTCTTTCCCTGGAAGATTAGATAAAGAAATTAAAATAAAAATGTGCTGTGTGCCATTTGTAGTAGGAAAACATTGATATGGGGTTTACAGACATTTGCTACAAATACACAAGAACAGGTTTTTGGAATTTTGTTTGAAAATTTTAGTGTTGAGATAAATTCAGTGAACTGTTCTTGGACTTAAACTATGTTGCACTGTATCCTGGTCTTTTGGTAATGTGCTCTTGGTAGATTTACAGCTACCCAGAGATGTAAGAAATTGCCAGAGATCCTAGGCCTGCACTAATCAGCACAGATGATGGGTGATTTCAGAGATAAAACTCTCTTGGGTGTGACCATGTCAGTGTGCTGCTGTTGTGAATCATCTTTAAAACCTTCTCCATGGAGTGTGGAGGACATCCCCTCAATTAAGGGATTTGGTGGTTTGCTTAAGTCAACACTGCTGTGTTCAGCAGGTTTGAACTGAAGGGAAAGTCTGCTGGGTTTCAAGACACTGCCATTAAAGGTAACTCTGAAATTCTTCCTCAGAAATCTACTGTCTTTAAAATGTGTTAGAAACTGCTTATGTATGTTTTCTGTAAAGGGTTTTCTACAGGTTTTCAAAGTTGAGGAAAATGCCACTATCCCTTTCTTCCCATTAACGTGTGTTTCAAAAAGGGTGGACAATAAATCCTTTCAATCTTGCTGGATAAGTAATATGAGAGACTTATTTGACCTCCTGACAAAACAGAGTTGCTCAGTGTCCACTCACAATAGTGTGTGTCCAGGCCAGTGAGGTTTCAGTCAGTGATAATTGCTGTTTCTTACAGGCAGCAGACAGAGTGACTGATGCTGTCTAATACAGAAATCAAGAGAATAAGAAGGGCACAGTTTGTGATGACAGGGAACTTCCCATTCTTGTGTTGTGCCTCTTAGAACTTCTCATAACCAGAAGTTGCTTTGACCTTGTGAGCTGTAATCCAATAGCTCTAATTGTGTGTTTGACACACAGAACACACAGGCTGTGTTCTAAGACACTGATGAGTAGCCCACATATGCAAAAGGGATGGGGAAAAAACAGCACTTTTATATAGTTTAATTAGGAAGAATAAAATCTGGTTAAGAAGAATTTAGTCACCTGAACTGCCATTGCTTAGAATTACTGTACAAAATTTATGACTGTCCTTATGGGCTATGTTCTAAACAATCTGATTTAAAAAAGGGAGCAAAATGTGATCATGCTTCCCATGCATCTCTCATATCTATCTAACCAGAAACAAAACTCTTGTAAATGGAATAGCCCCAAGGGTCAGATTTTCTAATGACCAAGATCTCCCAGAAGTAACAACCCTGTGATTTGGTGAAAACTGAAAGACCATCAGGGAGAGCACAGATCAGAATTATCCTTGGTTATTAAGAATACATGAAATCTGTGGTGTGTCTGTATGTATAACAGCTGAAGAATATTACCAATGCTGAAAACTTGTTGCTGGTGAATGATTTCCTGGTATTTTTGGAACAGTCAGAGGTTAAAAATCCCAATTGTGATCTGAATCTCAGTCTTGATCTTGATCTTGAATCTTGGAAGTTAGTTTCCCTAACTTTCAGAAAAATCTTATAGCTCCACTATATATATATATATAAATTAAAAATAGTGTTGAATGTTTTAAATTTTTATATATATATAAAGAAAGAGGGATGAATATAATTTCCTCAGGAAGAAAATGTTAGTTATACAACAAGATGTTGAAATTATGCACACTAAAACATTTTTATACTAATTCAACATTTGGCAGGAAATCATCTCTGTGAGTAGGTAGAGTGAAACTTCTTCAATGGGTCAGATGGGTCAACATGACAAAGCAGCACAAATTGCAAATGTGTTATTTGTAATCCAGCACCCAAAATGCTGGAAAAAACAAAATTATTGAGGAAAAAAAATACTTATATTTTTAATTATTGTAGTAAAGGCTTGTGGTCCAAAGGTTATTTGTAATTGCTTTTGGTGAGTTTACTTTATATTATATTTTCCCCCTTTATTAATTTTTAAATTTCTTTAGAAATGGAGAATAAAGACTTATTCCAGTGAAGTGAAACTAAGCTAATACAAAAGTTAATGAAATTAATTAAGAGTTTGTGTTATAACTTCTAAAGGAAAAGTGATTCAGAAATATTTTACATATTTTCAGAGGATGGTTGAACGTTTAAAAAATGCAAGAAGCTCAACAAACTGACTCAAAAGAGGCAGTTATTAAATACTTTGCACCTACAATGGACTTTCTACACTAAAGAGTTTAGCATTTGCTTATTTCTAAAAACTGAAGTGGTGTGGGGAAGTTCCATGCTTGTTTTGAGGTGTTTTTAGCAACTTTGCCTGGCTGAGGCTGATGCTGAGGTCTATCAAGCTCCATTTGATTTGTTTCAGCAGTCACAGTGATGACAATGGCCAAGGCAACATTTCAGAAAAATATACCTAAAGTAATTTGATGTGTGAAGGTAATAGAACAAGAATTTTGATATTGTAAAAGACTCTCTTGTAAAAGACTCTTTGTGACATGAACGTCTCTGACGCCCCTGGAGAGACACTGGCTCCAAAGGAAATGGAAGCAGCTCCACAGTACATTCCTACATGTCCCATGGTGAACTTTGAGGCAGGATTTCTTTCTGTGGGAGCTCAGATGGGGGCGAGGGGCCCCGGGGTGCTGCTGGCAAACAGAGGCTCTGGGAGAGCAGAGATGCCCCCAGAGCTGTCAGGGGCAGCAGGAGCTGCTGGGTCCTCGTGCAGAGGTTGGGTCGGGGAGGTGTGTACATAGCTCTTTGTGCCCTGCTCCTGTTCCTGCTGGGGGTGCCACTGCCACTCCTGTTCCTGCTGGGGGTGCCACTGCCATTCCTGTTCCTCTGGGGGTGCCCACTGCCATTCCTGTTCCTGCTGGGGGTGCCACTGCCATCCCTGTTCCTCTGGGGGTGCCACTGCCATCCCTGTTCCTGCTGGNCTGGGGGTGCCACTGGCATTCCTGTTCCTGCTGGGGATGCCCACTGCCACTCCTGTTCCTGCTGAGGGTGCCCACTGCCATCCCTGTTCCTGCTGGGGGTGCCACTGCCATTCCTGTTCCTCTGGGGGTGCCACTGCCATCCCTGTTCCTGCTGGAGCAGAAAAGGGCCCAGCCCACCCTGAGAGCAGCTGTGGAGTGCTTCAGAGTCCTGTTGGGAAGCAGGGTGAGGCTGGGAAAGAGCATCCTCATGAGGGTGGCTTTGGAGCAGCACAGAGAAGAAGAGGTTGGGGGCTGGCCCCAGCCATGTGTACAGGCTTTTAGAACTCTGTAACATTTAAATACAAGTATTGCTATGAAAAGAAATAGGGTTCAATTCAGATTCAAGGGATGTCTGGTGCCATAATTTTGTTCAGAACCTTTTTTTTCCATTCCGTGAATAGTAGAGTCTAATGGAGTTTGAAAAGAGTAAAAAGCTTGATTGTAATGAAAATAATTTTAATGAGTATATCAAATGAGTGCAATTAAAATCTAGATACATAAATAATATCCTATTCTAATTAAAGAGGGTTGTTTTTCTCCAGAATAAACATACTAAGGGGGTTTTGTGGAGTTTTTTCTATTCTGACTTTTAAGATTGATTGAAAACCTAGGCCACTCCAAAATGAGAAAAGTACAAACAAGATTTTTTTTTTATTTTACTAACTCTTCAGCAGTTACCCAATGGTCTCATTTATCTTTCGTACTGCAAAATTATTTTTTTGATTAAGTATGTCTGCACTATCTTCATCAATGCTCCACCTGTTTTGGCTGGTTAATATTCACAGCAGTAAGTTATCATTTCTTGATTGATAAGTGATTGAACTAATTCAGTATATTTTATTTAGCCAGAGCTCCATTTTTAGACCCAATTGTCTATCAAAAAGTGCAGGGGACTACACAGGAGAAGAGAGAGGACATGGAAGTAGAAAGAAGAGATATCACTCCTTGCTGAGCCTCTTTAAAGTGGGTGGGGCAGAGCCTGTGGCAAGGTGAAGTGTGAGCTATTGTGGATTTATAGCAGTGCTCTGGGGCAGGCCACCACGGCAGGGACATGTCAGCCTTCTCTAGGCTCAGCTGCATAATTCAGGACAGAGGCCATGGGCATCACATTTCTTATGTGCCCTGAGCCTGGAGAATTTAGTGACAGCATGAAGTGGACAAGTGATGAAGGTTTTTGCCGCTGTACCAAAATCTACTTTCTAAACACATTACATGAACATGCTAATAAGTTTAACTATCAAAATGCTATTTTTCTGTCAAAAATACAGATTTCGAAAGGTTATAAAACAAATTAGTGGATGGCTGGCTTATTTTTTATCTCAGTTCTCTACACTTTACTGATTGGGTAGTGTATTGATGACACATTATAAGAAGAGGATGACATTGTTTCCAAAAGTTCATGGAATTATAGACATGAGAGACGGAATGCTTCATTAGGTATATTAAGTTGGCAATGCACCCTCAAGTACAGGATTGCTGTCATGCATACAAGTTATATACTTTTTCACATTCATAAGTCAATAATCATGCTCTGATCTCTAGTTCTGATCATCTGCTGAAAAAGCACCTAAGTGCTAATTTGGATTGCTAAAACTAGAGATACTTTTTTTAAGTTGCACTGACTTGAGCCAAGGAAATAATGGTTTGAAACGCTCCCAGAGCCTCACATGCCACAGCATTACAACTTCTGGTACATTACAAATGAGATAGACAAGTTTATCAGACAGAGAGTGCAAGAGGTGATTGAGACAGTTCAGATTCAGAGACTAGTAAGAGGCATAAACAGAAAAATTTCTTTGTTTATTTGTTGGTGCATCCCAAGACCAACACGAACTGGGTGTGCAAAAGACCTGTCAGCATGGGAGGCAGAGATCCTGAGATACTGAACAGTACAGAGCTCACTAATTTGAAGAGGAGTGGACCTATGTTGACTCTCTATAGGCATTTTATTTCAATTCATGAAACTTTGAAGCAAATGGAAAAGGTAGAGATAGTTGGAAACTAAACTAAGGATGAGGATGCTGAATGCTAGGTACCATGGGAGTCTGCACTGTCCCTAGTAAATATAAATGTCTGCTCTCTGTGGGGAACTCTCAAAATGAAATCTTCCTCATCTATTAACTTAAAAAAAAAAAAAAGAAAAAAAAAGAAAAACTTGACACACTGCTCACCCACTGTTCTGAAGGATTTTAGCCTTAAATACTCTAAAATCTCTTGAGTGCAGAAGGACTTCAGCTAGTTGACTTTTCTAGTGACACTGAACAACACCAACAGCACTCCTGAAGAACAGGGAGGTTCATACTGTAGTATTCCCTAGCAATGTTGTGCTAAGGAGCTTAGCTGGAAAACATTTCACCCGGATAGCAATTTGTCATTAAAACTGAAGTAGAGAAAGGTAAGGTTAAATGAAAAGCATTTAAGCTCTTATCAGGATAAGCAACATATTTTTCATGTTGGAAAAGCGTGTTTAGACATTGAGTAAGTGATGTATTTGGCTCTCATAGTGTACTGTAAATGCAGATAAACTTGATAACCAAAGATGTGTCTGCTGAATAAGAATGCAGTT
Source organism: Erpornis zantholeuca (assembly GCA_013400515.1). NCBI lineage: Eukaryota > Metazoa > Chordata > Aves > Passeriformes > Timaliidae > Erpornis > Erpornis zantholeuca. The sequence continues at coordinate 343,510 of VZTN01026729.1, read as the reverse complement.
TATAATTTTTCTCCTGAGGTAATGACTACCTATTCACCCTCCCCTTCCTCAGCAGCATCTATAAGACTTCTCCTCCATTCCCACGCACAGTGACACTGCAAGCTGTTCTACTTATTATTCTTGTATTGCCAACACTGCGCCTGTCATCTTTAATGATGTATGACCTTACCTCAGTGGTGGTTAATCTCATGATGAACTAACTCCCTGGAGGTTACAGGCACCATTTTCTCTGTTTCTAACAGCCAGCATCACATGGTGATGAATATTTTGGGCTTTCCTTACTCCCCCACTATGTGCAGATTTAGAGAGGGGGAGAATCATAGCTGTGGCTTCAAAAACAGTGAATTCTTGGCAAGGCATCTTTGATGTCTTCTGTACCTCACTCACCAATTAGACAATATTGGAATGAGAATGAATTAATTCAGAAGAGTGACAAAATCCAGGGGTGGCTCCAGGACTGAAGGTCCTCAAGTGAGAAGTAAAATCAAGACCCATCACTGCAGTATCTCACGCAGAAGTCTGTTGAACACTTTAACATTCAATCACCCCAAAACTGCATATTCCAGAAGTGAAACTATTTGACTAAAGACATCTGCTCTATAAGAAGACAGGCTGAGAGAGCTGGAGTTGTTCTGCCTGGATAAAAGACTCTGGGGAGGCCTTAGAGCCCCTTCCAATACCTAAAGGAGCTACAAGAAAGGTGGAGAGGGATTTTTTACAAGGGCAGGTAGTGACAGGACAATGGGGAATGGCTTCAAACTGAAAGAGAGCAGGTTTACACTAGATAGAAGGAAGAAATTCTCCCCTGTGAGGGTGGTGAGGCTCTGGAGTAGGGTGCCCAGAGAAGCTGTGGATCTCCCATCCTTGGGAGTGTTCCAGGCTGGATGGAGCTCTGAGCAACCCCAGCTAGTGTAAGGTGTCCCTGCCCATGGCAGGGGTCTTGGAACAAGTGAAGATCTTTAAGGTCTCCTTCAACCCAAACCATGCTGTGATTCTATGATTAATTACTCTTTTGGCTGAATTTGGCTGAATTTTCTGCTTTTGAATATGACTTTAATGCTTTCCTTTATCTCATCTGTATCTGTTACAGACTTTCTGTTCTGTAACTATACTAAAGGTGCATCAGCTATATTTCAAGTATTCCAAACCATACCAAAAGTGCAAGTATTTTGAAATGAAAATTTTATAATTCTTACATTTTAAATTTAGTAAGACTACTTAGATTATATAGCAATAAATTTAATGCCAGAATTAAGTCATGTCGGTCCAAATGTCTCACCCAGTGTTATCTAGTGAACATTCACTTGTTTGTAATGTCTACGGTCTTCTATAAACAGAAGTTTATCAATATATATATTTTAAAGAGGGTTTATATTTAAGAATTTCCCAATCAAGTCAAGCATATTTTATAAACAGCAAAAATTAGATAGAAATAATGAAACTATTTTTTGAGGTGTTTTCTCAGATTTAGCTATCATTTCTTTCCTCCAACACTTTTTAAGACTGGCCTATTTTACTACCTCTGTTCTTAATTGGATTTCTTGACTGTTTTCATGTTTCNCCCAAAACTGCATATTCCAGAAGTTAAACTATTTGACTAAAGACACCTGCTCTATAAGAAAGGCTGAGAGGGCTGGAGTTGTTCATTTCCCCCTTGATCCCAATGCAAAACATAAAACTTTCAGGTGGAGCTTTAAAATGGGATTTTTTTTTTTTTACAACAGAGCAGGACTGCATTTAGATTATGATTAATGGAATAAATTATCCTATTTTAATTGCATATTATGCTAAGGGGGGTTTTGTTTGCATAAATCAAATAAGGACTACAACAATGTGGTTTAAACCCTCCAGAAATCTGAGGAAGACAGCAGTATGTTATGCAGTTTATTTCTAATTGAATGGTTTAGAAAACCACTTCAATTCTCATTCTCTAATAACCTGATCAGGGAGGTCAGGAAGTGACAAGGCAGAATGTAGAGCACGTACTGAGCTGAGTAAATAGGGAGTGAGCAATTTCAATTCACAGTGTTACAGTCCTGATGTTTCCTGTATTCCCATAACAAGCTCAGACAAGGAAAGTTCTAAAATCACATCCTTTTTAGGTTTACTATAGTTTATACCTCCCAAAGACCTACTGTTGGGATAGTAGGTTCAGTCAGACAAGGCAGAAGTCCCGAAATAAATCATTTATTCTTCAGCATGGTACAAAGAGAGTTCTTGTAAGAGCTGAGAAAAGAAAGGCTGCTGGAACAGCATGGTATACAATGCAGAGGTACCTACATGTCTCTAAGGTGCACCCGGGTTTGTAGAAAACATTTTATCCCTTATCAGACAGCTGCTGAAGAAGCAGATCCTGGGGGTTTTTTCTCTTGCCTGTAATAATCCCTTAGACCTCCAACACCAGAAAAGCCTTTTCTTCTTTCCTGAGGTAAACATCCGGAAATCAATACTGGTTTTTGCAACTCTTCTTAGGAGATACTTAAACAAAATCTCTTATGCCTTGAACCTAAGTATTTGCTCTGTGTTGTGGACTACAAGGATGAAACTTCCAGAGGACCCTTTAGTTGGAATATTACTCTTAGGAACAGATGCAATCTGACTGCAAGCTACTGATCCTCAAAACTGGGTTATAAATACTTTAATACTTCTCAGTGATATGAGCAGTATGACCTTTCCAGATTAATGTATTCTTGTCTTTGCAAACAGCCCTATTTATGGCCGACCCAATTACTTAAGAGTTCATTAATCTGAGAGGTAAATTGTTAGGTGGGGAAGTTTAGAGTTTTCTTTAGAGTCAGCTATGCTTCTCTATTTTTGGACAAATATAATCAGACCTCCGGGGATCGATGTACAGCTGATTTAGATTTACAATTACAACAGGGTTTCTGTCGGTGCTGGTGAAGGTAAATGATGGACAAAGAAGAGGAATGAAAAGCCCAGGAGCATTTTCAGCACTTACTGCTGGACTTGTCTCAATCTCAGAATTTCCCAGTCTGAAACCTGGGAACAGTTCAAAGAACAAGCCTCACTGGAGATCTTCTCCTGACTTACAGACCCAAGCCCTAACCCAAATGCAAGAATTATCTGGTTTTAAAGGGAGGGAGGGAGGAAGCCTGAAACACCACAGCAGTGCAGGCAAGGACAGAGCCCTTAATGGCCCCACTCCAGAATCCATTCTTCCTCTCACACTTTTGATTTTGTACTAAGGAAACCCTAGCCTTAACTGTGTCTCTAATTTCTCCAGAGGTAGGAGATCACAGTGTCCCAGAACAGACCAAGGTGTTGACTCCAGAGAGACACAGCCCTCAGGATTCCTTGAAAAGGCTATCAAAGCACACTGATGTTAAGGAAGGTGATAAATTGCTGATTATACTAAACATTTACTTTAAAATAATCACCTCCTGTTAGCTGTCATCCATTTAAAGTAGGAAGATTCACAATTCTCTTATCTACTCTTCTCTGTATGGTTCAGTTACATTTTAGATATGCTATAGGGAGGAAAGCTTTGAGAAGTATTTTCTTTTGAAACTTTATAGTGAGGCATAAATTATTTTAATAGCACTTCATATAATTCTGTTTATATAAATTCTTAATTCTCTTAAAATGTCTAAACAATCTTAACTAGCTAAAAATGTGCGGAAAAAAACCTCAAAAAAACTGATGTAGATTCTCTCTATAATTTTTAGACTGAGTACATCAAAAGCCTTCTATTTGTATTAGTTGTATTTTATTGAAGTTTATTCAGTTTCCTATATAACATCTAGAATAAAGCTACTGGTGCCAGGATCACACTCATGTTAAATGTATTTTCTCTGATGACAATTGCAGCTGTGTTCAGAACCTGAGTGCTGACCCCAAAGAACAATATAATGTACATGCAAATAGACTAAAAGACACTCTAGAAAAATATGCACCCCAAATACCATCACAACAGGTTCTTGTAATGGGTCAGGCTGTGTACAGAGGGCTTTGAGGCTTTCTGCTAAAGCAATAAATGGTTCTGTCAGGTACATCTTTTGAAAGCCATGATGTTCCTACTTTGTCTTGATTCAGGACAGCATTACTCCAGTGGATAGAAAACATGACAAAGGATTGTAACAAGTTGCAGATTAAAATACTTTTAAATTAAAATTTAGTGTGGAGAGGATTAAAATTGCAAGCTAGAAATAGGAGAGAGATCAGGGCATATTTAACAACATATCTTTAAAAGCCAGCCTTATATAATGCTGGCCTGCCACAAGCTCTTTGTGAGCAGTGACATTTTAAGAAAAGGTTCTGTCCATTTCTTTTCCCATTTACCCTGCAGAATGCTTGCTTTTCCCTGTGCCCTTTTCAAGCAGGCTGTCATTAATAAAATAAGGGGAAACAGTGAAAATGCAGAGTAGAAAAAGGAAACAAGTTTGTAAAAGTGATAAAAACCCTTATCTCATGAGTCATAGCTCCTGATGAAAAATTTTTGGCATTTGTTGCTGAGCTGCTATGGTCTGAAAATGAATATTTTACCTCAGTGCCAGGTGGAAGGCTGACACTAATTATTTAGGTATGCATGCAAATGTGAATACAACTTTATTCAGCCAGACACCTCCAGGAATATTGACCATCCAGCTCATAGATATTTGGTACCCTGGCAGTCCAATAAGTGTGAGGGAGAAATATTGCCCACATCGTATTCCCCTGGGCACTGTGCTGGAGAGGGATAAAGATGCTCCCTGAAAGTGACATTTCATATAAGTTTGTTTGTATTAATTCTTAGTGGTCTTAAAATGTCTAAACAATCTCAACTAACTAAAAATATGTGGAAAGGAGGACATGTGTTCCTCAAGACTCTCCAGCTCACCACCTGAAATGTGTTGCTGGAGGTTGTCCCAACCTAATGTCACTGGAAACCACAGCTGTAAAAGCTGTACAGGTGGAATGAACTGTGCATGTTGATGCTGTGAGGGTAGCAAGCCCTAAAGATCTGTTTATCTCTCCTTGGATTTCCGTGAAATTTCCTTCCTGAATTCTGCATCTGACTCACTTTGAAACCCTATAGGTTACTAAATAGATTGAGGCATAGCTTTATAGGAACTTCTGAAGTTTGGAGGAGTGACTAAATAAGCAAGAAATTCCTCCCTGTGGGAAAATGATCTCTCTCCTCTTAACACTACAATTCTGTTCCTGTGCTTTTGGACCTGTGCAATCCTATCAAAGCGCTAAAGCAAGATTATTTAGGGAAAGATGAATGAGAAAAGTAAGAAGAGAAGCAAAGAATGACAAATTGCAAAGACAAATAAACCTAAAACACATTTTAGAAAATCTTCCCACATTAGGAAGGTCTGTAAATGAAATCCCACCCCTTCCCCAAAATTTATTTTAATCGTAGGACTACTCAAGAGTTTTGTCTGAAACTTAGAAATGTTGATTCACATCTGGCCCTCAGCAAAAATGAAAATCTGTTAGTAGCTTCCAGAATTCCTCTCAAGCAATCATTCAAATAGCATTTATATCTAGGAAGTGTTTCTTTCATCCTGCCATTTACTTCCATGTAGTTGAAAAAGATATTTGAGTTGATAGAGACAGCAATATAAGTTATTTTAGTACTAATATAAAAATACTTATCTGTTCCTGAGTGGCTATGGTGTATGAAAACCATTGCTTTTATGGAACATTCCTTCCTGTCTCAAGTTTGCATGTGATTTGGAAATGCCTTATTTGGCTTCACACGTAACACTGCTGGTGTTGCACAACAGTTAAGAATTACAACTAACACTTCCTTTCAATGATGATTTGATAAAAGAAAGCCTCTATGTTATAAATCATATATTCTTTTTAGAAAATCAGTGATAGTTTTGTCATTGGCCACATTAGAAATTCAGCACGTTCCTACAGGAATATTATGATGAAGGTGATGAAGTTTGTGGAGGCAATCAATTAGCATGGCCCTGCTGGGATGGTTGGACAAGATCTCCATAGATCCCTTCCATCCTCAGACATTCTGTGATTCTGTGAAATGTGAGCTATCAAAAAGGAAAATTTAAGTAATGGTAGCCAACATTGATGGCAAATAGATTACTACAATTCTGAAGAAAAATGTCTGCTTTCAATTCAAATATTGTCAATGTCAAAAGTTTAGAGTTTAAGCAACCTTCAGATACTGTAGCCTTGCAAAGTGTAGGGGTGTTTGAAAAGATAGTAAAATCCTTAAATGTTACATTCTGGAAGTAGGTTTGCACCAGTGTAAATCATGTCATTTGACTTAATTATACAGAAAGAGTGCTTACTGTTATTATCTGATTATTAACCCCTATGTGAGTTATTTACATCTCAGTCTTGATTAATCATCATAATGATTACCTGCCTGTTGTGGTAATAATTAAGTAGAAAATTCAGCAACAAAATAATGAGGTTTTTAATATTCTTTTTAGGTTGGACATAATGAGCACAGAGTGTAATAGTGGGTGTCAAACATAAGGCAAATTAGATTAAATTTTAAGAGGTCTTTCTCTTTTTTTCCTTCACAGATATTTAATTTTTGTCAACAGAAAGCTAAAAATGTTTAGGAGCCAAATAAACTAAATAAAATAAAATTCTGTTTCTAGTTCATGAGACTTCCTGACATGCAGGAAGAGGAAGGGTCTGTGTGCACCTGATCCACACTCACGCCAGCATTCCCATAGGTGCTGGGTGCTGCAGGCTGCCCAGCTGACCCTCAGGGGTGTCACCTCCATTCCCACTCCTGGCACTGCAGCAGTTTACACCAACTGATGAGTGATATCATGAGAAAATTTTGAAAATCAATTAAATTCTTCCTCATCAGGAGTTATGGTTATCTAATGTTTAGTCAAACGTGGAGTATACTCTCAGCCTAGTACCAGAGCAATGTCATGTAAGGCTGATCCAACAGGGTTACCTCCACAGGGCAGTGAGAGAGGTTTGCTGACTGTGGGCAATGGAAATGAGATTGAATAATGCTCTAAGAAATTTACTGCAAGGTACTAATATTGCAAATGTGTTAGTGTACAGCATATGGCTCTGATCTGAAAATCCTGAAGCATGAGCTCATTTCCATTGAGAGGTCCTGTGGGAGGAACATCTTAAACTCATCTGGAATTCTGCAGCTGGTGTACATTTTGGAGGATTGCTTGTAAGTGTTCTTTTTGCCAGCATATTAAACTACTGCTGCATCACATTAATTTTTCTGCTCTTAATTGCAAATTAAGCATTTTTTCATTACGATTTCTTAGTATACTCTGCTCTCTTCTCAGTGTTGACCTCATGGTGAACATGTAATAGCCCACAGGAGATAAAGCCATGGACTGGATGAAACAGTACCCTTTAGAAAAACAGATTGCCTTTAGAGATTTCATTGGTTTTCTATGAGCTTCCTTGATTTTGTTTAGAGTTAATTATCTGCTCTTCATCTGAAGACAACTGAAAGCAACACCTTCAAGCCACATTACAAACATATACAGAAAGATCTTACCTCCCTTGATAATGAAGTGCCCTGATAGAACATCTGAAGTATGTTGGCATTATTTGCTTCATTCTCACAAAGTAATCTTGTATGTACATGGTTTTGTGTGCTGGGAGAACTCTTTTCTGATTGTCTAATTAAACCATACCTCGTTATTTATCTCAGTGTTTCAAACATATTTGCACAGTTAAATTATATTTTTGTTTAAAATCCCTTATTATTCTTGGTTAGTTCAGGCTCACAAAGTATGGTAGGACACACATGCTGATCAACTATAGGTATTTTCTCTGTATAGGGAAAAAAAAACCAAACAGAAGTTGTTGATGACATCATATTTCATAAGATTAAAAAATCAAAATCTTCTTTGTTTCATTAGAATATCTTCAAGAAGGATGGCTCTTTGTGGGATTCTACAAAGCTGTCTGCAGATAAAGAATAAAACTTAGTACACTTTGATTTTGTTCTGACCTCTTTGAAACTTTGCTTGTGATCATTTTCCAGCTCTGCTCTCAAACCTCTCTTTCATCAGCTCTCTGAATGCTACATGGAGCACTCAGAAAGTTCCATACCACTTCTCCCCTGAGGCCTTTCTCATCTGGTTTTGCTCTTTGCCTTTTCTGTAATTACATTTGTGTATTAAAGGTTACTATGTTTTATTTCTCTATGGATAGATGTTTGGGGATGGTTTTGGTTTTTAATATAGAATATATTGAAGGCTTTGAATCTGCAATAAATTGCATTGTGAATACATGGTGTGGCCTGTCCAGAGGTTATTGCATGGTAAAGGCCAAAACAGAAAACAGATTTTATGTGTACATTAAGGAATATGCAGCACCAGCTTATTATAAAGTTCTCTGATTCTTCAAATGCTTATATGTATTTAACTTCACAGCCATGAGTAATTCATTGACAGTAATAGAACTACTTTTGTCCCCCTCACACAAAGTGTTGGCTTATACAGGAATGAAAGTTTATGGCCTCAGTCACAGTACAGTTCCTTGGAGGAATATTTTTACTTGCCTTTCTTCTTAGTGCAATGAACCTTGCATAAGCCCTAGATTTGAAGAACTGTCTAAACAAAAGGGAATTTTGTCTTCCATTTTCAGTGGTTACAGTGGTTTACAAGCAAGATATCTTAAACCTTCTATTATATTTTTAAGCAAAGTAGAAATGCTTTTCTCAGTGAATAAGAAGTGCTGGTGTTTTGCTTTGCTCTAAGGATGGGCTAAAAATGGGTTGTTCTATATGCTGCTATGAATGGTTGGAGGATGGGGAAGAGAGAAGAGTAATAACTTTTATTTCTTAATCCTATTTTTTAAATATTGTTAATGACGAAAATGTTTGCCAGAGAAGATTAAACTCCACCAAATCTTGGGTAGATTGAAATGAAGATAAGTTTAATGTCTGAGATTATCTTTTTAATATCTTTCCTTCGTTTTTAAGTATTGCTCTCTCAGCTAAATATAGTTCTGATTTTTACATTTTTATAGGCCATGTGAGTTCCCTGTAGGCACATTGTCTCTCTTCAGTGATTTATATAGTTTGAATTATAGGGGATGATAAGCATTTTCTGTTCAATAGTGTAGTTAATACTCAGCCCCCCCGGGTAACAGAGCAGTGAAGCATTTACTACTCAGTGGTAGTTCTGCAACAATCAGCAGCAGTGCGGCTCTATCACAGCAAATTTATATCAGTACACTTCAGCCTCAGGGAGCTGAACATTCACTCAGCATTGCCTAGGGAAAACAATTAGGATGGACATTTTCCAGTCTTTTTGGGTGGCACAACAGGAGGAGTTTACTATTGCAGCTGGATCGGAAACAGGAAACTTGTACAACATGAAAATTGTCCAACTTTTATTTTCTCTCTTTTTTTTTTCCCTTCCAGCATAAAAAGTAAGTAAATGCTTGGACTAGAAAGCTTTTGGAAAGCTGAAAGTTAAAAAAAGGTTCTGTACTGGCAGACCCACTGCCATTGTGATGAGATGCCAGAGTCTGGGAGGGATCCAAGTCCTTCACTCCTGAGCTTAGGAGGAACCTCCTCTGTAGGTTGGTGAGCTTTCAGGCACTGTGGCTGTACAACACTCTTGTTCCTGTGATTGTGATGAGAAAATAGCAAGGACTGAATCAGCAAAGCAATAATAGCATTTCTCCTCCAGGTTATTTATCTTCAATAGCCCTGAAAGCATTTTATAAAGGAAGCCAATATCATCAGGGTTGAGGAGCCCAAGTAATGTTCTCCTCTATCATTCTGGTTGCAGGACATGGTGAGGGAAATAGCATGAAATGCCCTAAGATCAATATCTGTCTCCGAACCAGGTGTCACTGGCAGGATTTGGGTTTTTTTTGATTATGGGTCAGTTTACACAACACCAGGCATGCTGGCAATAGGTGGGGTATGCCTGTCTTGAAGAATCACATTAAGTTTCTGGAGAGTGTCCAGAGAAGGACAACAAAGGTGGTAAAAGGTCTAGAGAACAAGAATTATGAGGAGCAAGGAAGTGATTTGGGGTTGTTTAATCTGGAGAAAAGGAAGCTTGGGGGAGAAAGGACATTGTATCAAGTTGAAGGTAGACCTCTTCTCCCAGGTGCAAGGGATAGATAAGAGAAAATGGACTCAAGTTGCACCAGACGGGTTTAGCTTGCATATTAGGAAAATCTTTGTCTAATTTACAAATCTTTGTCTTCTTGACAAGAAGACTTGTCAAGCACTTGAACAGGCTGCTCAGAGAAGTAGCTGAGTCACCATTCCCAGAGGTGTTTAAAAGCTGAATAGCTGTGGCTAATCTGGACATGATTTAGTGGTGAACTAAATGGTTTAGTGGTGTTCAGTTAACAGTCAGACTTGGTGATCTTAAAGGTCTGTTCCAACCTAAACCTAAATTCTGTAATTCTATCTTTGTATGAAAGATGTTGAAACCAAAGCAGAAGGAGGCCCCAGGCAATAGCCACAGCTCTTCAGCAAGCCTGTGACATAGTGAAAATAAAGCTGAGGTTCCCAGGATGTCTTGCTTAATCCTGTGGCTGCTTCAGTCAACACTGCCCTCTCTGAAATGCAGCTGGAAGCCTCAGGCTGAGGTACAGCCGGCATCAAGAATAAGGGCTGACAAAGTTAATTTTTCTCTTGTAAATTATAAAAGATGAGGCAGAGTAAAATATAAAAGAGGAGGAGAAGAAGCTGTAGTAGGCAAGATGAGTTTCAGCCTAGAAAACAGTGGGAAAGTGTGAAGTGGGATTTCTGCAAAGAGGGATTTCTGTGAAGTGGGACTGTAAGTGCTCCAACCCCACAGATGCTGTTGAGATTGTGAGAAAAGATGATTGCAGTGAACTGAAGAGGTGTGAACTCTGCTTTGGTGAGAGGGAATCTACAAATAATGACCATTATACCTCTTCTGCATTTTTAAGCCTGACTGGTTGTAGAGACCCAGCAAGCACAAATATAAGTGCTTAAGTGCATGTCTCAGGGCCCTCAGATCACAACATTAAACATCTGCCAGCATCTCCCTGCACCAGAGAGCCTGAACAGGCTGTCAGCAGGAAGGCTTCAAGCTGAGAGGGCAAGTCAGGTTTCCAGAAGATGTCTGTGTTATTCTTTGTGCTTGCCTGCCTGCTGCAGTGTGGAAACAGCCTAAGGACATTGTGAAGAGCCTCAGAAAGGGTAATGTTGACAGGGAAGTGGAGAAGATTGAGAAAAAAAGCATGGCTTTTGTCAAAGTCATGGCAACAGAACTGCTGACATCCTCTGGCAATGGCGAGAATGTGAATAATTAAGAAGAATTCTAATGGCATTAGAATTGGGACTGTTTTGACATCAGCATAAAAATTAGGACATGCAAAACTTTCAAAGAACAGGAATCTGCTGAATAATGGGAGAAAAAATTAAATATAAATGGCTAATTGGCCAAAAACCCTGAGAAGATCCCAGATGAGCTGTTCCAGTCAGTGCTCAGATGGGCAGGGCTCTCTCCCTGCTGTCAGCAGCAAAAGCATCATTTACCCACACCCAGCCTGAATCTGACCTTA
>VZTN01026729.1:196781-331985 GCA_013400515.1 Erpornis zantholeuca | reverse complement strand
CAAAGAGAGGAGGACCTCCAACTTAAAACCTGGGACGAGTCCTACAGAACTGACAAAGACAAATCTTATCCAGTTAAACAGTGTGGCCTGTTTGGTCACTCTAGTCAAGGAAATCAAAATTATATTCCAGTCCTAGAAGGGAGCTTAAAACTGTGAAATGGAAAAAGAAAAGAACTATGAATGAAATCAAAGACAAAAATGAAAAGGTCACATTTAGAGTCAAAGAGAAGATGAAGGGGCACTAAAAGAACAGCAAACGAGATCTATGAGGCAGAAGAATAATTTCAGCAGCTTCAGAATTCAGTAAACGACCCATTCCTTCACCTCAAGCTATAAAAGACAGGTCTCCTGGGGAGAGTGCTAGTAATATTTGAATGATTTCAGCAGTAATATCAGAAGGAATTTGAGAATAACGAAGGACTCATTCAATCAGGATTCAGAATTTGTGGTGTCAGAAATTGGAGAGGAACAGCTGTGGGAGATACAGTATTAATGCTGTAAATCTCAATACACATGTAGGTAATACAGAGAATCTGTGCCACTTTACCTCTGATAAAGCATTTACTGCTGTTACCTCCATCCTCTTCCCTGCTTCACAGTGTGCCTAAGGCAAGAGGAGTGAGTTGAGGCATAATGTGGAGTTACACAATGCAAATAAAGGCAAGGGTGCCTCACAGAATATCTGTTATAAATGATAGTGTGCATGATTGAAAGAGTAGATGTCTTCAATTGAGAGGAAAAAAGATATTTCTTTGAACTCTCTGGAACTGAAAGAAATCATGGATTCAGTCAGAATGCTACTATACCAGACCACTTTTATGCACTCTTTCCAGAGCAGAATCACATATGGAAACAATTTTTGATAGCGTGCTGTAAAATACATTCCAGGGAATATTCCCATATTGGCAGAGATTGAACTAGACAGTTTAATAAGCCTTCCATCCCTAATTTCTCTCTGCTTGTGATTCTTTAGGCTGAAGCCACATAATTTTATGTTCTCTATAGCTTTTGAGTCATCCAATATCTACTGATTTATAGCTTGACTTGTGTGTAACAAACTCCAGGTTGCTTGAGGAGGAAAGACACCTTAATCACAACAGCAGGTTTCAGACACCTCATTGCCAACTCCAGGGCCTTGTTTTATTTATTTATTTGGTCTGTGGAATGAAATATATCATAAGAAATATCTACATTGGCCAGTGCCACTTAGGGTCTTTATTAAATCCTCATATTAACAAAGATCAGAGCAGTAAATTGATATGAAAATACAGGGCAAGATACANCAGTAAAAGTGACATGAAAATACAGGGCAAGACACAAAGAAATTAGATGAGGTTTTGGGGCAGGCCACCCTAATTTTTTAAGCTTGAGTGTTGGGAAGAGGTGGTGTTATATCATCAAATAATACATATATTTTGTGTAGCTACCAGGGACTGTGCACACTGCACAGCTTTTTAGGGGCAACATGTAACTTTTGGAGGTGTGCAGTATTTCACATAATGTGGATCCAGAGAAGACAAACTGTTTCTTCAGAGCATCTCTGAGTTTCACATCCATATCTGCTAGCAAGATCAGGTACAGTTTCACATCAGGTACTGCTAGCAACCTAAATCTTTGACAAAAAATCTGATACCTGAAAGCCCAGCTTGGGAATAGCTGTTATGGAAGAGAGAGGTGTTTGGTCTCATCTCATCTTACTGTAGAAATCTAAATCTTAAAATGAGAGGAATCACTTTCTGAAGGTGCTGCTCTCTCTGCTGACTATCCTACTCCTACAAAACGGAGACACAGGCACTTCCAGGGTCACTTTATCCCACATGTGTCTCATAAGAGGAATTCCTTCAAATCACTAAAAGTAAATTTAACCTTCACCTTCCAGTACATCCAGTCTGATGGCATAAATTTCTACCAACAAATGGAATACTTCTGACTTTTTCTCTTTAAAAACGATAGGGAAGGCTGAAGTCTGTAACAAAGTTATGCTAGGCTGCAAGGCTTCGACAGCCTGCACTCTTACCAGTGCAGGCATGACAGAAATTGTAAAAGCACTTGAAACCTTTATAAAAAAAAATCAAAAATACTTTGATCTGTGCAAGATCTTTTAATAAGCTGTCAGGTGAGACTGTCCACTGTTTTGTTAATGAACACTGCAGTCAAAACAATTGTGAAATGTTAATAGGTGAAAAAATTGGGAATGGAAATCTATGTGATTATAAAAATGTCATACCAAAAGTAGTAAGATAAATGCTCCCCCCTTCAAACTGTATTCATTGTCACACTGACTGCTACATTTTCCAAATGATAGTAAGTGAAGGAAGATCTGAATTGCAATTAAAGAAATATTCATACACAACATTTTCATACTCAGAAAGGAGGGAGTGAGAAGGAGGGGGAATAAGAAACCAAATAATATATTTGTGTGTAATATTCCTGAGCATTAGGTAATTTTCTATTTTTAGTAGGGTTTTAAATAGCATGAGGACTGATTATGAATCAGTAAATCATAATTAATTATAAATTACTTTTAACTTCAGATGTAATTTCAGGTTTGGGGAGAGCTCTTGTTTGAATAACTAGAATTTGAATTTTTATATTCAAGACATGTTTGTGTCATCTAGGATTCTAGCAGGAAGTCTGTTTCACTATGAATGTGTCAAACTCGAGCATGACTGTGTTGGTTCCTCGTGAAGTAGATGTGCAAAAAACAAGTGACTGGAAGTATCACCCATATTGATTTTTCTATCAGCAAGAGCTTGCTGGGTCTGTCTTAATAATACAGTTGAATCTGAAACAGGATAATTAAACATATCTATGATGGGCTTAATCCTGTGAAATACAGAGCACCGAAACTCTACTTTAGCGAAGTAGTGAACAATTTCTTTTAAGACTGTGTTTATATCTGGAACATTCTTAAACACAGTCATTGTGGGGGCTGACAGCGGTGACTGCCTAAAACAACCTCCCTGAGGTGTGTGGGAAGCCCACACTGAGTGTCCTGTAATTTTGGATCCGTTTCAGTTAAAATTCGGTTTGGAATATCCAGATGAGAAGTGCTAAAACAGCTGAATTAGAATTTGAAAAATTAGGTGTACATCCATTTTCGTTCAGCCAGACTGATATGCAGCTCCTGAGGCCTTCAGTGCCCAAGTGTGACCTGGTGAACTGCTCTTACAAACACCTCAGACAGGTATGAACATTATTTATTGAAAAAAGACTACTTCAGACATGTGACATTAATGTTATGGGGCAATGTTGAAGCGGGTCTGTGATTTGTATTTCCTTTCTCTAGAATAACAGAGCAAAATTTGAAGCCACACATTAGAATAAAGTATAAGTTCAGTGACTTGGTGGCAAATGAGAAAGGCAATTCATTTGTACTTGCAGATTATGTCTTTACCTTTAACACAATGCAATGGCACAACTGTGCTGTAGGCTTGACTTTGTTCAAGGTAATTTGATATTGACCAGCCTTCAGGTGTAATGCTACAACAATCAAACTGATCAAATGTAATTCTACACAGATATGGATTTCCAGACACATTATTTCTATGAGAAATCATCACATTGCAGAGAAATAAAGCAGACTGGCCAAAGCATATTTATCGTGCTTAGTTTCTTTTTCTCACTTCTGATATATTTGTACTGAGTTTTATTTTTAGCATTGGAGAACAGCTAAGAAATATGTGGTTATTTCAGACATTCCATGAAGATTTTATTTTTTTTTCATTTGAAATCATCCTAAATGCACTAATAATATGAACAAAGAACTTAGGCATTTGAAAAAGAGGCAACAGCTGAAGTCTTAAATTAAGTTAGTTACTCCAACCCATCTCTGAAATTCAGTAAGTTCTTTAAATTCAGTGGAGACAGTTCTCACTCACTTTAATGAAGAGAGTGTTTAGGCCCTGACAAAACTCATATTTATAAATGAGTCACATGCACCTGTCTTATTCTGTCTGTGTTATAGTGCTGGAAACTGTGTCCCTTTCCAGTGCAGCACTAGGTTTTCTGGGGCTTTCTGAATCTGTCTACCATTTGCAGCTCAAGCCCATGACTACATGAGATTATTTACACTTTCATTCTTAATGTTATTGTTTCTACTGTGACAGTAATACTGAGCCAAGGTGTACTAACATCCAGAAAATGTATTGATCTTTGACCAGTATGATTTGTGTTGCATTTCTACAGCCAGGCACCCTTTGAAAGATAGTTTATTTATCAAAAAGGTATGAAGGTCTTATCTACACTATTTTTTTTCCCTGCACCTTAAATATCTTAATTTAAAAACTTTTTCTTGACTTGAAAAACAAAAAGTATCCTTTAATTGGGAAATAGATGTTCTCAAGAGTCAGGCAATTAAATCTTGGGGGGTGAAAGAATCATGCAATTGAAACTTGGATTTACCTTAATACTTGAAGGAATTTAGAATTATAGGCTTCTCTCTCAAGTTCAATATATAAGTAGAGGTAATCAGTCTGATTGCTTAAAATAACCCTTTTTCAGTGAGTGTTGCAGCGTCCTCCAAAATTCATCAAGATATGGACGTATATTGCTCAGCCAAATAACCACCATAGTTGTCTTTTAGACAATTAAAGGCATTAAATCTTCATATATTAGATTCTGACTAACATAGTCTTGGGCAAAATTTTTATATGAAGAATATAAAAGATGTTAATTAATAAATCCAAGTGCAAATTCATTAGCTTAAGACTGTATAGCAGAAACATGGAAACAGTTACGTTTTCCCTCTTAGGATGACAACTTCATGATTGTAAACAGAGCTTGGAAAGACTCTCTTAGCAGGCACTTCTTTCAGATGAGCTAGTTAAGAATGTTCTGTTTATTTTTGTGTGCACCCAAGTGAACAGTGCTATTATGGCAGGAGGAACTAGGTAATTTTAAAATTCCAGTCACAGTTGGTTCAAGTGGCTAAGTTTAATTTCGAGACTGTGGTTCAAACTCAGGTTGGACACATTTTCTTCAGTATAGTTTTAGAAGATAATAAAAATGCAAACAACTCCTGAGGGTGAGTCATATCACCTAGAGGAGGAATTCAGATGTCCTGTTTAAATTAAAAGTGCTGACTTAGAAAAAACCAGAAACCATAAAGATTCATTTAAATGCTTAATAAAAGATTTAGAAGCCATGGAATGCTCTTGTCTTATTCAAGAGTAAGAACTGAAGTATTTTCTGTGCAGCATTTACACTTGCTGCAGCATCATGTCTTTTGTTATTAAATATACGTGTACCCATCAAAGCAAGTCCCTCTGGTTACACTGGTGCTTCATTTGGTCATGATGCTGTGTCATCTGACAAGAATTGATTGATGTAAGTGAAATAACCTCAACAGTAATCCCTGCTGGTGTATTCATCTGTTCTGAAGCTAAAAATAAACACATGCGAATATTTCTGCTGAGAATAATTCTTTTTATGCTACCTTGTGAGTAATAATATTAACGATAAAGTAGTACAGCTGCAGATGTAGCCCTGAACATATAAAATTTTACAGCAGCCTTTTCCATTGTAATATTGATGGTCAAACTGCTGTTGTGGCAGGAAAATACAACATTACAAACTATAGGAATCCTTACTCCCTCTGTGAACAGAGTAAGAATCCAGTGAGCTTTCGTGATCAGCAAAACACCTCTAGCTGAATTGCCACATATATTGTTTGTATGTGCATGGTACCTTACAGAAAGAGAAAGCAATGTGCTTGGTCATGCCAGGGAATGTGTCAAAAAGCCACGTGGCATTTGAGAAACTATATTGCTTTACTTTTGCCCAATATAATAATGTTCCTTTACTTGTTCTTGTTTGTTATCATAATGCTTGTCAGTGACATGAAGTCACTGCTTTATAGAAAACACTATTGAAATTTTCTTGTTGTCCTAGTGAAGGAAAGAATGAAATCTCTGTATTTTGAATTCAGTGTTCAAGATTCTACTTCATTCACAATATTTTTAAGTATCTTTTTTGTTGTTGTTTTAGTTGTTTGGTTTTCTAGGGTCTTGTTTGATTGAGAAAGTATATTGACTAGCTTGAAGGTTTAATATGCCCTCATGCACTTTTTACGACTTTGTCATTAGGAAAAACCTGCTTTTCAAACTCAGTTACTTGATGCAAGTCAATTGTTTTTTACAGTCCTTTGAGTACAAGAAATTTAAATGCCTTGCTGACAAGCTAGTAAAATGTACTTTTGCAATCACTTAGGAGCTATAGAAGATATCTTATCTGAATTAGGTTCTTGAAATTTAAGCAGTAAAATTTGGCTGGTTTTGTTCTGAGACAATCAGTTGTTGAACAGTGTTGATGTTAATGGGATTCCCATCTTTCTTATCCCTTGCTCTGTCTCTCGGTGTGTGTTTGTGTTCTCCTGCTTTTGAACCAATCTACTTGTTTAAACCAAAGTCTAACAGGTGTTTGTGCATGTTATTACTACAAATTAAAGGAAATATATAGCCAGTTAGAAGAGTGTACTGTCACAAACATATGTTATGCTTTAGGGAAGACAAAGTCATATTTTCTTCTATGCAAAGGAAAAATAACCAGTCACATTGTCCCTCCCATCTGACCCAACTAACAAAAGCTCTCACTGGTGTCACCGGAGAAAGGCTACATCCTTCTTTTTTAACTAAAGCAGATTTTAATTTGTTGAGTTTTGCTAGCTGAGTTTGTGGTTTAGTCACTTAGCTGAACCCCTGAAGCTGCTAATGAATAATCTTCCCAAAATTATTGTCTGGGAGAAGATGATTTATCTGCACTTTATAGACTGGAACAAGGCACATCGGAAACAGTAAATATTTGTGTGGATCTGGTGCTGTTCAGTGCTTATGAACAACACCTCCTGTACCTGAGCCAAATGCCTGCACCACAAAAGTGTTTTTCTGTGTTGATGTGCTATTAGTGCACTAACAGAAGGGATGGAATGAAACTTTAAATTCAGTGAACTAGATTGGTCTTGGACTGGCTTTCTGTGATGCTCTGTTATACAAATTAAATTGGAGTCTGATTTCAGCAAAGCATCTCTAATGGCAGCATTGTGACCTGTTTTTCCAAAACAATGAGGCCTTGGCATAACCTTTTTTAATCTCTTCCACTCTCCATCTCAATTTGCCCAAGCCAAACAACAATTTCACCAAATAGAAGAATAGGATGTTAGCTGAGTACCTTCATATATTTTTATGGGTGCCTGAGGGTCCCTGAAAACGCTATTTTTGCAGAATATGAACTTGAGAACAAAGCTGCAAACAGAGTGGGAGCATATCTTCTGCTTCCTTTCACACTGAATAGTCATTTCCACATGCCTATGGTCATTACATCTCCTCTATTTACATTTGATTGCATTTTGAAGCTGTCTTGAAGCTGCTTTTTATACCCATTTTTTGGTGGATCCAGACTACAGAATGTGTGGAATATAGACACCATAGAATTAAATTCTTCCTCTTTGTTTAACTTGGGACTCCTAAATATACACCTGCTTTACTAAAAGCTTAGCTGTGCAACTTTGAACTAGGTGAAATAACTCAGGCAAACAAAGCCCAAGCCAGATACAATAATTTAGAAGCAATATACTTTTTCATGACTACTCTAGGAGCTCAAGTGGGAAATACTGACTCATTCCCCAAACATTTGAGCTCAATTCTTACCACATTCCTAACCTAACTGTGCAGATTCACCAGTTTGGCTGCATTTCACATAGGCAGCTGAATGCATAGGCATTTCTTTGGGTTTGTGTTTTTTTATTGAATGTGATATGAGCTGAGAGCTGATTTGTTTGAGCCTGGACTTCTACTGAGTGGGAATCTTGCCCTCCAGGTTTTTTTAATTCTTGATTTTCAAAAAGCTTCATCTTGGTCATGAACTCTGTGGTTTTAATGCAATTTGCTTGCATCATTACTTCTAGATGAATGATTCACTACTTAAAAAGTAACAGAGGGGAAAGAAAAAACAAAAACAAAAATGACAATCAAGCTTAAGGGATTTCAACAGAAAAGCAATAACCTGGATCCCTCTAGAGGCCGTTTGTGTAATATTTGGTAGGAAAAAAGACTTGAACTTGTCTCCCAATTCGCTGTCTACAAATAAAGGAAGCTTATCTGTCTCATGTTGTTGCTTATTACCTTTCCACCATATTTCTGTCTGGTGGTGAAACTGGAAAATTATTGTACTTTCTCGCCTTCAAACTAATTCTTCTTTAGAATGGAGCAATGCAACAGGAGTTTCTGCATGCACTGATTCAGATGCATGTTTAAATGCATGTTTCCTTGCAAGTTGTTTTTAGAAAGCAAGTGTTTTTTGTCAGAAGCCAATTCAGGCACCAGAAAGTTAGATTTCCATTTGTGGTAGTATTGCCAAGGAGTTAATTAAAGATATTACAAACAACAGGGATATGACTACTTTCCCACCTGTGTGCATTGATTCTGATCTCAGGCATAGCAAGAATACTCCTTTCTGTATTAAAATACTTTTAAATCCTGTAAGAGACAAGAATATGATGGTGGAAACCTGCAGGCAATTACCCAGAGAGGGGTGGTGTCCTTGGGAAGGAGCAGTGCTCAACACAGCAGGGTGATGAACAGAGCTCTCGGAACCCTCCCCATTGCTTCTGGTGTACAATAATTTTTCCACATTAAATAATTCCTGGGGCTGAGAGCAGTGCTATTCCAATGTCTCATTCAGGATAATCTGTTTATTGGGCTGTGTGTGTGGACATACTGGTGTATCAGCAGTCTCTGTGACACAGCAGTGAAAAAAGTGAGTGAAGTATTGGCAATGTGTCACAATCTGTCCTTCACTGATTGATTGAAAAATCTCATCACAAAAAAAACAAACCCTCAAATCAATTTAGATGGCTAATTGAAAAAAATCAGAATGTCTTCATAGTGATCTTGGTCAAATCCATCAAAGAAACCTTACTGTCAAGGTTTTCCTTTGTCCTTTGTGTAATTTGAGTTGATGGTATGTAAATACTTTGCAACTAAAATGCCCTTTTATAACATTTTTGGTTCATCTCTGGTCCTTATCTTGTTTCTGCTGAACATTTTTCATTCTCATCTCTTTCCTAGAAAAGCACTATAGTCCTCTATCACTATGTTATTCCATGGGATCCTACCAGCTATTTGAAAATCAATTTTAATTTTTTAATTAAATTAATATGAAGACTGGCATATACATTTATACTTTGGGCATAGAGAAAAATAGGTTTTGATTATTCATTTTGTGTAAAATATCCTTTTTCACACCATGAAATGTAATTTTATCCACATGAGTGAATGCTGATGAGGTGCTTTTGAAGAACTGTTGGCTAAAATTACCAGCCACATTCAACTTTGCTGTAAAGGTGAAAAGAATAATGTTATAATGAAAGATAAAAATGTGGGAGAATACTAATAAAGGCCATTTACAAAAGAATTTATAAAGAGCACCATCTTTTTGTGCAGCATTATGCTGCCTTGGGAGAAAAACTGTAACTTGTGGATATCAAGCAGTACAATATAGCAAAACATAGGGAGATTAAGCATAATCTGGATTCATTTTCTTACCACAAAACATCCGTGTACCAGACTAGAATGATCTGGGGTTCACAGAAAGAACTGGTAGTGTCAAAGTTTCTCTCCCTTTTGTTCTGGAGCTCAGCCAAGAGCTGTTGCTGGCACGGGAAAGGCTCCAGCAGGTCTGGTGTCATTCTGCACTCTTTCACCCACTTTGCCTAAGTACCACTTTACATTTTGTCCTCGTACTCCTTCAAAGTCTCATTTCAGACCTGGAGGTATATTTGAAAGTATGTGAGCTGTCACTGGCTACTCTTAAGCAATATAATTCTTTTATTCTAGCTTAATCAGCTGGCCAATTGATTTATGGCTGTTTACTTCTGGTTTGGTTAATTAAGTGGGAAGCAGTAACTCAGGGGCTGCATCTGCCAGCAAGGGGAGCTCTTTGCTAGCCTAGGGAGGTGTGTCCTCACCGGGAGCCTTGCTCTGCCCTGAGCTGAAACTGCTGGAGAGCTGGTATTCAGCTTTCTTTTGGCACTTGTGCAACTTTCACATTGTGTTCCACTTCTCTTGTTTTGTTAAACAAGGCGATGGTGGCTAAAACCAGGCAATTTATAAATGATTTTATTTCCATGGAGATTTTATGGCTTTTTGATTTGATAGCCAGATATTGTATTTATTCCTTTCACCCCTTAAAAGGAAGGGGAGATTTTAAACTTTCATTTTTAATTTATGTTTTTTTTGATAAATATATCCTAGTAATTTTAGTAAAATGGTACAGTTTGCCATACCAGGAATATGGGAGATGCAGGGGAAAAGTACACTCTTCCTGTACTTTTCACACTGTGGGCTCATTGCCCTGTGATGAATGTTTATAGGAATAATTCCTTAGAGCAGGATGTCAACCCAGTTGTTCCATGATCTTCTTTGTGGTTTCATAAATGGTTTAAAGTGCAGTGCAGAGAACTGCACTGTACCTAGTGACAACCACTGTTCCAAGAAGGAACTTTACTTTAAATTCTCCTTCTTTTCTACTAAAAACTGTCTTGATTAGGAAGGACTTTTATCTTAAACATAACTTTCCAGTCACATAAAGGAAAGCATGGAGAAAATTTCATTCAGCCAAGATGAGCTGTCAGGATTAGTTTTCTAACTCAAATTCTCAAATGAATCCTCAATGAAATCCAGACTGAACATAGCACTTTCCTGCTAATGCTGGAGATATTCTTCTTTACTAGTTTATTCATGTTGAAGTCTCATTTGTTTATGCTGGTATGTGATCTTCTTGGTATGTTACTCCATGTGTGCTGGCAGTGTTTTATCCTAATCATTCTATACATCCATTGGTTGGTGTTAAGTCTACCAGCATTCTGAAGGTCACTCATTTTGTGCATAACTTATGCTCTGTAGTGCTTGTGCTTGTTTCCCCAGATCCCACCAGTGTTCTTACTCCCCCATGGTCAGAATGCTATTGCCATACTTAGAGAAATGTATGTTTTGGCAGGAAAAATATATTAATTCAGGTGTGTAATTCTAATTTAATAAGGCAGAAAGAGGAAGTTGCATCCTCTCCTCATCCTTGTATGCTCAGCAGGGAACTTGCTCTTTCCTCCTGCTGTGCTGAGAATGAGTAAAGCAGGGAGAATTCACCACTCCTTGGAGATTGCTCCTTCTCGCTCCATGGCTTCGAACTAAAGCTGGAGGGAAAGGGAGATTGGATTTCTGAAAAGGTTTAAAAGAGTTTAAAAGAAGCTCCTTTTCTCAGTGCTTCTGAGGAACAGCAATTAGTAAATTAGTAATGTTAGTCATGTTAGTAACAAAAAAGTCCGAGAAAGTAGAGTTTAGATCCCCAGAGTATGGGTGGAGGCACAGACTGTGAGATGGGTTAAGTGAATCCCCACCTGGTGAAGCTGGAAATTGTGTCCAGCTCTCTTGTACTCAAATCCTACTCCATGAGGCTTCTCACTTTTTCTCCTTTTGAAAAGAGAGATTTTATGAGCCATCATTAGCTTTTCTCTGCTTTCATTGCCATGACAGAGTTCCCTGGAAATGCTTTGTAGCCTTCCATGCCTGGCCAGGTCTTTACAGTCCTGGACATATTCAAGCAGAGCTTTGAAGGAGACCTGCTTAGACAAACTGTATGAACTCTGGAAACAACAGAAATAGCTTCCAGCTTGGCTCCCCTGTCCCTGAAATCTCTTGGAGCTTCTTAACGTGAGCTGGCTCAGCAGCTTTTGAGCAAAGATGCTGTCCCCTCTCTTTTTCCTGACTCATTGATTTCTGGAAGGAATTTTAAAAATAGGAATTTAAAAAAACATGTGATCATAAAATGATCAAAATATGCAAATATTAAATAGCTACAATCCTCCCCTTGTAGAGGTCATTTCTCGAGTGGGAAGGTAGGAAAAAACCACTGTATCTAAGGAAAAAAACACTGCCTAAACAATCTCTGAGAAGAGATCTCTGTAAGTAAGTATGAAATGAAGGGCAAACAGACTTCCTAAGATGACAGAGTGGCTCATGCCAGCTTTCCACACTACTCTCACTCCCTGTAACCTGTTGTGTTTCCCAGCCCCCTCAGGAACCAAAGCTCATCTCTGCTTTCCCTAAGGTCTTCAGGGAAAGTTTGTACTTTGTACTCTGATTGTTTTTCAGAGTACAAAGACCTACTTCATTTAGCTTTCAGGGGCTGTCAGTGGTGCTGTGAAACCTCTCGTATATTCAGAAAAGAACACCTGTATATCTGTGCAGGATCTCCTTGTTTTATTACTGCTACAGCACTGTGAGCCTGCGCCTCAGATCACTCCCAGGCAAACCTGGCTTTTGTTCCACATAAAAGTCAGGTCTCCCATAAACCACAACTCAGTTTGGAAACACACTGAGGGACTGTGGCAGAGCAAGGAAGGCAGTGAATAGCTTCACTCAATCAGAAGAAAACAAACAAAAAACTGTTCTCTGAAAACCCACTGCAGTAAGCCTCAAGGCTTCAGTTACTTGTGCTCCTCTCAATTGTGTGTGACTTAGTTAGAGGATTCATTAGTTAAGGCTAATGAGTGCTTGCCTACACACTCTCATCTCCATAACTAACACACCAGCACTTGTCTCAGAGCATTACAGTGACGTTACATCAGCCAGCAGAGCCGACTGTGATTTATTAGACTGCAAAACAAAAACAATGTAAAATTAGTTAGGCTGGATATGGGGAGGTGAAAAAATGTTGGACTCTGATCTCATGTATTTCTTTAAGAGAGGATACAATCATTCTGCCCAAATCAATGCCCCATATATTCTTTGCTTTATCTTTGTATTCAAAAGCACCGTACAGAGCAGGCTGGATTATTGGCTGTATGTTAACATTCCCTGTCACTTTACATGAGCACTGAAGGAGGTGTCAAAACTCATTAAACTCAAGGTAAGGAGCAATTGACAAACTCATACCCGTAAGTTCTAATATGGAGAGGTGTAACATTAACTCCTATGGAAGAGTGCAGGGACTGTAAACTGAAGCAGTACTTAAATGCTCTGATGGATCACTGCCTCCTTCTGCCCTGTTTTACATCAAACTAGTGCAGTTGAATTGAACAGGAAAGACAGAGCAATGTAGCCATAATTCATGGCCAGACAGTGCAAATTTAACTAAGACTACCTCCCCTTTGAATTGAGTCAGCGTTGGCAGCCTAAATTAAGTCAGGGATTATTTTGTAGCTTTGTGTCTGTGTGCCCGGAGAGTCTCTCAAAAGAGATCCTGGAATGACTGGAGCCACTTTGAGTCACTGCTGCTGCAGGAGGGGCAGTGAGTGCTGTGGTGCAGAAAGTGCTGGGTGGGTGATCAGGCACAGGGAAGGCACTGATGCTGAGAGCCCTGGCTAGCATCAGCATGCAAAAGGCCTGCTCACACCTAGCTCCCAACAGGAAGCTTCCCAATCCACAGGGGAAATATACACCTCAAGCAAAGTCTAAAGGAACAGTGATAAGAAAGTAATGAATTATTTTGTCACTGCTCCCATGTTCTGTAAACAATGGACAAGTAGATTAAATACGTTGTTTTTGTAAGTGTTTTGATGTTTAATCATAAGTTTTGCAGGTTAGGCTGTTAGATAGGTGTAGTCTCTAGAGGTGCTGCAATTGTTATCAAATAGAGAAAAATTAATTCCCAAGTAAGCCTTTTTTGGGCCATACAAACCACAGAAGTAAATGTTATTGTGGTCAACTTTGGTTGTCTTTTCAATGATTTTCACGTAGGGGCTTTGGGCAGGGGTTTATTTCAGAATCCTTTGTGAAAATAAAAAAAGCAAACTCAAGAAAATAACAGGTTGTATGAAAGTTCAATCACAAGGGAATAGTTAAAAGAGCTGAGGAGTTCCTTTAAGCTCCCCAAGATTATAGTGGAGTTATAAAGAGGAGGATGGGAATGACCTTGATTAGAAGGTAAAACTCTTCAAGAACAAAAGTAATATTTTCACCTTCAGAAAATTGGGCATGCACACATGGAGATGTCTGCTGTTTCTTTAAACATTGGTTATTGAAAAAAACACATTCATAAATAGACAGTGTGAGATATACTGATAAATTCAACAAAAGCAATTTTATACCAGTTGCAGAGAGCAAGCCTGACACTTAAATAAATGCCCAGAGCAGTAGATTGAAGAGAATAGATAGATAGTTATATCCATTGCCTGCTGTCTTCCTTCTCCCCTGACTTTTAGAGCAGTCAGAGTTGGAATAAAAGAGATTTTCTTATTTTGGAAAGGACTAAAAAATTAACTCTTTTTGATTTATGAAATTTAGGGATGTCATATCTTCTTTTATTATTATCATCATCCATTTTTATTTTCATCTCTAGTGAAATGCTTTGAGAATAGTTGGAATAAGTAGAGTAAAACTTCAAGCAAAAGAAAAGGTCATTCTGTAGAAACAAATATCAAAAATAGGTCAGAAGAAACCCTTCTTTATGCTGCTCTGGTAGTGATAAAGGTTATTCTAGACCCAGAAAGAGTCCCAAAGGTTATCCCTTTGGAAAAAAACCACACCACCACTGGATCAATAGTGTTCCACAGCATTGTGTGTAAACCAGAGCTCTTAAAAAATAATGGAACACAGAAAGGAGGAGAGTGGCAACCTTCAAAGCACTCAGGAAGGAACTTGTCCTACAGGCCCCAGGGCCATCTGTGGAGGGCTGTGGCAGAGCTGCCTGGGCAGGAGCTCCGACCCTGCTGTCTCCCTGCCAGGGCCAGGGGAGCTCAGTCCTGCAGCCTTGGTGAACCACCTCTGCCAGCAGCTCCTCTGCTGCTTACAGACAAACTTCCTTGGGCTCTTTGATACTTGGATCAAAGCTTCTCTGCTTTCTTGCAGAGATGCAAGAAATTCACTGTTAAGATTCTAAATCTTTATGTCCCTCTAGAGTGCTGAGGTTGCTGGGCTGGTTGTGTAGCAGAGCAGGGGAACACTTCTCTGGTTTTGGGCAGGTGCTCTGCAAAACTTCTCTTACTGCATTTTCCCCCTTTCAAAACAGGTCTTGTATAAAGTTAGTAGCTTTTTGTAGTATATGTGTCTGTACCTTTCTTAACGTGAGCTATAGAAATTTCAGTCCTTATAGACTTGGGCTGCAAACCTGCTTAGGTAGAAATCCATGTCTCTTTTGCATTTTGTTTCCTTCTGTATTCCATTGGGAAGTTAGAGGGCATCATCATGTCTGAAGGGATTTGGCCTCTCAGGAGAAAAGCAGCCCAGCTTCTGGTAAGACTAAAATTTGTGGGCAGTCACTAATGAGGTAAGGACAGCTGTCGATGTGCTGTTGGTTGAACTCTGTGGTACACCTGCAGAGACCAAGGAAAACCAAGTTCATGTCTGCTGCACAGCAGTTACTGCTGTGAATGGTATGCCATTTATCCAGAAATATGCATAACACTGCTTGGGGAAGTGTCACCGAGTGAGATGGAAGGGCTAAAAACCCATTAGTGCCTAGTAAATCTCCTCTGAAGACAGTAAGGGCTAACCTGATCTATTGAGGTCTACAATATTGCCCTGGGCAGATGATTTACAGTGCCTTCAAGTGCCAGTGCAGATCATTGCTGCTGCCTGGGGGCCACGGGGCACAGCCCTGGTTGCTCAGTTTGCAGAGCAGTGGCACAATTGATTTCTTGGTTTCAGTCACAGGCAGAGGTTTTTCATTTGCATTGTACTTATTTCCTTTTCTAAACTTTAATAACAGGAGTTAATCATCCAAGTCAGATTTCTGCCTGCTCTGGTCAAGAAGGACCAAAGGATGTTGATGCTGTGAAGTCTGAGCTGTAATCTAAACAGTGCTCAGTTTCAAGCACCATAATAAATATCTCTGTGTATCTGAGCTTAACCCATGGTCCTTTTCCTTCTGACACTTGGTGTCAAATCCATCATCTCTCCCACATTGATCAGGAAGCCTTTAAATGACATATTGCAAAGCACAATGGTATCATACCTGTGTGTGAAACCAGTCACACATGTCTGTGACCTGGATAGAGACCTGCTCACTTTCAAAAATCGAGAATAATTGTAGATTTTAAATGTGCTGTGCTGAATACAACTTGGGCCCTGGGCCTGATGGTGCAGCCACCAATGAGAACAGGGAGCAGTGATGGCTCCGGGGTCCTCCCTGCTCACCCAGACACTCAGCTCCCCTGGCACTGGCTCAGCCCAAAGCTGCTGCTAAAGTCCCTGCTGAACAAGTCAACCTCTGCTAAGAGCAGGATCTGTCCTCTTGTTACAAGACATAGAAGAAAAATGCTGTGACTCACTCAGGGCTCAGAGTCCTGACATGCCTTAGTATTGTCACTGCTGTTGCAAAAATCAGCTCTTGTTTTTCAGACTACGTTATTAGCTGTGTGGTGCTCTGGCACTCTCACTGCTGAGCAAAGGTTATTGCATGCAGTGTTAAATCAAGGGGTGCATTATACTGGAAAAATGTTATTTTGCATAAATAACCTTCTTGAACCTTCCCAAGTCAGTCTCCAGTCTGTTTCTGGGACAGAGACATGCTGTGTTCCTCCTTGTGTCAAAATCACATAAATAATAAAGAAAAACTGGGAACAAGATGACACAGGAGTCAGATTTCTGATTCTGAGGCCTTTTCCCTTTTCATGGGGAAAATTGCTGCTCTTCGTTCAGCATCATGTAAAATAAGAGTTTGTTTACAGATAAATAACACAAGAGTGCAGTGGAATGAGTATAAAACTTCACATATTGACTCTGCTTATTCAGAACGAGTACGTAGTCTCGTCTAATTTTGAAGTTCTTTTATGTTTGTTTTGCTACTCAGTAGGGACAATATTTTTTGCTTGTTTTGTTGTTTTAGGGTGAGAACTTTTCCATAGGCTTTTATTCTTGGTGACTCCTAAAGAAAGATGGAATTTTATGTGGTATACATTTTTTCTCACTATTTCTTCTTGGCTAGCCTTTTTAATGAAAGCTCTGTCCAAGAGCCAAATATAAACTTGAAACACTGGCTTCAGGGCTGATGGCTGAAGCTGCTAAACCAGTGGGTATCCCAATGACACATGCATATCATATTCTGGTTTCAACCTCTGATTACATGAGCTTCTTTTTGCCCCCTCCAAAAAGGTGTAGTTGGCCCATGAAAGTTCTGTCCTGCAGCTGCTACTGCTGCCAGTTGCTCGTGTAGTAAAGTATAGGATTCCAGTGGTGCTGTAAACTTCATCACTTCTGAAAAGCATTTCTGCACATGCAGGACTGTAAAGTGACACTTGCCAGGTGGTTTCTGTGCTCAAGCACATCTGCTTTGCCTCTCACAGCTTCTAATTGTAAATGCTTTTGGTCCTGGGCTTGAGCCTCCCTCTTACTTTCCCCATTGAATAATGTGTGAAATTTCTGTAGTCTGCTCTGAAACTACACCTAGTTACAGCGATCTCTAGAGAGGCAGAGAGGAATTTCACACTCTTTTGTATGGTCTGTGATGGCAGGTAAGAAAAATTACACAACCAAACACACTATCTCTTCTTTATTAGATGATTCTCCTTGGTTTATATAAAAAATATATATTTTACCACATAAAACTTGCTGGAAAAAATTAAATGGAAGCAGTTAATTTTTAGGCCTATATCAGATTTTGAAAATTTCAAGTCAATTTTGTTTAAAATGCCAAAATATTTTAAAAATGCTTTTAGAAGTACCATAGGTCCTTGGAAATATCCTTTCATGGAATGTGTTCTTCTAAATTTTTAATTTAACAGCTGATAATAGGATACAGGCTCTTCAGACTGAGAGCTTTCAGAAGTTTATTCAGCTTAATTATCTAGATATAGCAGGGCCACAGAATGTAATTGAATAAACAATGGTTTAACTAATTTTTCAGTCTTGCATTAGAGCCCATTTATACCTGTGAGCAATAGCCTCTTTGGCAGGTGTTGGTTTCAGATCATAAAGCAATGTTCCACCAAAGAGACCAAAAATAGTTTTCCAGTCCCCATCTGTGTTTTACTTCTGAAGAAAGTAGTAAAAGCTTCCTATGTTTTGTTGTAGATGATATAGAAATGCTGCTTGGAAAGCAGTTTGTCTGTCACTTCAACATGAACCCTTTCCTGGGGGAAGGCAGCCTGGGTGTCCACACCTGGTTTGCACAGCACTTCCAAGGAATATGGCCTTAATTACAGGATTGTCCGGGGGTGTGTGGGCACTGACAGGCTCTGGTTGGGCTGGCAGGGTGACATGAAGTGCCACACAAGCATGGCCTTTGTTTGCTTCCTCCCTTCTGAACACAGGGCTGGGAATAAGGGAGAAGTCTGAGTGAGCAGAGTTTGGCCATTCCTACTGCTAATATGCAGTTTCCAGCTTTGGGGTTGTACTTTTGGCTTGGTTTTTTTGCTTGTTTGTTTTGACTCTTTCTACTGAGCATTTGTAAAGTGCAGACACATTTTGAAAAACCACAATAAAAAGAAGTAAATCACAATAATTAGACTGAGTAAAGGTCAAAGATAGAGTTGGTCAAAGTCACCACTCGGACTTACTTTGTAGTTTTCCTCTGCTGCATCCCAGCCCCTCAGCCTTTTGCTGGGCACTGCCAGTCCTGTTTCCTTGATTGTCTTCATGTTTTCATGTTTTTTAAGAAGCCCTGAGGACACAGCTGCATGAAGAAAGAATACACAGACAAACATTAAGACTTCTTATTAAACACAACACTGCTTTTGAATCTCAGCTAGGCTGAAGAAATCAGACTGAGAGCTTAAAACATTCAACTTTTCTCAGATTTGTCTTACAGTGCCATTTTTAGGATCCTGATATTCTAACATTTTTATTTAGTTCTTTGACAGTGATTTCAGGAAAAAAGACAAGCATGAAATTTTTGAGAAACTGCATTTGCTGACACAGGTGGTATGACTGGAGAATCGTAGAGTTAATTTGGTGCTAGTATGCAAAGATCTCATTCTGTGTTTATAACAATGTATTTACATTGCCCTTTATGTTTTTCAGCTCCATTGATACTGAAACACAGTGGAGATCTAACTGCAAGGAGAAATTGGATGGGTGGTTATTGAAATAAGAAAAGCACCAGCAAATATTTTTTCATTCTGGTCAAACCAAGAATATGTGAGGAAGTTGATTACATAATCTGGTAACATCTGTAGATCATGTGGATTGAAAAAAAGCAGATCATGATATTTTCCAAGGAATTAGAATAATAATAGAGTGTAGAAAGTCCTAAGCAAGTTTAAGTGTCCAAGAAAGGTGTTTTCTGGCCTGCACCACTCTGAATAATAATCAACTAATACAGCAACTAATAACTCTCTTAGTAAGTTCTGCACAAGAGAAAAGTAACAGAGAAAACCTCTCATCTTCCTCCAGAGCCAGAAAGTTTGGGAAAGAGAGAGTGAAAAGAGACATCTATCGATGTGCAACAGCATCCAGAAGCTGGGAAATTGAGGAAAAAGTTGGCTCAAAGCATAAAATTCAAACAGAAAACGCAGCAAGCAAGATGCTGAAAGTGAAAAATAGACCCCACCTACTGCATGGCTGATACAGAAGTGGGAGTGGAAGCTACTGAAGTGTTGGCTGGCTCTCTGGTGGGAAGGCTGTGTCCTCTCCACCCTGAATTCACTGAAAAAACCTCTGGTGCTTGCTGGAATGTCCTTTGTGCTAATAGAGTTGTCTCTGGCCTGGTTGTCTCTGTAGTCGGAATTTTCTTCTTAAAAAGAAAAATGCAAAACCAAGCAACAACAAAACCAACTAGAACCCATAATAACAGGATTTAGAAACAAAACCAGTTTATAGTACCAGACTGGCTGTTAACCTTTTCTGTATGCAGTTGGTTGTCATTTATTTTTGAAAGATGGCATTAACTCTGGATTTATTCACGAATGCTCTGAGAAATTTACTTTCCTTTTATTGCTGGATAGAAGATCCCACAGGTCTGTGATCTTTTCTTTCACTTTCTGCCTTAGTTTGAAAGACTTTTTTTTTTTTTTTGCTTGTCCCTCTGCATTATATTTCTTGGCTTTTAACAGAAGTACAATTTCTGTGCTCCAAACTTTTCTCACATAATATAACTAAATCCATATGCCCAGTTCATACAATTGAACACTAATCTCTGGCAGAAGCTCCCTTGAAATCTGGCTCCCACTTTGGCATTTTTCATCCCATGCAGGTTTTTATGAGATTTTTACCAATGCAACTCTAATGTTTGGCAATTGGAAATGAAAGCATCTTCTTTGCTACTGTAGACCTTAAAGAATTTTTTTAAGACTTGGTTCCCAGTTTTTGCATTCAGAGCAGAGTGACCTAAAAATTAGCTGTTTGGTTTTCCTGGTCCTTCCAATTTTTCAGACAAGCTAAAAATTTGCAGCTATTTTTTTTAAAAGGTATGGAAACTTCAGCATTTTGCCTAATGTTCCTCTGTCCTAATCCAATTTCTTTGAAAGCCAGGTTGGATCAGCAAATTGTATTTGGTTGCAGATGTTGGTCTGACTCTTGTTCACATGAGAGCTGAAGAAGTGGAAGCAGTGGGTTGTGGGTTGTGTTTTTCCACCACATTTCAAAGAAACTCCTCTTCTCGATCACAATTAGCTGTGCCAGTTTTCTGAGTTTGATTTAGACAGGAAAAGTCACAACAGTATTCAAGCTTCTGCAACAGTCACAGTCTTTTCAGCTGCCTTATCTGAATTCTGCCATTTTGTTTTATATGCCTGTGAAATGAAGTTCTGTTTTCATGAGTCCTTGTTCTGTGACCAAACTCTGTAAGTGAAAAGGATTAAACACTAAAAGACATGTGCACAATGTGCTTCTACTGCACTGAGCCCAAAAAAAAATGAAGCTGTAAAAACTGTCTAAGCTAGAAAAAGGAGTTGAGAGGAAGTATTAGTGTTTGCAAAGATATTTGGAGAGAATATGTGCTTATGTAGTTAATTTATTTCAAGCAAATGCAATTTATCTTGTCTGAAGATTCACATGGTTGGTAATGCAATTGAATTAGAAAAACAAGGACAGGATGCTCAAAAATTGTTACATGTTTAAAAACAACACTAGACACTTTCTATTTTAGGACAAGATTTAATTACTTTCTGTAAAATCCACTGGCAGGACAACCATTTTCTCACTGGCAGGTAACAGCTGTTGCAGAAAATGTGCTCTCTGTAATGTAGCTGTAGGAAATGTTGCTGCCTAGAAACTAGAGTGGTTATTAATCAAAACAAAAAGAACAAACTGTTATATAAAGCAATAATTTTACTAGGCAAGTACTTCGAGTTGGCTTAAAACAGATGATCAGAACATATCACCCAGTTCTTGCTTTATTGTCTCCATAAAAACTTGGAAGAATACATGTCTACTCCAGTAATTTTTTTCCAGGCTCAGATATAATCTACTATGATCTACTCAGATGTAATCTACTTATGATCAAAAGTGGTTTGGCAGGACGGGGTTTGGTGGGTTTGTTGGTTTATTTGTTGGATGGTTGGTTGGTTGGTTGGTTGGTTGGTTGGTTGGTTGGTTGGTTGGGTTTTTTAATCTTTCTGGTTCTTGCAGTATTTTTTAACTTATTGGTGGAAGTGACTTCTTGCTGTGGGGGTTCAAGCACACACATTGCTCTCCTTGATTGTACCAAGGCTGAAAAAGGACAGCAGTCAGATGTTTCACTGGGGGTGTTGTTACCAATAGGTACCATGGAAATGTTTAAGATAATCTGAAATAGTCTAACAGGATGAAAGCAAGCAGAGGGAAATTTATGCTGATCCTTAGGGGAAAACACTCATCATAGTGCATCCTCTTAAATTACATAAGAGGGGGAACAGGTAGGTGCCAGGAGTCACTGTCGACTGAAATATGAGGTTCAGTTGCAGGAAGCTGTTTTCTCAGGAGAAGGGATTTTTCTGGTCTAAGATTAATCTCAACATTCACCCAAATGTTCAGGTTCCCTGGTCCTTGCTGAGCGCTGGTCACTGTCTCAGGTTGAGTGTCCAAGTGCCTGGCGTGTCTCCTGTCACATCAGCACTGGGAATTCCTCTTCACTGGTGACAGCTCCATTCCTCTGCAAAATACTAATGGAGCTCAGAGACATTTCAGAGACTAAGGCACTATTGTCTTGTCTCAGCAAGGATATCAATTATACAGATCTTTCTGAAGCAGAGGCCTGTAATTGGAGCTCAAGCAGCCAATTTTCTCCTAACTTACAGTAAGTGGGGAAGAGGAAATAACTTAGTTAGAAACCCAAGTTTAAATAAGAAGTTATTTGGTTAGAAATAATTCAACTGTTTATTTTGGGGGTTTTATTCCATTTCAGAGAGGCTGTACAGAGAAAAAAAAAAGGAGTAATAAGACATGAATTAATGGGAAAATAAAGTGTTATAAAATATTTAATATTCATATACTAAATTTATCCTACATGGACTACTTATTCATTCCAGTAAGATGCTTCTTCCATCCCTGTTATGCTCAACTGGATTTTGGTCTCTTGCTATCCCTCTTTTATAGGAACACATTTTAAAATAATGAGTCCTGCTTGCCCAAATCATTGACAATTGCAAAGCCATGTTGTACTTTTTCTACTCCTTTGTATTGTTGCAGAAACTGAAGAAGTATTTCCTAATTTCATTTTCAATTATTTTTAGGCTAAAGGAGTGACTGAACACAGATTACCTCTTCCTGGTCCTCCCACAGACAATGTACCACTGGCAAAAAGAGAATGAACTAAATTCCTTTACTGTACAGTGATCTTTGTGTCTGCTATAGCAAAGGCATTATAAGAAGTTTTAAAATATTAAATAATGCAAGATTTTTCTTGTATAGAATCTGCACAGCTGGAGCATTATAAAAAAGGATTTATAAGGCTTTTTGCTCATTTGTTTGATAAAACCAACAGAAACACACAAAAAAAGAGCTTGCTCAATTCAGTTTGTATCCCAGTGTGCTTGGTAAGCTGCCTGGCTTGTAAAGAGCATGACTCTTTCTGTGGCATTCACATGAATGACACCTTGCATTACACCCTGGTTAGAATGAATTTTTTTTTTGGATATTGTTTGGGAAAAGAGATGGCAATGAAACAAGAAACTGTAGACATTTTTGACAGTGCCTTGCTTTTATTATTGTAGAGATTTTTCTTATGAACCAATGCATGCCCTTCTATGCACAGAAGTCCCCTTCTATGACTCTTTGAGGTTCATTTATTTACTTTTATATTAATAAAAAGCAGAAGAGAGAAATCATGAATGTGATACTTTCCAATTAGTATTTGTCTGGGTCATAAATAGTGTTATATCAAGTTGTCACTAAAAGCAGATATACTTTTATGTCATAAAATCAGTCTTTGTTGAAATTGATGGGTAGAAAAACTGCCTCCACCTGTCCCTCTTTGCCATCACCTTTGTTCAGCATTTGGAAACCAATGACCTCTGAGAGTCTCTTAGAAATCTCCCTGTGATTCTCAGGAAGCAGCCAAGTGTCACTACTGGTCCCTGGCTTGTAGAGCTTCTCAAACCCCACAGATGTGATTTAAACTGCTCTGAATCTGCTTTTACACAACATTTGCTGTAAGGAAGCCAAATTGCCCTTTTCTGAAGCCTTGAATTCATAAAAGACACAATTGGTGTAAAGCCACCATGTCTTCTTAATACTTGTTCAGCCTTAGGCTAAATACAGCTCCCCACGGCCAAGCTCTCTGCTGTGTTGAAAAAATGCTACAGTGAATAATTTGAGTATTTTCTTAATACTTTTAGATATTATTTTCCTGTATGTAGAGAAACTTTTTTATTTTTAGCTTAAAACCTGCTAAAAAATATCACACCGTAGGATAATGTGGTGAAGAAAAATCACATCTGAACTGTACCTGACCTATCAAAAATGCAGTGAAAAATCACTACTAGCCTGAGTTCACAGAGATAACAGACTGGGGCTTTCAGCACAGCAAGCTCTGTAGTTCTCTCTGTGCAGTGGCATTGTCTTAGAATATTCTACAAGCATTTATTCATCACCAAGAATTAAAAATGGTTTGTTATTCAATAAAAAAAAAATAACAATACACTATTACTGTCAGTTCAGTAGCTTCCCAGCCCATTTCTAAATTAACTGGCTTAACCAAACTGATTTTCTTCTTAGAGAGAATGGACAGGAAAAAATAAAAATACAAAAACAAAACTAAAACCAAATAAACAAAAGCCACAAAATCCCTCTGTGCTCTTTAGAGTTATGAGGCCAATTTGCAGAAGCATTGGATGCATCTGCACACTGAAAGGGATGGAGGATGAAAGTGCAGGCTCTAGCACCAGAACTTGACTCAAATCAGAATTCTGAGAATAAATCAAAATTTGTATTTAGATGTTTGGTAGATGTAAAGTAGCATGTAATTACCTGCACCAAACTACATCATTTGGTATTAAATTCTTTGAAGAGCTTTCCTTATTTTTGTGAATACAGCCTGAAAAGATTCCAGCTCTGCAATGCTGGTGTTGTCAACAATATCCTTTTAAATGGTAATAAAATGATTTTCATCGGAATCAAAATATCCTGAAAATAAAATTAATTAAATAGTATTTAAAGTATTTTTTTTTCTCTTTCAGTGTTCCTTCCGTAATTACCTTGTTCCCTCCTTAGTTATGTGGGAATTTCAATCCAAGAAGCACTGGGTGAGGTTTCAGAGGAGCTTGGAAAATTGTTGGTATTTCCTTACATCACCAAGTACTCATTGCCAATTTCCCCTTATTCTAAGAATTTCTCATAGGGTAGGAAATAAGCTGTATTTCATTGCAGTTTATCTGGATATTTATCATTGTAAAGTTTAAGAGATGAATAATTTCTGCAATAAAATTAATCTTTGTAAACACATTCTATTGCACATGCTATTTTTTCTTTATCAGGGGAATTAACCTCCACTACCAAAATCCATCATAAACTGTAAAAATTAAAGAGGACATTAAACCATAGTTCTAAAAAGGACATAAATGAATTTAAAATTAACAGTAAGCTTTCTAGTTGAGCTGTTTATTGCCATTCATATTAAATTTTTATGGGAGAATAAAAATGTCTGTTATTTCTGTGCATCTGATCATCAACTTGCAAACTTACCCATTAGTTAGAATAATGAAGTTCAAAGCAAACATCCATTTTGAGTGGCCAAACCATCTAAAATTTAAAAAAACATTTGAAATTAATGACAGGGAAAAAATATACTTCAAACAAGACTATATATAGTTAAGATATATCAATGTAAGTGGGGTAGGCATGATCAACTATTAGATTAAATAATTAAATCTTTGATAAGAAATCTCCACTAGCATATTTTATGACAAGTTTTTCTTAAAAATACTCTTGATTCAGAGTAATTAAATTTCTTGAGTCACAAGCAGCAAATATCTGAAAACTCATATAAAATCATTGCTAGTAAAATTTGCAAATGACAAAAAAAATCCTAATAGAGTAGCAATAATTAACTGTGCTGGGTCAATCTTATAGCCCAGCTTGGGTGAGCAAGCATGCTTGATGTAATAGAACAAATTCTGACTAAAATCTCAAGTTTGGATATTCCATATAAATTTCTTAAGTTCAGCTGTCTTTGGTCACATGGAGTCTCCTGTAAAATTTTGCTTTGGTCCTATGTGTTGTTGTTTTAGCTGTCCTGAGATTTTATTTGAGTCCTGGAATTTAAAAGCCTCAAAAAATTTCTAATAAGTAAGGCTGGTTTTCACATCAAAATGCAAAAAGTGGGAGTTTCACAAGGTTACAACATGAAGCCAAAATCAGAAGTGTTTTTCCTAAGCCTGACACCAAGGCAGCCCTGAGAATCTGAAACCTGTGATGTGATTCACACCATATCCACTTCTTTTGAAACCAGAGGAGTTTCCAGTAATCTTGTATTTATTATATGCTTTCTGAGGCGATAATATTTAGCCTCTAGCCTTGCCCTTGTTAAAACATCCTGGTGTTGCTGAACTCCACTTTGTGATGATTCACCCTTGCAAGATGCTTTTCTGTTGAATGATGACAGTGATGCTGAGTTTTTATTCTTTGCTTAATGACATATTTAATGATAAATAGTTGAAAACTGAGATCCAAATTCTTTTATGTGACTGAAATAAGTGATAACCAGCTCAGACGAATTCCTCCATGACCTTAGGCAAGACACTTCAGCTCTGTGTAGTTAACGTCCTTATCTATAAAATGAGAATGGCATCACTTCATTTATTACCTCAAAAGAAAGCAACAACAGAGCTTTTTGCCTCCAGCACTGTGATAATGCACATCTGACAGGCATTACTGTTCACCATCAAAGAAATTAATGAGTGCTACATGGGACTAAGAGATTGCTCTGTACTCGTCCGAGGCTTTGAGTGTTTTACACCTAGACGCAAGCATTTCAAGCTTTGAGTACTAACGTGGGGATCTGAGAGGTTTTGGTTATCACTCTAAGACAAGCAAACAGTTGCTTTTCTGTTCAGTACTGAACCTGCCATGTGAAGAGTTCGATTTTTGAGTGCACTGTGTCTGATTTCCTTGGTGAAGGGAGCAAAGATCTCAGACGCTGGATTCTCAGGAGAGGTGTCTGTGAAGTTTAGCATGCCTTCAGGGAAACTGCAAAATCTACAACATGTCCTTTTTTGCCATATTGAGAAATTCCACATCAGTAGCACCAGGGGCTGCAGCCATCTGTAGGGAATGCTCATTTTCTGAGGTGCGAGCTTGAGGAATATTTTTCACTTAACAGTGTTTTTTTATGATTTAAGATCAGCATTGTGGTTATCATTATTTACACCTTACAGAAAACTGAGTGTTGATAAATGCACAATATGCACAATTATCTTCCATGACTGCAAGTGGAGAGAATGATAAAGGCCACAGTGTCTAAGTTTTTTTTAAATTTTTATTGTCATTGAATATTAAAACTATAAACCATTTCTAACTGCCTTGATCCAAGGGGTTGAATTCATTTTTCTTTCTACTCTAAACTGCTCAGTAATGCAGTTCATTCTTTTCCTCATGGTTTATGACTTAAACATTTATTTATTTTTAATGCCATCACTTACTCTGGTATTAGTTTTCCTCCAACCCACAGCTCACCTACATCTTATCTCGCAGACCCACAGGAAAGTTCCTCCTCTCTCAGGCACATTTCATCTTGCATATAGGTAACACCTTCCTGCTAAGCCAGTAATAAACATCATGTAGGTGTGCTTCCACCTGTTTGAAAAAACAACAAATACACCTAGAACACACCATGAATTTAACTCATAATTTCTTCTGTAAAGAATTGTCATTGTGTAGGACAGATCACATCTTCCTGGCACTTCTAAACCTCATCATACCTTCATGTTGTGCTTTCCATGTAGAGACACCCAAGGCTTTGGCAACACAGTTATAAAATAAGCAGGGCTCAGTTCTTGCACCTTTCTTTAAAGAAAATCTGGTGCAAACAAGTAAGATCTTTCCTTCTGGTCCCTGCATGCTGGTTTACAGGGTAAATGAAGCCAGGCCCATGTGGGCTCCAGCATTATCTCTCTGGTCTGACACCTGATCTGGATATTTAGGAGCCTGAGACTCACCAAATCAAAGAGACCACCCCGAGAAAAGTATATAGTTATCTGATTTTGGGTTTTGAGCTTGCCTGTGCTTTCAGATAAAAACGAACCCCTTGCAGGACTCTAACTGGCACACTTATGTTTTAGTAGCATTTAAAGTTTAGCTCTTTTTGTTTTTCTTTCCAAATTTGGCTTCATTTGGGGGATTTGATTTACATGAAACCCAGAAGAAGACAAGGTTGCCTTTGTATTGCTCTGTTATTGCCACATAATGCCATCCATCATAGATTAAAAAGGTGATGGTATGATGTTTCTGTGTTTGGGTGCAAAGATATTCAATATGCTTTTTGGAGAGCTCTGTGGTCAAAGTCAGAGAAACCAGAGCTTTTCTTCTGACCTTTCTCATGTCCTTTGTAGAATTTTGATAGAGTGGGAAAATTGCTTCTAAGTCTGTAAGCTCTTCTTAAGGCAGATAAAGGGATGTAGAATTTCTGGTATCAGGTTGCCAGTATCATGAAGAACAAGAAATCATTTAAAAGTTGACACAGTTTGGGTCCTTTATTTAAATTTTGATGTCTTGGAAGTAAATTTTGAGCGCCCTGAAATCAGTGAAGTGGAACTTAAGAAAACTGACTTAAGAAAAGTTTTAGGGATGACAGTAATGTTCTCTAAAGCGATTACTTCCTTTCAATTACTTTCTCACCCCCTGCCATGAGTGTGGAGGTGCTGCTGCCCACAAAGAGGGCACCTGAGAGAGGGGTGGCAGCTTACAGGAGCTTTTGCATCCTGCTCTGGGCTGCCTTTTCTCCCTCTGTACTTTATAAATTGATCACAGCTTGCAGGCAGAAAGGCCTGCAGACTGTAAGATGGCTGCAGTCATTAGATTTAGCCTGCTTTTTAGAAAAGAAAGTATAATGCAGCATTCAGTAAAAAGGTAGGCAAATGGCTTTGCTTCTTGTGCTTTCCTTTTTAAACTTACACAGTAATGATGAGCATACTAAAAAGTTTGGGACATAGACTAGAAGATTTATTTGAGGCTTTTATGGCTGGGCTTGTTTTGCATCTGTCTGATCCATCTGCCTTGGTCTGGTCTTGCCTATGAGTGATCTGGATCACAGAACCAGAAAGAAATTTCTTCCCTTAGGCTGAGCCAGGAGATTTGTCGTTGTGTAGCAAATTTCCCTTCTCTCCCCTGCCCCTTCAGTATCAGAGCCAATAGGTTGAGAAGAAAAACTACCACTATGTCTGCTATTTCATAGCTGGCTTGTGTATTGGAATCTCACCTTTCAGCATGCTCTTTATATGTGTTAAATATTGAAAACTCTTAACAAAAACCTGTGGTATGTACATCTCAGGGCATGATACACAGGTCCATCACCATTTTTTTTTCCATTAGCTAATGGAGGTGCAAGGATGGGAGAGCATTGAAAATAGGAACCTGTTCCATGTTCTGAGGCAAAATGAGAAGGAGCTGCTGAAAGATATAGCACAACAAAAATGTAAGGGTTGCACACACTTGTGAGTCAGCAGTGTCACAGTTAACCAGCACGAAAAGCTGCTCATCTTAATAATGATGTCTTGAAAATATGCAGCATTTACTCATGATAGCCTTGAGATGCACTTCTTTCACAAGTTCAGGCTTATGATGAGTGTTTAACTCACAGAGTTACATTCTTTCATTAAAAATGATTACTCGAGCATGGCTTTAATTTTTTTTAGGAAAAATGAAAACAGAAGTTAAACCTCCTTGCCTTTATGGACTTCAGAAGTTCCTTTCTGTGTCAGTATTGCATAAGCTAAAGTGCTGGAAAGGAATTTGAAATTGTGGGTTTCACACAGTTCAGTATTTTTCCAAGTACTAATATTTATTAAAGGAAATTCAGTACCTAACTGGAATACCAAATCTGTTTAACAATGCAATACTGTGGCTTTACACCCTGTTCTCTGGAGTAAGTTAAGGTTTCCTACCAAATGCAGCAGAATCTGATTTTCTTTTCAAACTCTGGAGAAGAAATGAGCAGTATTTAATTTATATTTCTTAGCATTATTTTAAATGTTATTGTTAAAACATATCCCCATGCTGCTGAATAACATTGGGTATGTCTTTTCTTTGGGAGTAGGCAGAGATCATTAAAATCTGTCTTCTTTTTCTCTCCCAGTGCACCCATATTTTGCATACATTTTCCAGTGTTGTTTTACTGCTTGTAAAATTAAACACATTGGCAGCTGTTTGTAGACTCTGAAACAGCAGAACAGGAGGGAGAAGAGCTGCACAAGCCCTCCCACATCCCTTCACTATGGATGCTCCCCATGGCAGCTGAGTAGAGCTAACCTCCAGCCTGCTCATCGTGAAGAAAACGCGGCGACTTCTGAAAGCACAGACACCAATTCCTCTGCTAATGTTCAACTGTGGGCATTCACTGCTGCGGAAAACCAGTAACCTTTGTGAGTTTGTAGTCCAAATCAGCACAAAAGAGATGAAACCTTTTATCCTGACATACCAGTTAGCTGTGACATGCTCTGAGCAGGGGAATGGCTGGCTGTGGCACAGGATGCCTGACTGGGCTTTCAGCTCTGGCTCAGGGTAGTCAAGACCTTCTACCTGAAGTGGTTCACAGCAAACCTTCTGAGCAGTGCAGGTGACACAGACCTGTATGAGCAAGCAGAAGTGGTTTTATGAGGTTTTTATCACTATTAAAGGAAGACACTGTATCTGTTATATAACAAAAAAGTACATACAATTTCTGTATGTACTGTGGGTTTTAGTGGTGCTCTGGGAGGACTTTTCAGTATGGTTTTTGCTTGCTGTGGATCCTGAGGATGTATTATTTTATATTTTTTTATCTGTCCTCCACTGATGTATCCACTGCTTTGCCCAGAATATTCCATCACAAAATTTTAAATACACAGATCCCCTTTTTTTATTCAAGATATACAGGGGGAAAGCCCATAGTGGATAAAATTTAAAACTATTGATGTGCTATTAAATAAATTTAATTCAGTACCTAAATACAGCACCAGTCTGGTGATCATAAGCAGACATAAAGAAGCAGTAAAAATTTAATTAAACCAGTTGTATTATTGTTATACTTCAACCTCAAATGGAGCAGGGAAAGAGCAATATTAGAACTGCTAAACCACATACTAGAAGATTTGCATACCTGCATAATTTAAAGCAAGAAAATAAATAAGATCAAAAATAGTTTTAGGTTGGACTAAGTGGTTATAACATGAAGTCACCTGAAATAGCTTCTCTTGGTTATGTCTTAGCAGAGAAGAGCTGTGAATAAGAAATTACTTTGCACCACTGATGTGCTCAGCTCTGTACAGATGGGAGGCACCTGTGGCTGTCATTGGAATGCTCTGAGTGGAAACACAGGAATATGGAAGACGATTCAACTGGGCTTTTGCTTCCACAGCCTATTCCTCTGCTGGTTTAATTTGAACACTACGGAATTGTAAGCCTAGAGCATATCAGAGGGAGAGATTTCTGATCATTCACAACACCGAGTCTATAAAATATTCATAAAACCTCTGCAATCTGAATTAGCCTTTCAAGTAATAAAAAAAATACATCAAAGTAATACAATAAATGAAGGGGTCCCGCTACTACATGTGATATGAAGCATAAGAATTTCTTTTAAATATTTGATTCATGAAAAGTAAATGAGGCATTTTCTGATGTAACAATTATGGGATTTCATACTGTATGAAAGAGTAACAAGAAAGATACTGTGTTATTGTTAACAGCTCTATTTCCTACCGTCTAAACTAATGAGCGCCTTTGATCTTCTCTGAATTCTTCATGCTTCGTTGTTTCCATCATTGTCAAAAGCCCACTCCTTTACTTTTCTTGGGAAATAATCTACATAATGCAAAGTGACTGTTTATGGAGCACAGTGAATGTTCCACTCAAGGAAGAAAGGGCATCATCTGATAAAAGGAGACATATCCTTGAGACAGCTACAAAATTAGATAATTTCTGCAGAGAGCAGATTTTTTTTCCTGCCAGTCAGAATTTAAAGAAATCCCACATTTGGCAGACAATTTTGCTTCTCTAAGGGTAAACATTACAGAGTGAAAATAGTTGCAGTTTTGGTTTTTTTCTCAGAAAATTTTATTCTTTTAAATATTTAAAAGTGCCTGGT
Source organism: Erpornis zantholeuca (assembly GCA_013400515.1). Taxonomy (NCBI): domain Eukaryota; kingdom Metazoa; phylum Chordata; class Aves; order Passeriformes; family Timaliidae; genus Erpornis; species Erpornis zantholeuca. The sequence continues at coordinate 300,359 of VZTN01026729.1, read as the reverse complement.
TAATGAAAAAGCTAAAAAAAAACTGTAACAATTATTGTTCTAGAGATAAAGGCAATGCTCATGTCATCTTTTTATGATTTCATTTTTAATTTCAGTTTTCTGTTTTCTGTATCACTAATTTTTGCTTTTTGGTCCCCATCCAGCAGATAACAATGCAGGAAGACACCTGCCACCTTCCATACTGCTGGTGTACAAGTTTGAACAAATTTCTTTGAAACATTGATGATGGATATTAAAATATAAGGCTCTAATCCTAAAGTGTCTCCTAAATTTGCAAGTCCTTCTTAAATTTAATAGCACCTGTCTCAAGATTGCATAGATAGAATTTTTACAGGATTTATTAAATGTATTTTCATAAGGAACAAGAGAGGACAATTTTAAAGAGTTTCAGTTACAAATGTGTATGTATGTAGCTCAGGACGACTACATTTGAATATTTCTGATGCAAATAAAAACTGTGCTTTAAAAAGCAAATCCTTAGTCACAGAGAGGGAACACTGGTATGGCAGATTCTGGAAAAGCGAAGATCCTGCATGTGAATATAGAAAACCTCATTCTCACTGCATTTGTGTGCCTAGCACAATTCCCACTGGCCTCAGAGGATTTACATTGGTGTGAATGACATGGGAACCAACCTGAAGGATGCAGAGTTCAGAAAAGTAACTCAAAGCCTGCTCTGTCTCTAAACAGGCAGAGTTTTCAAACCAGAGGCAAAGCTAAATACACTGACCCATGGATCCGAGGTGTCCTGGCACTCCTTGCAGTCACTGCAGGTCCTGTGTCCTGCAGCACTTCCCAGTGTCCTGCCCTTGCCTAGGCCGGCTCCCAACCCGAGTGCCTTTGTCAGCCAGACCCTGCTGGCTCCCCTCAGCCTCTGCTGGTCTGAGAGCAGGAAAACAAAGCAAAGTCTGTCCTAGGAACTGACCCCAGTGTGACCAGAGAAGGGACAGAGCTGAAGGGGCCCTGGATTGCTCACCCACTGCTCTGCAAGGTATCTGACTGGAGAGAAGCTGACTACATTCCAACATTCCTGTTTGAAACTAACCTTCCTTAATCAACAAGAAGAAAAAAGATCAAACAAGAACTAGTTTTATTCAAAGAGGCAGTGTGAGAGATCAGCAAGAAGCAGGCATATACCTAGAGGAAAGATAACACACTCATTTTCTCCTCTAATCATACACTCCCGGAAATATCTTGATCAATATCAGAGCTCTGTGCAATATGTAAAGGAGATTACATTTCATAAGATATATTTTAAATTATACATTTTCCCAGACCGTATTAATATGAAATGCAATTTTATCCGATTCTAATACTTTAATGCTAGCTTCCATTATTTTCACAGTAAGTAAATGAAGAGATGCACAGAAATCTGGATTTAATTAGATAGGACATGCTATCACTTACTGACTGACATAAGTAGAATACATTAAACACAAGCATTGTATAATACTTTTTGTCCCGAGATGATGAGCAGCAACACAACAAAAGTTGCATTACTGCTGACTGCCAAAACCCACTCAAGTTTTGTAGAATATAAGTTGACAACTTTTTTCAGCCATTATTTATTAGATTCATACACCTTTAAAAAGTATTTTTATTTTTTCCTTTCATTAATTCTATTTATAATGAGAAAAAAAAAATGCTGCACAATTTGTACGTAACTGAGTCTTGGTGATATTACTGTCAGCAGCAGCTCTCTTTACCCTAAATGTATTATTATTATTATTATTATTATTATTATGCCACCACATACAAGAGCACTAGATGTAAGAACCAAAAAGAGGAAGAGTTTGCAGAAGGAAAGTTACAAGACTGGGCTACGACTCAGGGAAATATCTGCCTCCAGGTATTTTGAAAATCTGCTACACAATGAAATTACTTTTTCTCTTTTTATCTCCCATTGAGCACGGTCTAAATGCCAGTGTGATTCATCAGTGTCCCTGATAATTCTCTGGGACATCTCCTTACAGGCGTGCTGGTGCTGTTTGTGCTCCTTGCTGCTCCATGGGATGGCAGAGCAGGTGAGCCAGGGGCTGGAGGTACCTGGAGGCAGTGACAGGTGAGCCAGGAGCTCAGCCTTGTGCCTCCTGCAGAACCCACCCTGGGCACNCAGAAGCCGCGCTGGGCACGCAGCGTTGTGCCTCCTGCAGAACCCAGCCCAGGAGCTCAGCCTTGTGCCTCCTGCAGAACCCAGCCCAGGAGCTCAGCCTTGTGCCTCCTGCAGAACCCAGCCCAGGAGCTCAGCCTTGTGCCTCCTGCAGAACCCAGCCCAGGAGCTCAGCCTTGTGCCTCCCTGCAGAACCCCGGGATGGTTTCCATTGCAGCAGTGGCACAGCTTTCACACACTGCTCATGCTGGATAAATAACAGATGTTGCCTAAGCCTTACCCTTCACTGCTGTGTTATAGCTCCTGGTAACCAACAAAACCAAGGTCAGTCATCAGCTGTGGTTTCTCTGCTTTTCTCAGGCTGCTTTTCCCCTCTGAAGTATTGTTCTGGCTCTTTCATTACAGGGACATCTGAGCACCTCACTGCCTTTAATCCCTCAGTGGTTTCAAGGGCAAGAAAGCACATGGTGACCAGTGCTCTGCTAACTCCTCACAGTCCCTCTTTTTTTCAGGTTTTTTTTTCCCCTTGGTCATTAATTCCCATTAGGTGAAAAGCATTCTACACTGCAGTTTGTTATACATAATAAAAAACTGTTCAGCAATATTAAAACTTTTTTTTATTTTATAGAAGAAGAATCAAAATAAAACCAGAAGCACTAAATGCCTCCCCATCTCATGGGGTTCTGATTTCCACTAGCTCCCTCTGTTTCTATGAGACTTTTTGGTTTTTCCTTACACCAGACTGTTATGTTCAGGAAACCTTTGTATATTTATTCATAGCTGCCTACATAAATTCTAAGGTTGTTATTTATGCCATTATGTTAATGCCCCTTTCATCTTAAAATACTGCAGTGAATATGTCTTAATTTTCTCTTAAAGGTTACACTGACAAAGGCTAATAAAACACATGGAGCATTATTTGTATTTACTTACAAAGCTGCAGTATCCAGGACGACATCATCACTTCTGTAAAGTATTATCCCATAAAGTTCATTCTGAAAGTGAATGCCATATCTCATTTTACTATGACATGCAAACAGCCTATCTTTCTAAGCCTTTACAGCACATCCATCACACCAGAAGGGTGCTGGTGCCAGTGAATCAAAAGCTACAGCAGCAGTTAACAAGAAGTGTGCTAATTAATGGCTCAAACAGAAAGTTTTAAGAGTGATTTTTCCAGACACTTCACTCAAAAGTGATTGAGAAGGAAATGCCTCTTTAAAATTTTTATGTAATGTCACACTAAATGAACCATAAAGAAACAATATAGAAAATACATAGCTTGGAATTTATGAGAACATTTTACAGCTATTAAAGACCATGTTTAAAGGTCTGAGTTTTAAATGGAGCTGAGGGACCCTTGAAAGCAGATTTACCAGCAAGGTCATCTTTAAAAATGGAAAGGAAGAAAACCAGGTCCCAAACATCACAGTCAGGAACATAACAAAGAATCCCTAGAGAAGAGAGGAAGAATGGACACTAAAATACTAAGAAATAACTATATAGAGCATATTTATTCAAATCCAAAAGAAATGTTGACTGGCAGCCATCAGCTAAATGAAAAATGGCATTGCAGCTGTTTTTTTAGAAAAAAGCCTTTTGGCCCAGCCATCCTCACTGGCTATTTCAAACTGCTGCTGTTCACTAGCTCAGCTGGTGACATGTTACTGCACTTTAGAACATACAAATCCTGTCTCAGGAGAAAACAGTTGTCAAAACATTTCTTTTTTTCTTTCATGACATATGGAAAGAAATTCTTCTTACATATTGAAACCATTTTTCTTTCTTTGAAGCAGTTTCAGTCATATGATATATGGTATAACATAAAGCCAAGTTCCAAAACACAAACCTAGAACAAAAAAATCTAAAATCTTTGAAATATGTTGAATTTTTGGAACACACTTTCTCCCATTATTTCATCAATAAATTCAATTTCTGTGAAATGGGTACTTACTTTACAAAGTAGAATTGATGTCAATAAGGCAATGTATTCATTTGGATTTGGATTCTCTGGCAACATTTCTTTCAAAGCTTTTTTTCCAAATGACCTGATAATAGAAACATGATGCATACTGTGTGAAAAAAAGGTCCTTTTTGCTTTAAGTGAGGCAGTTAGTTCCCCACCCCCTCCAAGAAGACAAACTCCCAATATTTTTTTTTTGAAAAGGAGTACAAAAAATCTAACTATTAATATTTTTGGCTGTAAATATAAGGCAAATATCTTCAATATCTGAGAAGTAGAAAGCAAAAGTGTAGTGGCATAAATAAACCTTGTTGAATAATTGCATATTTCTTTTTCATAGCCTAATCCCTCCCAGAAATGCAGATTGTCACACTTTGTATTTGGCAATAATTTAAGTGGTGTCAAGCACGCACTTACCCTTTCCTGCCCCACCAGTGTTAAACTGTGCTCGCCAGAGATTCCTCTCCCTTCCTTTCTTGCACCAAGGACAGTGCCCTTGCTGCCAAGAAAATTCTCTGCTTGAAACCTGAGTACCCTTTACCTTTGATAAAGACATATTCTTGCTGAAGTTGTTACAAAATAATACCAATCTATTTCTTACACATTGAAGAGCACCACTTCATTCACAGCTACTGCAAATGCCTCCAGAACAGAGCTGGGAGGTAATTAGCATTGATAACTGTCTGCCACCTTTTTCTTATCTGACATTTTTAAGCCCTGTAAATTAGAAGTGTCTAACGCTAATAACTTATTTATTTTTATATATCATTGAACTTGACAGGCATTTTTAGTTACCAGTTCTTAAAGAAAACACTTTAGATCTGGAATCTTGTAAAATTTCAGCCTGGAGCAGATTTCACCAAAGTTAATGAGCCATGAAAAATAAGATTTAGCTTGAGAAGGCTGTTAACACAATTCTTCAGCTATAGCCTGTACTGGCAGGCCACGATCAATTAAAATAGATGCTTTAATTAAATCTTTTTTTGGAAATTGAGAAAATAACCCATAGGGCTTCATTAAAAAAATAAAATAAAATAAAAAGTGTCAGTTTTTCTGCTGGGTACAGTACCCTTGAGGCAGCAGGACGAGAACAGTCCCAGCTGGAGGGAGAGCTCTGGTCCCAGGGCAGTGTGAGCAGCAGGAGCATTGTGGTGCCCAGCAGAGCAGAGCTGCTGCTTTACTCACTCTTTGTCTTCTGCGCCCCTGGGGTGAAGCTGTGAACCCTCCCCTGTCACACTGTCACACTGCTCACGCTGCCCAGAGCCTGGGGACATGTGCTGGCCAAGTGCCAGCTCCCTCCTCGGCTTTGGCTGCCCCATCCCTGCCAAGGGAGAGGCGCCAGGTTGGGATTTCCAAGGAATCAAACACAGTGCTGCGTCCTACTCTTGAACCTGGGCACCATTCCTCAACACTGTGCTTTGAAAACAACCTTGAAATACTCTTTTATATGTTCTACATTATATTTGGTGTTGGCTTCTCTTTTGTGCTTTTTTTTTTCCCCTTACCAGAAAAAAAAAAGCAAAAATGCAATGCTGAATGCGTCTGGGGTTTGGTATCATGCTAACAGTATATCTGCATATTTACAGGTTTTATTTTAGAAGAATGGACTATATCCTTTCCTATTTTAAATTGAGTTTATCACACAAATGCAAACAGAGCACAGAAAAAAGAAATCTAACCTCTTTTTTTTTGGCAGGGTAAACCAATACAGCTCATTTGTAATGAGTTTTACTCAATTTTACTCAATTTTTTCCTGTATTCGCAAATTTTTGACTTTCAGAGTTCCCTTTTTCTCAAGAAAGGTGTCTGGGAAAAACAGAAAACAAATTGTGATTAAATTCACCATGTTGGCCTTTTTTCCTGGTGTCATTTTCACTCATGCTGCTTGGCAAGCTCATATGAGAAATGACAAAGAAAGTTCACAGAACTGTCACTTCTCTATTAAAATGAAATAGCCTCTCTTTTGTTGTCCTTCTTCACAATTTTCAGGATTTAATGTCAGTAAATGAGTGGCACACCAGTGGCATTTATAAATTCAGTTCATTTTGTTCTATCTAGAAAACAGAAATGGAACTTGGCACCTTCTGTGTGTTTTCTTGATATCAGATATTTAGAAAACTATATGACGACATGAAGAAGCATTTATCAAACTAAACATGCTATCTATATGTAAACACCCCTACCTGTTGCAGAGATTACTTTTATATCCCCATTTTTCTCCAGTCTTGATGGTGCATTGTAGCAGTCACAGTGCTGATAAAAATGATTGGATTCTGCGGACGTCAGAATAGGACATGACAAATAGATTGAAATCCACAGACTAAAATAAAAATAATTGCTAAACTTGCTAATGTAACTCTTACATATTTTCTTGCCACGCAATGTCCGTATTAAATAAACAAATGTAATAGACAAGTGTCTCTCTAGCCCAAAACTCTGCTTTTTCAGTGACTATAAACCGTTAGTGTCTGAGAGATGGCCTGGATGGATAGCTGCACTGCTCTTGCATTCTCTGGGTTGCTTTTCAAGCTCTCTTACTCCTGGATCTTCATTTCTGTCTCTGTCCCTCTGTGTTTCCTGCCCCTGCCTGGAGCAGTCATTACCTAATTTGCTCTTACACCGCACCCATTTCCCCATCTCCTTCCATGACTCAGTCATTATCACGTTATACAGTTAAAAGGTATTATCAGCCCCTTACACCCACATCTGTAGGAATGATTAAAATCCTGTTCAGAGTCTTGCAGTATTCCGTGCCTGGTTGTTCCTCACGGTGGGGGTGGAATAGTAAATCCCTCAGCAGGAGTTTCTGGATGTCCTGGTATCTGCCTGCCAGCTCTGCTGTCACACTTTCTCCATAATACCCTCTTGCATTTGCTCTCCTGTGTTCACACCCATAAACTACATTCATATTCCTACTGAGAATACAACTCGCCCATACCCCATGGAGTCCTGCATTGCCTTCAGTCTCCTATCTCCCATTGCTCCTTCATTTTGCTATCCAAGCTTTACAGCGTGTTCTTAATTTCCTCTGCAAAGTCTGGCAACTTTCATTTCCTCAAGTGTTCTCCCTCATCTGTTGCTTTGCCTAAATCTTCAAGATTCAGCTTTTTTTTTTTTTTTTTCTGTTCTTTTTAGCTTGTTCTTTTCTGTCCTACTAGAGGGGGTTATTTGTCCAACAATCTCTCAACTAATTTTCACATCTTAGTGGAATACAGTTTTCAGACAATCTTTGCCTTTGTTTTTAAAATAACTGAACCTCTCCATCCCACTTGCTTTTATTGACTGTTTCTCTTGCTTTCTAGCAGCTTGACCTTTTGAAAACAAAACTTACTATTCGTTGATATTTAAGCAACATTAATGTGTGAACTTCTCTCAGTTTCAAATGAATCCCTTCACCAGAATTCACGGCAGAATGAAAATACATCTTGCTTTGGAAATGGTGAAGTTTTTCACCCGTAACAAGCTGCATTGACTGGAGCTTTTTGACAATACCTGTTCTCCAGTCTGCATTTGGGAAAGTATATTATTTTGTGATGTTAGAGATCCTGGCAGTATTTATCTCCCTAGTAAAATGTCTTTTTAGCTTTATCTCTTTCCAGTTCACTTGAGCAGGGGAGAGTCATAACAAGGAAAGAGTTTAGGACAGATGCACCCTTCAACACCAACAGAAATTAATCTGCAGTAATTCTCCAAAGTGCTTTGGCTCCTGACTGCAGCTTTCACCAGGTTTCCAAGCAGTGCATGCCACCAGCTCATGTCTGGGTCATGGCAGAGGCTTGGCTGCTGCTACAATATCTGACTCATCCTGCAGCACAAACTCGAATTCCTCTTTTATTCTCCTGAGGGTTTTTTTATCTTTTTACGCTAAGCAAACATTGTAGTTGTTCCTTTTGCCTTAAAAAGAGTGTGACATTACAGCTAAGTAGCTCATGCTCCCTGCTGCTGAGCAGTAATATTTTTTATATAAACAAGAACCCTTTGTAATACTTCATGCAATCAGTGCAGCTGTAGCATTCTGAATATTTTCTGTCTGAGCTCTTGGAAAACTCTTCTGTGTTGAAGATGTACAGAAGGGTTTTTTTGATTAAAGGAAGTAGAGTGACAGATTCTGCTGGATCAGATCTATATGATGCTCTCTCTTCTGTTACTGCTCGAGTAAGGCAGATGAATTAAAGATGGGGACTCTTCTTGCCAGCAATTCCAGAATTTCTTAAGAGTCCACGTTCTTTTATGGAGAAGTTTATGGATTTTCAATACTAGACTTTCTGCAATATTGTGCTTGTAGGTGCAGACAATTTCTTTTTCATACCAAGCAGAAAGGCAGATGGAAACCACACTTTGCTGTTCCTCTGTCTGTAAAAGTGATTTTCCTGACACTTCTATTCACTGGCTATGGAGTTGGAAATGTACATTCTGTAATTTGGCAATTTATATCCATTGACATTAGCAGCAAAATGCACAGTCCAATTAGCAGAGGGTGGAGCTCCCCTCAAGAGTATGGGAGGGTTTGGTTTGTTTGGTTCTCATTCTGTGGAGTATAAAGTAGATAAGAATATCTAAGGTCAGTTAGAACATATCAACATAAACATCACAAAAATCAGTCTGTGCAAGAGGCAGATCTGCCAGGACCATCTCCAGCCATTCTAAAGTTTATCTGTGATGCAATAACTGACCTGGCTCTGTTTCATGAGCTCTAGCTCAAAACCACCTTGGTACTTAAGGGCTGAAAACCAGAAAATATGATAAATGTGTGTCCTGAGAAGGGCACAAATTTACAAGACAGTGTGATATCAAGTACAAATATGATATCAATGCCTTGAAAATAATTAGAAAGTACATGAAAAATTGAAACAGATAAACTAAAATATAAATGAATCTTTATTCTTTGTTTTTTAGAAGGAGACAAAAACTCTATGATAAAGATCCACTTAATATAATATATCTGTCTTTCCAAGGGTCTCTCAAAATCTCCCCTACCAAAAGAGAAGGATTAAAGAGCTGAAAACAGAGTAGGAGCAGAAGTTGAAGATTCACTAAAGAAACAGAAAAAACCCTTTGAGATGGGCAGTGGGTCATTTAAATGGCAGATACAATTCAACAAAATAAATGGGAAATGATATAGATGAGGGGAAGGTAAATCATCATTTCACATATAACATGATGTGTTCTAAATTACTGCAGACTGCACCTTGCAGAGTCCATGAGAACATCAGCTCAGAGAACAAAAAATAAAGACAAATGTTAGGAATTATTAAGAACAGGGAACAAAAAAAAAAAAAGAAAACTTTCTCTGACTGAGGTAGTTTCTGATTCCATGTTTGGTCTGTCTTAGACATCTGCTTTTACTCATTGCTTGAGACAGCATATTATGAACTTTGGTTTTACCCTGTATAGCCATTTTAAAGCTTTTACTGAAATGCTTCAGTGTATTCAGCAATTTATTCACTAAAAAAGCATTAAACCCATATTTTATAAATAACAGAACTAAGTCTAATTACATAAGTCTTGTTTTCATTTTCAGTAAGTATATATATATATGTATACACATATGCATATGTATATCTGTTTCATTTTTATAATCCTAAATTGCAATGTTGTCTTTATTCCATTTTAAATCCTCTATATTTATAGCTTCTTGCAAGCTCCCAATAGGTTCCTCAAGACCACGACTGACTGGGAAGATGAAGGAACATTAAATCAACCATACTGAACATAATTTGACTGGCAGCTTGCCTCAAATACTATATTTCTCCTTGTCTATTGTTTTGATTTTACAACAGAAATTTCCCTGAAGCAGCACTTACATTATGATGCTTTCCCTAACGCAGGTTAATTGCTATTTGCTTTAATTATTCTTTACTCAAGATTCAGAAGAGCTGTCAAAATACACCTTCATGATTACATATTTCACAATAAGATTGGAATGAAGACTGGACCATTGAAATTGTAGTAAAAAAACCACATTATTTCCAGGTAAGTTAGTTTTTTCATCAGCTACTTTGGAAGAAATTGGCACAGCATAATGAATTGCACACATCTTTTGCAAATATGCTAAGAAAAGCTTACTGAGACAGACAAATAATTAAAATAAAGTTTGATAAGGGAACATGCAAGCATATAAAAACTCATTGAAAAAAATACATTTTTTGTTAGATGCAAAACATACACAAAATTGAGCTCCTCCAAGTTATGTCCTCCTTCTGATCCTATGCCAAGCTCAAAATTAAACAAATTGAAAAATGGTTATAAAATTATGTCCCAGCCTGGAAAATGTCTTCATCATTGTTCTGTAAGTTGCCAAAGAGCATTATCTGTATAATAAATCAGGGTCTATCTTGGGTTTTGCCAAGCTATTCTCTATCTTCCCCTGCCTTTTGATATGCATTATTTTCTTTTGGCTTACGCTGGTCTCAGGGAGGGACAGCTTTTCTCTAACTTGCCTCTTTCCCTCTGCTCTTGAACTAACCAGTTTTACCTTGCCAGGGCTCACATGCCTCAGGAGTCTATGAGTTTCTTCTGGAATGGGCACAGACATCCTCAGCATGAAGCTCCAGCACTGTTTCAGGCTAATCTAGATCTGATGGCAGAGTCTTTCAAATCAGGCATATAAAGAAATTGTTTTATTACTTGATTGGATCACTCGGAATCACACTCAAGACTACTCTTTGGATCTCTTTCTCTTCTCTCATAATCAAAATCATCTACCATGTAAGTTAAATGAGTCTCAGCATTGCCAAGGAAAGCAGAGCTCCCCTCAAAGCTTTTTCATACCCACCTTTCTCTGGGTGAGGTGAACATGTGGAGCTGCCATGTCTGCAGGCTGCTGGGGTCTCCACTTGGAGCACATGGCTTCCAGTGCCTTCTGCCACGGGGCAATGGGGTGGTTTCACACAAATAATCCCATAATTACCAAAAAGTAATTGTGGTATGTCTGAAAACTGCTCACAGGTGTCTAACATGAAACAAAATTCTGGCTTAAGATTATAAGACAAAATGAAATCAAAATAAATGTTCAATGTGACAAATCTTTTTCAGTGCACAGCTTGCATTTTTCAAACCTTTGGAGCTAAAGAGAGGCCAGTACCACCTACATGGCTGAATTTGAAAGTTGTATTTGCCTGACAAAGTAAACATACAATTTACTTTCATGATTTCTGTTCTAACATTTTTCCTAATTGGAGTATAATACATGCAACATTTCCTAATATTTTTTCTATAAGAGGATTTTGGGAGATATTTTGTACTCATTCACCTCTCTCTGTACCCACATTAGACTGGTAAGATTTTGTAAGAAAGCTCAAACTCATGCAGTGAGAAAGTCTTTAGATGGCATAAAGAGCAGAAAGTGTTTGCAAATGCTCCTCTTGCCTTTCTTTATGAGGACTGTACATGAGCAAACACACATAATTGAGCTTGCCAATCTCCAGATGTTTATTCCCAATTACTAGGTTTACCCCAACAAGATTACTTTTCAACTTTATCTTACTCTGAATCTCAAGCAGAGAAGAAAAATTTTTTTTAAACAATTTTAAACAGGGTTTAACATTGAGGCAGACACTCTCTGATGGCAGGATGAATCTGCTATATTTCTCTGCTTCCCACCTTCCCTTAGCACAGCTTGTTCTAGAATAGGATAGAAAAGGTAGTACTTTTCTGCAATTTTTTAGTCAACATTTTGTGGTTGTTCTAAGTCTGTGATTTGGGGGCCTTCTCCATGGAATTTGGCCATTCCAATGACACTTTGTAATTTGCTTTGTTCAGGGAAGATTTTCTGCCACACAAGTAGCGTAAAGAAAGGAACACAGAATAGGAAAATAAATGTTTTTCCAAACAGTGAGGTGTTTATATAGAAGGCTTGCCGAGAAGTGATGTCATTATGGGAGGAATGAAAATATCCTGTAGAGCTCTATTGGACACATATATCTTTAGCAAATAATGCTTCATGTCATTTGGATTACCTATTCCAAAAGACAAAAACACACTCAAACCCACATGAAAACTAGAAAGTTTTTTCCTGTAATTTTCTAGGCCTCTAAAATGTAAGATCTAAAATAAAATAAGTAGGAAACTCTCTGAACCTTCAGGAAAAAAGTATTCTTTCAGTGTTTCTTTTGTCATATTTCCATCTCTTACTACAAAATTTGTCTGGGCAAATGCTTATTTACTTGTAATGGAACTGCCCAAGTTGCACAATAAGGGATGAGCATTTTGTGTGCACTCACTGTGGTGTTCACAGACAATAAACAATAAACCCAGCAAAAGAAATGGAAACATGAAGGTAATTGAAATTGATTGACTGCATAACTTTACTTTGTATTATTAAGAAATAGCAAAATTAATTGTTGGTACAGGAAACAACTACTCTGGTGCTGCTCCACCCTGCTTTGCAGCAATGCAATCCTAAAGAAGGCACTCTGCAGTCAAAGGACTCACCACAATATTGGCCATAGTTATGGGCTAGGAGGGTTTCTTTTTCCCATCTAATATTAAGAATCTCTCGCTACTAAATTCCCGTTTTATTTCCATTTCAGGACATGGGATCTTCACATCTCTGATTTTTCTGCCATCTATTTATAATTTATGGGCACCTGCATTCCAGACCAGGAATACTATCCAGGGTGTGCAATATGTGGCATTTCTAGTCCTTGCCAGCTTAACCAGAGCATTTTCTTTTTATGAGCAATTGCACAACAGGGATTGAAGTGTGCAATGAAATATCAATACCTGTGGGTAAAACCATTTTCCACCTTGCCTGTTTGGCTACTATAGATCACTTTTTCCTATGTTCTACCAAATCACTTCTCAGACAGAGGGTGGAAAATGGAAACCCACCCACAGTGATGACAGCTAAATGAATATGCAGTATAATGCAAATAGCTCCACGTGTTAACTGCAACAAAATAAATTATTCCTATATGCACCAAGACATTTTCAGGCAGGTTTCACCACTACAGAATAAATCCAGTAATCCAGTAATTCCTTTGATGTTTCTTGAACTAGGAGAAAGTTAGTTCTCCATAGTGTCCTCACAGTATTTTGTATGGAAGTCACATTGTAACCAAGGCTAAAGAAAGCAGAACAAGTCAGCAGCAGCTAAGGTTCAACTATTGTTGGAAATCAGGGGACAGCATCTCTCTGGGAAGTATGTGAGATGTTTGTTGGAGCAGTGTCTTGCCATCACTGGACAGCATTCCTAGTCATGGCAATGTTTTATGACCAAATATTGTGCTCATCTTCTTTCCTTTTGAACACTTTTATGTTCAAAACCATAAAAATAGAAATGGAAACCCTTCCTATAATAAGAATGGGGTTTGTGTCATTCTTTTAGATTTGCATAGTTTTTCTTTTGTTGAGAGAAAGTGAAAACCAGGAACACATAAAAATATAGGAAAGAAGAAACTTTAAAAAAACATTTAAATGCTGTGTACATGAAAAAACCCCTCTACAACTATTTCAAACTTTTTTTTCCCTAATACTTATCATGTTTTTCCTCCTGGTAAGTAATGGTTCAAATATTTCTTTTCTTCACTCCTTCTTATTGATTCGAGTTTGGAAAAAATAAGAGTGAAATGGTGTTCTTGAAAATAGATGAGATTCTTATATCAGAAAATTCCTAGAAAAGTCGAAAGAGCATGTGCTGCCCTGTGCAGGCCTATTCCATATCCTGCTGCACAACAGCCTTAGGGAAAGACCTTTCCTCATCTGTGTGGTGGGAAAAGGAGGATTTCCATTATGATCTCTCACAAGAGAGACTGGTGATCAGCATTGCAGCAACTCGTAAGCTTTATGTTAATAAAATTGTGGCCCAAGGTTTTAAAGGAAACAATTTATTAGAGCTGTTCTGCTATGGAGTATTTTGCAGTTAAAAATTTCACAGGAGACAGGGGTGTATTCAATTCCATGGGTTTCCACATATAAAATGAATTACCTTGGAAGCCTGACTTTTTTTCCAAGACTGGATGCATCGAACTGTAAGTGTTACTGTTCTTTTGCTCCACTTATATGAAAGCTCTCCTGACTGCATTCAGCAATTTCCTGAGGAGGTCAGTGGACTTTATAACTGTGTCTGAAGGCATGTCAGAAACTATTGACAACAAGGTAAAAAAAGATGGCAATACCTGCCTGGGAGAAGTGAGCTATAAGAAAGGAAATCTGCTCTATAGTTTGAGTTCTATGATTGGTATTGGAAAAAAAAAGATCATGGATGGATCTAAAATCGATGAAATATGAACATAGTTCACATTTGAATAAAATTTTGATTGTTATCCCAAATCTGTGGAAGGACTCACATTGTCTTCAAAAAATGTTGAACTGTGGAATGGTTCCTCAGCTGCCTTTGGGTTATGGAAATCACAGGAACATGTGACAAAATTTCAGCCATCTGCTGAAGTCGTTGTTCCAATAGAGAAGTCGAGTGTGCCTTTTAAACCATTTTCCACTTAGTCCAGAATTGTTTCATACAGAGTGGAATCTTTTAAATAAGGTGTCAAATATGGCTTCCTATATGCATCAAAGAAATAGCTGTGTAGAAATATATGTCACATTTCAAACTGGCACAGAATCACCTTTCTGGTTCAACTCAGAAACTTTCACAGATTTTCGCCAAAATACTTACTCATCTGATCTCATTTCTGTGTTAAAAATCATCACCACATGCACTGCATTTATGCTGTTTTGACATTTGGTCCTTTTTTGGTGAATGTATAAAGCACACTTAACCTACTTTCAAGAATACATTGTGTGTGATAGGATTTGTTTCTTGTGCAAAAATAAACACCCTGTGATGCACCTTTAGGTGTGTTCTGCTGCAAAGCTCACACTTTTATGACTTTAGCATTCACTGCTCCTGAAAGGAGCTCACTTGAAGTTCTCTACCCTTAAAATAAAGACTGTTGTGTTTTAACTGGTCAAAAGTCTGTATGCATTTGCTAAACTTCATGGACATAGAACAAAGCCACCATGCCCAATGGCATTCTAGTTTATATCAAAATGAGGACTGTTTGGCCTTGGACACTGCCAGGGATGGGGCATCCACAGCTTCTCTGGGCAACCTGTGCCAGGGCCTCACCACCCTCACAGGGAAGAATTTCTTCCTAATATTGAATCTAAATCCATATTCCTTCAGTTTAAATACAATCACCTTTATTGAACTTCATGAGGTCTGCCCTTGTCTCAAGCCTGTCAGGGTCTCTCTGGATGGAATTTGATCTCTTCAGTCAGCCCAATCTTATTGTCAGCCTACTTCAGTGGCAGCTCAGATTAGCCTAAGATTATACAGTTCCCAAAATGTGAAAAAATAACTAATTCATATAGTTCAGCACTGGCCTAAACTGTTTCAGACTCAGACAGAGTGAAACATCTCGCAGAATATTAAGAATACACTTTTAGCTAGTTCAGTGACATTTCACTTCAAACAAATTCAGTTTGCATGTTTAAATGGTTCATAAACCATAGTAGGAAAGACCAAGTTTCTCCACAGTGTTTTAAAAGATACATAATCTACTGAAAAACAGCATGATAATAATTGGAAGAATAAGTGGAAGAAACAGAAGAAGAAGTAAAGTGTTCTAGGAGAGAAAAGTGCTCTCTCAAAGAAAGAGAAAACAAGGTGGAAAAGGAGATAAGAGCTGTGACAATTACAGACCTTTAGCAGAAAAACAGTTTTTTTAATCTATTTTGTAGCAATTTTAACCTAAAGCAGTCTCCTTTTGTCTAAATGTGAAATGTCTGCAGTTCTGGGCTAGGTAAGCCTAGAAGGTGCTGTTTCACTCATTGGCAACATTACTAGTGCAGGGAGTAAATCAAAACTAAGCCAAATAAAGGGTAAGTAGTATAGATATTCTGCTATTTTTTGGAATGTTCCTGTGTAGAAAGAATTTCTTTTAGTGCAAGAATTAAATCAAAATTAAAAGATCAAAAAACAATAATACCATACTATCTACTTGCAAACCATTGGAAAAAAACCCCAGCATTTTCCAATCTGTTAATGGGTTATTTATTGCTACTACGATTATTTTATGCTTCCAGGTACTCAAAATGGCTACAAGGACATAGTTATGAAACTCTCACCAAACCACAACAAGATAGGTTGCCTAGAGAATATCATGACAGAAGACTCAACTTACTTTTCCTTTGTCCTCCACCACATCTTTATATAGCCCATGAAGGTTTAATATTTACTTTTTTCTTTAAACTCAAGCCCTTATTTTAACCATAAAGTTGTGTCTCTTGAATCAAATCTGCTCTCAGAGCACTGTTGTATTTGGGCAAAGCACACCAAGCCTGCACATGTGCACCACTCCCTCAGGCACCTGAACCTGGGCCAGGCAGAGATTCCCAGGAGGACTATGAGCACTGCAGCTCCCTGTTTGCATCCCCAGTGTCACACACACTCTGTGATGTAAAAGAACAAGCATCCAGGAAGGTACTAGTGCCAGGCTTCCCTGGGTTTCCTTTGAGTAGGAGCATCTCTCTCTCTCTCTGTCAGTAACCACTCATGGACTACCTGAGCCACACTCCTTCACAGGGCAGGCTTGTGCATCTTTCACACATTTTGGTTCTATCTTACTGTTCTTGGCCATTCCTGCTCCAGTTAGATATAATATTTATGCCGAGGAAGACTTCCCCAAAAATGGTTGTATTTGCTGCTCAGTGATAGGAATGTCCTTTAGATAGATTTGCTGTCCTTATTTTAATCATTGCATCTGTTTGTATGCTTCGTATCACTGCTTTTTTTACAGTTCCATCCTTCTTTGAGCCTGCAGCTTCTTCTACTGATCTCCTAACTCAATAATCTCTGTGATCCACACTTTCTTCTTAAGGATCTTCTTTCCCCATAACAGATCAGAAACTGCTGCAGGTATTGGACCTATGTCTACAGGAATTACCGGGCTGCAATTTTTGTTGTTTCTGCATTCCATCTTTGCCCCAGGCATCAATGTCACAGTGTCACCTGAAGATAATTACTTTCTTGCTTCACAACTAACTTTTTATCCTGGTTGATTTCCAGTCTGCTCCCAGACCACCTTTTTTGAAAGATGGATCACCTTGGTACTCTGAGTCATTAAACCCACGATTAAGCCAATCTGTCTTTAAGTTCCAAGATCTGATGAGGTTTAAACACATTGTCTTGACTGTACCTGAACAAAGCACTTGTGACATTTTCTTCCCAATGGGGATTCCTGGATCTCCACTGGCCAGGAGTAGCCAACTTGAACTGGCAGCAGTGCTCCATAATCCCAACACACAGCAAATATTTTCCAGGCTGCTTTGAAGCACAAAAACTGTGTATAAAGTTACAAAAATTATCATCACCTCTGTCCCCCACTAAAGGATGGGCAAACTCTCTGAAGTCTTTGAGACACCACGACTGAGTGCATGCCAACCTAAACCCTAGGAAACCCTTCTTTTACAGAATTTGCTCTCCACTCTCTCTGAAATGCTGAAGAGGGATAAGTGAAGAATAGCTGTTATGTAAAAAGTCCCCATGTTGTGTATAATTAGTGAATGCATGAGCAGGCAATAGGCTGGTTAAAATTTCTGCTTGATACCTGTGTTGTCATAATGATTAACCTTTCATAACTGCCAGAGCAGCAGCAGTATGTGATAATGCCAGGACAGAAAAGGGCTATGAGGGAACAAAGATATTTGTGTAAAAGCTGATGCACTGCCTCCTGAGTCCAGTGCACTTTATGGTGCAGAAAAAATACATGTAGAAATACAGGTCAGCAGACTGAAAGCAAACATCTAAGTAAGAAAGGAAAAGAACTTGGCAGAACAGACTTTGAATAACAAACATTGAATATGAATCCTGAAGTGAAATGGTAGAAAATTCATGTATAAGTGAAAAATCTGTCGGTGAAATGGATAGTGTTGGATGCTCTTTACCATCTTATATTAAGTAAAAGAGAGTTCTTATGACTTTAGTATAAATATGAAAATATTTCTGTATCATATATTTCCTGAAAATGAAAATGCAAAAAGCTCTCTATGATGCCAGTAATGATAATATCCATCAGTTTATAGTTTGCTGCACTTGGATTCAGCTCCAGTGAAATTGCTTATGCAGGCCCACAAAAAGCAAATGTCAGCATTGGGACTGAAGTCCAATTAAGCAATTAAGGCTGGAGTAATACCGAGAGGCCTCAGATGAAGTGAGGGTACCATTGCCTCAGGTACAGTGTGAGAAGTGTCGTGGTGTTGGGACATAGGCTATGGCATGAGAAGGAGAAACTCCTAAGAACAAAAGCAATTCACAGATCTCTTTCTCTGTCTTAACAAGAATTTTTCCTTCTGTGCCCTTTTTTGTGCCATATTTTGGGCAGATGCCTTGAGTTAGATCTGAGTTGTTGACTTTTCTACTGGGCCTGTTCTAGGAGACCCTATTTTTAAGGATTTTCCTCTTGTATTTTAACATTTACTCCAGCAGTGCATCAGAGCCACAAACTTGTTAAGGAGAGCATCAGGTGTGTTTGTGCATCCCCACAGCTCCGTGTGAAATCCTTCCTTCCTTTCAGTGGGGAGCAGGCAGCTCTCCCTGCACACCGAGAGCAGTGCAAGTCTGCCCAGCTCTGAGCTGTGCTTAAGAGCTGCTTTTCTGAGGAGGTGTGCTGGTAACTCCCTGTGCCAGAGGGAAGGTCCAGGGGTTGAATGCACATCTTTGTTTTCTGGCTGGAGGACACTGGAAAGGCCCAGCAGAAGCCTTGAGAGGCCATGCAGGAACAGAGCTCATGTCCTTACACCACATCTGGGAGATGCAAACAAATGCTGGACAGAGAAAGCTGCATTTTCAGTAAAAAGAGACTACTTTTGGTGTCTCTTCACAACTGTCTCACTTCTCAGGGAATTTACAAACCTCAAACCTCACCTCTCTCTTCAGGTATAAATGTGAATAAAGCCTTTGCAGCTGAAAGGATTTTGTTGTGAGTCATTTAGCACCTAAATGACTGTCAAGCATAAAATATTTATTATGATTTATGCTTAAAAATAGTAAGTATTTCTTATACCAAGTGTTTATGACATGGGGGCAAAATTATGACCTTTTAGTCTTCATATGCATAAATCTAGATGGGATATTTTTTTGTAGGAAAATGAATAAATTTTTTAGATTTTTTTTTTAAATTAGTACCCAAATAAAATTGATGCAGCATCAGCTTATATAAACCTATTTTGTGCCTCTTCATTTTTACTACAAATATGATCTCAGCAGTTCTTCTCACGTTTCACAAAAGCCTTTAGAAAACACTTGCAAAAACATTTAGAAATTTATCTGAGAACTGAGACCTTCAGTTTAGAAGAGCTCCAAATTTGTGTTCAGAAATCTTTACTGTTTAAAATTTGTCTTTTTTCCAATGAGTAAAAGTTTTAAAATGCCCTTGATCATCAACGAGATTAAAATATTAAAGTTGCTCATATTTTATTCCATTTATAATTAATTTCCATGAATTACAATAATCCATCGATTACATATAAAAAGCTTTTAGTTCCCAGGTGTCTTTTGTAGAGCCAACTGTTCCTGATAAAATCCTATTGATTTTCATTTTCAAAATGAAGAATATATTCTGCTGCTTCTGTATAATAAGTGCAGATTTTTGCCAAATATATGAAGAATGATAGCTCTGCTGCACTTATGAGTCTTGTTTAAATTAGATTTCAGAGAAAAACTGGAAAATAATCAGGTTTCAATGGACAAAGACTTAATTAATAAAGTGAAGTTTGCCAAAATACAAGACAGAATTTTTTAAATAGGACTACTAAGCCATACAAACATAAGAGCACAATGATACTGTTTACCTATCAACAAATATATCAATTCCAGATATTTATAGATGAAATTGTGCATGCCAGTTTGAGTATATGAGTAACTTTTGCTTCCTTGATTTTTTATTTTAATGCAATATGTAGATATAGTAGATACAGTAATCTATTTTTAAAACCCACAAAACATAAGCTTCATTTCCTCCTACTTATAAAAATATCTCAGTTTATACACTTCCATGGAAATAGAGTGTTCAGCTTCCTGCTAAACTGTTAGCATGTATCTTCCAACTTCTCAAAATGTTTTCCTTTACCCTTGTTGGTTGTGAAAATACTCCACATCTTGAGACAAAACACAGTGGAAAAGAACAGAGGCTATAAGTAGGTAATATTAATTTTTCACACTGTGAGCTGATATTCATGGACCTTTTCCTAGAGGCATGAAAGATGGGAAATCAGACTATACTAAGGGGAAGCCTGGGCCTCCCCAGTAGAAGCCATTTCTTTTCCAACCTGTCTGCCACCATTAAACAATTTTCCATGGACCACAAGCCCATAATTCCTGAAAAGCCTCTGTCAACTCCTTTGTAAACTGTAACTGCATTTCCTAGCTAAAGACTCAGCAAGAATCACTCACTGCTGCCCCAGCACCAGGGTAAGAGCATGAAGTGATACCCTCCACATACAGTTCACATATGATGGACTCTGCTGTGGATCGTGCATCACAGATCCTCTCCTGCTGACAGCTTAGCTGTGCTCCAGTCACATTTCTATGCAATATTTTTCTAGAAGTCAAAAAAATTGTTACATTTGCACAGAAACATTTCTTCAAAGCCATGACCTTGTAGAAATCACCATCCCACATAAAGGATCTGCTCTGATCTAACAGAGATGAAAACCAAATTCAGAAATACTCATGGTCACAGGAGAGTGATGATAGCTCCAGCTTATGCTATTTCCACTGCCTGCCCCTACTATAATAATTTCTCACAACTGGAGAAACAGAAATAAAGGCAAAAAAATATAGTTCTGTTGCCCACAAAGAGTAGAAAAAACCCCTAAGATCAATAAAAATCTTTGAAGGTAAGTTTGGATTATCTCCATTTTCTTCATCCTTGAAATAGTAACTTCACTTTTAGTACTGGCTTCATCCTCTTCTTGTTTACCAGATGCAGAGACTGAGCTACAGCAAAATAAAAACAGAGCTCTCTCCCCTTCCAGCCCGTATTTCTGCATGCTTCTTCATATGGTTTTATTTTTAAACATTTTCCCATAAAGATGTAACTTACTTTAGGGCTTACTCGAAGGAAGCTCCCAACAAGTTCCCATATGCGATTGCTTAACCCAGAACAGCTGAGCTCTGTAAATCAGCAACAGACCCAGCAGCACTCTGTGCCTGCACAGGCTGGTGGGGTTTGCCTTTTGTAGTGCAGTCCGTTCACTAATGAGGAGCTGGCAGGAGGCACAGGGCCCCCGGCCCTCATTAAATGGGCTTATTTTGGAACTGGGCTGCAACCTTACCTCAGGACTGAGCACAGAGCCTGGGGCTGCACAAACAGGGCTGCTGTCTCCCTGCAGATGCGGGGTCTTCCTGAGGAGTTTTAGGTCAGGTTTCCTCCCTGTCACTGCCTCTCTAAGTTTGATACAAAGATACAGTGGTGCTTTAGTGGTTTACCTCAGCAACTCGTCAGTGTTCACACTGAAGGGGCTCAGCCAGTGCGACCACTCTGGAGTTGCTCCCCCATGTGTCAAGATGTGCTGACAGTCTCCAAGCACTGCTGGCCCTTCTCAGCCTGCTCTGCAGAGCTACCAGCTTTGAACTTACCTAACAAACTGCACAGACATCTTCCCAATGCCAGGGAAGTTACCAGAGCAGCAGCAGAGCCAGCCTGTGCCGTGCTCTGCTCCAGGCGAGGCAGCCTTGGGGATGCAGAACAGGGAAAGCCACAAATGCATTAATGTTGCTCTAGTCAAAACCCATTACTCAGTTCTCTCAGGTGTGGGGGAGTCTGGAGTGAACAACACTCATTAATGCTTCCTAACCTGCTCTCATTCTCCTCAGCTGTCTTGTCCAGGTTTGCTCTTTCTAGCTCAGATGTGCTGGCGAGAGATGCTTATGATGTGAAGCTCAAGTGTCAAGTCCAGTGGTTCCTCCAGGCTGCAGATTATTTTGCTTGGATACTCTTTTTCACTCTTGCTAAGCAGAAGAGTAAAAACACAACAAATCTGATCAATCTTTCCTCAGCCCACAGGCAGACAACTTGTACTGCTATAGAAACTGGAACCTGAGGCTATGGTTGTGCAAAACCTCTAGTTCCTTTAGAAGGGAAAGGGCTACCTGAGGAGCACTTGAGCTGTGACAACAGTGCTTCAAGAAAAACTGTGGGCACCCCGTGCCAGCTTGGTGCCCAGTGCCAGCTCTGCACTGCTCATGGTGTGTGCAGGAGACCTGGACAAGCACAGTGGGAGCATTAGGTTGGTCAGGGGAGCCCCTGCTGAATTTTGGACTCTTCCTGTGTTGGCCAGCCTCTGCCTCTGGCGGGTACAGGATTGTCAGCAGAAGTGGCCTTCTACAGTCAGCTTTTCTTTCAAGTCAATGGGTATTGGATTGCACCCAAAGCTGCAGAAGTATTTGGAAAAAGACTTAGGATCATAACTGCAGATTTTCATTAGCAAAGATTAAAAGCTGCTTTAAGTTAGCCTAACTAGGAGCTTTACTTACTAACATAGCATTATACATTTCCAAGTGCCTCCAAGGAGAGCTGGAGGTGCTGTGTCAGCACGGCTGCAGCTGGTGACTAGAGACCACCCGTGTTTCCCTGCCAGGTTGTGAGCCAGGCTGCACAGGTGGTGCTGGAAAATGTCCTGCTGCTTGGCTACCACTGCAGAGCAGGATGTGTGTAAAGAGATATATGAGCTATGCTTTTCTAAATTAGTAATGACTTATTAATCTGGACAGGGATATTCTGGCCATGGACATCTAATGAGAAGTGAGAGAGCTATTTTTGTTCTTCTGTGTTGGTGCAGAAAGGTGTTTGACAAGGCTGGTAACAGCCAGCTTGCTGAGACATCCAATGTCAGAGAGGCTGAAGCTCAGAGTCACCGTGGGACATTTGTTCCTGACAGCACCCCCAGCCATTCTGACCCTCAGGGACTTTGTTCTGCTTGCTCAGTGCTGGCTTGCTCTTGTCATGGCTCTGGCTGTGCTGTCACTTCTATCTAAGCCTTTATTCACATAACTAAAACAGTGTACTGGAAAGCAGGGGCAAAACTTGAAGTTTGTGGTGAGACTTATTTGACAAAGCTCACAGCTCTGCTACAGCTCTGGTTTATCATAATAAAGTAACTGGCTTAGTGTACACAGAGGTCTTCTTTTTTCCTCTCAGTCCCCTGTGCTTCTGATGTATTGTGGCCCTGTGATGTGTCCCCTGGTCACTGCTCTCACCACAGTGTCAGCAGAGGCCTCTCATGGCAGATTGCCATTTGGAAGGTAAGCAGTTACTCCTGTTCTGAGATTTGCCATTCAGCATCTTTGTGGAGCCAACTCACAATAAGGAAGGAGAAAGCTGAGCACACACAGCTCCTTCAATACAGTCCAGAAGCCAGGCTGTACAGCTGAGCAGCATTCTTCTCCCTGTGGAGTGGGACAGCAGCTCAGGACCAGCGTGCTCAACCTCAGATAATTTCCATCCCAACTCATTCAGTTCATTACTGGGCACAAGCTGTGCCTTGCTTTCACTGGTTTTGATACTTATTTGATGAGACTACTTGCTAACAAAGCTGCATGGAGGTTTAGGAAGCACTTCAAGGTAGCATTAGAAAACTGCCTGGTAGTTTTCTCTAACTTGAATAGCACACTTTTGTCCGAGTGACCCACACTTCATGTCTATTACTTCTATAATATAAAAGCAAAAGTAGAAAAGTTCCATCAGCTGCACTCCTAGCACAGGGCAGTCCCCAAAGGTCTGGTAAGGAGCCATTGGATCCTGAGCCTTTCTGAAATTACCCATTAAAAATTTAGTGAAGTATTCAGGTAAGCTTTTTGGTTTGGTCCATTCTGCTTAGTTATTGGTACAGAAAAAAAACTACATCTTAGAGAAATAAATAGGAAGGGCACTTTAAAAAGACAAGCAGATATATGATTATATTCCTCTCAACTGTGTAAATTTCCACTAAAATTGAAATCCAGCTTTGTTTTTCCCATGCTTAATTACAGAACTTAAGCCACTGTATATCATCAAGACTATTTACTGCTGACAGACAGACAGGTTAATGTTTTGATCATTACCTAAAAAGTGCTGTGAGTTTTTGACTTTTTTAATATGTTTGTTCACCATAACTAACTTGTGCTGCTGGTTTAATCAAGTTTCATTGGAACTTGTTCTGCCTAAAATTTAGTCTCTAACTAATAACTTTTACATGTCCTTTACAAGATTTCTTCTAAGACCAGCAAAATTAGTTTAAGACTCTTACCTGTTTTCAGTGCTGTACCTCTGAGAGTCAGCTACACCCTGGAAGCTGAAGTTGTATTAATAATGAGTTTCAAAAAAGAACCTGTAGGATTAAACCAGGAAGAAGTACTCACAGCACTGAATGCAGGGAATTCTGCAAGATTTTGCAGATTTTTCTCTTGCCAGGAGATCCTGAACTCCCAGAAATCTTCCCAGCTGTAAGTGGAGGCCAAGCTTCTGAAAGGCTCTGTGGAAAACAGAACAGTGATAGTAATTTAAATAAATACTTTAAAATCAGTTTACATGAGAAATATCTTTTTAGATTAAATGTACTGATGGTGGCTTCAGACTGAGCTGTTAAACATATTAGTTCTGGATGGGGCCTAGTGCTGCCAGTGCAAACTGCATCCAGCTACAGTCCTTGGTCCCAGTGGAAATGTTTACATATAACCACATCCCTCAAGCAGGCAAAAAAAAGGAAAATTTTGCATTTTTACTATTCAGCTGCTGAATTATTTACCTTCCATTTTCTATTTCCAGTATGAATTAAGCTGTGCAATAGATCCCCAGATTCACTGATCTGTTTAAATAAACAATGTGATACATTAAAACAAACAATGTGATACCAGGCAGCAAGAACCATCTGACACTGATTTCTTTTGTTTCCATTTGTGGAGCAGACAAATTATATCCTGCACAGCCAGAACAGGCCCATCCATGTGATTTCATCAAAGATCTCCATTTGTGGTGGTGAGTTCCACCACACCACTTGATGGTCTGTTTTTCCTAAATGGAAACATTTGTGTCTCTCAGAGGCTGAAGGAGATGACATTTCCGTAAGAGGAGTTGCTACATGTACATTTGTGGTTCTGCCATTGGCTCAACACCAGCAAATGCCAAACTCACAGAGCTCATGATTGTATATATGTTAACCACAAACTTGTTTCTCCTTTGGAGGACTTGAAAAGGAGCATGATGGAAACTCTTTGCCCATTTGTGATAAGATCTACAGGTTAGGAAGGTTAAATTTATAGTTTCCATTTCCTTTCATACAAGCAAGATTGTTTCCATAAGAGAAGAGGTACTTTTCCCTGGTCTAAATATACATGAAATAAAAAGATTTCTTGCAGCCATAGTTTAAAATTTCACAGAAATTTGTTGAGCAAACGTTCAGCCCCTGAGACTGCAATGCACAGAGTCCTGGGAGGCACTGCAAGGGAAGAGATGCAACCTCTCCTCAGTTATTATTATGAAATAAAGGGTGTTTCTGCTACAGCCAGATTATTTTGTTGCCTGAGCACTATTTTTGACTTTTGGCAGTCCAACTGCCTGATATTTATCAGAAAGATAATTTTATCAATCCCGTAGCAGGCAGATCCATGGCCCTCCTCCAGACAGTACTGAAAATTCTTATGTTTAGAATCAAGGAGGTAATAAATCCACAACATGAGATTAAGGTGAAAAAACAGCTATACTCAAAACTCATTGGTTCTTTTCTTACAGCCTTGAGATAATTTCTAAAGTATCTGGTCCCTCTAGCATCTGATTTATGTTCCAGAACAGCATATCAAACAGTATTGTAGAGCAATCCCATAGATTTTCTAAATTTTCTAATGTTAAGAGATAACCACATAGATTGACTGAAAATTTTAAGAAATATCTGAGAGAAAATGAAAACTTCTGTGCCCCAGAGCTATGAAAAAATTGAACTTCTCTGTATTTGGACATCCCAGGAGGTTTTTCAGACCATAAGCTTCACACAGTTGGAAAGCTCTTGGTGCTCTGAGAGGACCAGAAAATGTGATTTTTGTTGAAGTTGACATGTTCTGGCAATACAATTTACTTTCCCATTAACATGGAATATTCCTTTGTCTCAGAGATGGATATTTGCATGTCTGTGTGCTTGGCCTGGCAGAAGATGTAGGAAAGAACTGCTCACATTTGGACAGAGCAGTTTGTAACTTGTGTGCCTGCACTTCTCATGGAGCAGCAGCTCCTCTGCATGCCTATGACAGAGGTGCTAATTTACACGTGGAAGTGTTAATTAATAACAATTCGTAAGGTCACCTCTCTACAACTGAAACTCTCCCTGTGGAGAAGAACAGAGAGCAGCAGTGATGCCAAAGAGCACATGAGAGCCATTGTAGATAAAACAAACAGGCACATCCATTCCCTGGGCTCCTCTCAATTAAAAAAAAAAAAAAAATTTAACTTCCAAATAGTCCATATAATTTTTCACAGATTACAAGCATAGACAGATCCTCTGCTGCACAACAGGAATGTCCCTTTACCTAATAAAGATTTCACATATTGGTAGGAAAATGTTGTGAATGGGTAACAAACTGGAAGGAAATGCAATAGAGCCATGTCATTTCTTTCTGTGAAAAAATATGCAAAGCAACTTACAACTCCTGTTATCACTGCCTAAGCACCCTTCCTGAGAGAAGTGCTTGTAGGACAGCAGAGTAAAGATCATGAAGACCAAGATGTTCTTTAAGGGCTCCCTAGGCTCTGGGGTCAGTAGGAATTTGTCTTCAGATCTGTCTCAAATGGCTTATCTCAGTCAAAAATTAAACCCAGCAAGGATGATAAAGAGGCTGGTTCAGAATGTAATAAAAGTTGTGTAAGAAAGGTATATTCCCTGGTCTCCTCTCCTGAGTGAGAGGGTGCTAAATCACCTGAAAGAGCAAGCAGAGACCTGGGTTTGTTAATTATATGACAGAGGAAGAGAAAATCCTTTGTGTAAGATATTTTCGTACATGGTGAGTCAGGGAATTTACATTTCATTTTGTGCTCAGCAAGAAGTGTAAAATACAACTCCTTCAAGCAGATATGAACAGACACTCAGGATCAATCTAATGTCAGCTGCAAAAAAAATTGGTAGGGTATGAATTAATGTTTCATTATGTCAGATCTATGAAGGCTTGATGATCTCAGACATGCAAATAATATGCCTGTCCAATCTGCCACTCATTTTTTTTGTCCACGAGCAGGGACAGAAAAAGCAGTGATGCTGCCAGCTGACACGAAGGTGGTAGGTGAGGGAGCTCTGGGGTCTGGAGTTAGGCTGTAGTCAAGCTATGCAGCCATTTGCAGAGAGACATTAGTTATACTCTCCTGTGACAGCTGAGGTCCCTGTGTCTGGAAAGCTGCTTCTCTGAATTTTATCTGTGAGGAAGGGACAAAGCATCCTTGTGGAACAGCTGCAAGAGTGCACAGATGAGCCCTGAAGTGCTTATGGGACTCTGCCTGTCTCTATGTTTACCAGGAACTCACAGTTTTTGTGCTCAGGTTTGACTTATGCAACTCCTTCCAAACAAATGGAGTTGCAGCTTCTTTATCCATCTCTCATGGTGTGTGCTAGCTGTGCTGCTATAGATCCTTATATTGAATTTAGCCCTAAAGCTATTAGAGTTTCACAGGTACTAAATTCTCCAACATAATTTTTAGAAATATAAAATAAGGCAGTAAAGTTGTTAACTTAGAACTCTGTTGATATATTGTCAGCTCCAGGTCTTTCTAAGAAAACACATGGCAGAAAAGCAAAACAAAACTAAACAGTAACATAAATTCTGAGTTCATAAAATGTTCAGTGCAATTTGCAGCATTATAGTAGTTACAGTTCTGTCTTATACTGGCAGGAAGCATTTAAACATAGTTATGTGTACATATGCACGAGCCACCCTGCCAGACAAAACTCTGTGCTACGTAAAAGACAGATGGGAAGGAGCTGTGTATCCTGTACTTGATTGCTGCATTGTGTGGCCATGGTCATAAAGTTGGTTCATGCAACTGTTCATATTTACCTAGAAGTTCTCAAGACAGTCATTGGAACAGTAGTTGTTTTCTTACCCAAGAAAACAAACACAGAGGGTTTGAAAGTGTCTGAGCTTTTCTGGAAGATGTCGTAAGCAAAGATTGCTGAATGCTGCCTTCTTTCAATCACACAGGCAGATGGGTGCAGCGTAGCAGGCACTGGACAGAAAATAAAGCCCTTGGAGCTGGGAGCCAGACCAGCATAACACAGCAAAAGTTGGAGGCCAAACCTGTGAATCGTTCCAGAAATAAAGCAGTAGGGACTTAAGCTTTGGAGAAATATTACTCTGTAGTAAAAATATGTGAGTCTTCATCAAGAAGTTAATCTAAAACAGGACTATTTTTTTTTAAGAACTTCAGAATTAAGTGCCTCTGTTATCCAGTAACTCTGGAGTTTGCAAGGGAAGCATGGACCATCTGTTCAAGAGACCAGTAACACAGCCTGTGCAGCTAATCAGCATGATAGCAGTAGGAAATGATTTCATAGGGGCCTATCACATCTGGTTTTAAAACTAGTAAGTAGACTTTTTTTAGTTTTATATAAGTTTTCTGCATCTCTCACAAAACCTCTGTTCTGATAGGATTTGTACTTTAATTTTTATATTTTTTTCTCAGTCTCTAAACAGGAATAAGTGTGAGAAATAAATGCATACACAGTAGGGTGCATGGGAATTCCTGCAGCCTGTTACTACTTCAGTGAATAGCAGTCAGGGTTATCCCAGCAAGGATAAAATCACTATCATCGTAAAAGTCTAATATAAAACCTTTCTACGTGGAAACTTTTGATTAATTGTAAAAAAAGAAAAAGAAAAAACAGCTCTCCATTACTGAACTCCCTCCCTCATTTTCATTTTTACTAGCCTACTATTATCTAGTGTATTTTTCACAGTTTTTAAGCATTTCGTTGAATTCTGAATATGAAAAGCTGTAATGCTTTACTGAGTGCCTTTTCAATCAATTTATTTTTGCCAAGAATTGAGAAAATGTACATTAAAAAGTGCTAGAGTTTTCAGAAATCTGTTTACAGCCTCCCTGATGGTAGGAATACCTGGTACAAAATATCTAAATGAACATACCTTAAAGCATTTGGGGGAAAAAAGTGTTATCAGGCATTTCTGAGTACACTGGGAGCTGCAGGGAGATTTTTGCAGCAATGTTACACAGGTCAATACAAATATCCTGGATATTGTGCCAAAACACTTTTAATGCTTCAGTGAATCTCACTAACATTTCCTGTTGCATTTACCTCTCTAAAGTCTGCCTGACTGCTTCCTTGGAAGGACAAGGAAGTGTCCCCTGCTTGCTTCCAGGGCACAAACAGGTCACAGATTTCTAAAGACTTCAAGAAATGAGTAGAAATTAATGAAAAACTCACCTCATGACTCTGTTCCTGTCAGTCATGCACCAGTAAAGGAGGAATACCACAAAAGGGCAGATGAACTCTGCAGAAGGAACAGAAAAGAAAGAGCCCCCTGAGCACTTCCCCAGAGTGGATCACCCCAGGAGTGAGCAGGCAGTGGCAGCAAGTCTCAGGTGGCACTAAAGCCCCAGCAAGGTCCGAGCAGCTCTGGTCAAGTGAACGTGGACAAAGTGGGTCCAAAGCACACCTTGCTCTCAGTACAAACAGGATGTGTTGGCCTGGGGTAGGAAAGGGTGTGGATGGCAGCGTGCATTTGGTACCACCTTTACAGTGAAGCAGTCATCTGATACATAGTGTTTAGAGATAGATGGGAAACAAACAAAACAAAACAAAAAAAGACAGTAAAGTTGTGTATTTCTCTTTTTCATTTTTAAATCTGCCTCTTTATAAACTACTTCTTTCTGCTTCTCTAAAACCTCTGGAGCATAAGCACAAATAAGTTCAAACTTCCTGATAACTCTAATAACCCAAAATCTGGACATTCTACAGCTGGAGACTAAATACTAGTTGATCCCTGTATTATAAGGCATCAAAACAATAAGGCATCAAAACCAACTTTGGAGTATATAAAATTGATCTCATTACTTCTTGGAAATATGAATTTGGGAAAAAAAACATATGAGAAATAACTTGATAGAAAAAAGATCTTTTGATTTCAAGGAGCTGTAGGAATGCTTTTCATACCACTGCACATCAGCAATTTGGAAAGCCAGTATGACCAAATGGAAACAACAATGTGCTCCACATCTTTATTCCAGCAGAAATATTGACTCTGAACTCCATGTGCTTCTAGATGTGTAATTCTGATGGTTTATGGGATTTTCACCTAATTTCATTGTCATTATGTCTCCAAATGGTTAAATCAACCACGAAAGTTCAAGAACACAAAATATCTAATCTTCCATATGCAGCAAGAATGGCAAAGCAGGAATAGTTACCTAGAATAAATAAATAAGAAAGAAATGGAAATATTTGAATAACCTTGCTATTGAAAATATTGTTTATATGTCCTAGTCCTGCATTATTATTATATGCAGGATTTCCCCTTTCACACTCTTGATGAACTACTACTGGTATTGTTTTTGGCAGCATGAAGGAGTTAATAGTGCTCAAAGGGCTAGGAGCTGTACCATGGTCTGATAGAAAATTATGGGGAGCTATGTGTTAGGGCAGAAACTCACAGCCTCCCTTCCATGCCCCTGTGCTCATGCCAGCAATTCCCCAGCTAGCTGCAATTTCCTTTCCTTGTGGAAGCTAGCCCAGAGCTCATCCCTCCAGCCTCAGGAGCCCAGGATGTTTCCCTGCCATTTGCTGAGCTCTGGCTCTTAGAGCCCAGCTGGACTCAAGAACTCCTGTTTCTCTGGTGGCCTGATGAGTTTCTGTCCTTCTGCTTTCTATCATAGGAAATGGGAGGAGAGGAGATTTTCCCTTATAATGTCCTCTCCTTTGTTGTCACATCTGAGCAAACTCTGTCATAAAAACAAGCCTCAGCTCAGAGGTGACCAGTCAGTGGTAAGAGTTTCCAACAGGGCTGTTCAGAGTGGATATTTGGCTTACCCTAGCTAGCACCTTACACTCCTGCCCAGAGAAGACCAAACAATGTCATTGACAGATTTGGAAGCAGGAATACATTTACATATAATGCTTACCTCAGTGTTAAAATTCTGGTCAATTCTACTGATAGCAGGGAGCTGAACCTGTGAGAAAATGAGCTGGGCCCTGAGAAGTGAGGAGCAGGGTAATGGTGAGGAGTGAGGAGCTCTATCCACCAGGAGAGTTTGTATTTTTCCTGAGAACAAATCTGACTTGCTTGTTCCCCTCATCTATTTGCACATGCCATGTGCTGTCAATGTATTGATGGCAGTGGTTCCAAGATATGGATTGGCTTTGTGGGAAAGAAGTTTTCCTGCACATGAACTCCACTTGAAAGCAAGGGTGGGCAGAAAGGATCAATGCATATTTGCAATTTATAAGCAGTTACCAATCAACTTAATTTAGGTGGTCCCTGGACAATGTAGATGAATACTTAGAGCTATCCCATTAAGATTAGGCTAATTAAACTAATTTTGAGCCACAGATACTGGGTGTTAATAATAGACTATTGATGTGCAGGAAAGCAAAAGAGCATGTTTGAATTTAATTTTGACTCTAGATCTGATCTTTGCAAGTCAGTGCCTGAGCAGGGAACTCAGGTTTTCCTGTGTCTTCTGCTCTCTCCCTACTCTTCCCCTTATCATAACAAAAAATTCCAGCTGTGAATAGTTTGAGGCCTGAGTTGCTTCTCACCACTGATCTGTAACAAGGGCTTTTAAAAATTCTAATGGAAACAACACAAAGCTGGCACAGAAAAACAGATCACTTAAAATATAAAGTGGAATGGCAGGAAAACATCAGTGCAAGGCCTCTAAGTTATCTGCTCAGTCACCAGGAATTAGAAGTGTATTTGGCAAGCTGTTATTGTCAGTCCCCTAAGAGCACTGGAGGTATGTAGTTATGCCTGCAGGCTGGTGGACAGAAACAGCAGGTTTAATTCCAGCTTCTCTCCACCTGCTTTACTGAAGTGGTCAAGCAGCTCCTGCAACACTAGCATGAGCTCCAACAACAACAATGTGGTTTAGTAAGTATAATGGCAACATCTGTAAGATATTAAGGTCCAAAACTCAGGTTTTCCTGCATATTTCTAAAGTCCGTTAAAAAACCCCAAAAAACAAAAAACAAGTACTTAGTAAAATACTTTTTTCAGTTGAGTGGTTAAAGGATGATTTGCAGCCAGGTACTTCCTGGAATCATAGAATCATTTAGGTTGTAAAAGACCTCTAAGATCATTGAGTCCAACCTTTAACCTAACACTGCCAGGTCCACCATGAAACCATGACTCTAAGCACCACATCTCCATTCCTTTTGAATGCTAGGGAGAGTGATTCCACCATTCCCCTGGGCAGCAATGCCTGACAACCCTTTCAGTAAAGAAATTTTCCTAATATCCAATCTAAACCTCCTTTGATGCAACTTGAGGGCATTTCCTCTTGTCCTGTCAATTGTTACCTTGGAGATCAGCCTCCACCTGGCTCCAACCTCCTTTCAGGTTCCTACTGCATTTGCAACAAAGAATTACGTTATCATGTAGACAAAACTGTGGCAAAATAAAAGGAATGAAGCTGGTGGAGTCATCAGCAATGACCTCTGTGCCCTGTGCTTCCAGTCCCTCTCCTCCCAGGAGGGCATGGATGGAATAAGCTGCCATGGTCATCCCTGAATGCAAACTGCCACTCTTACCTCCTGGACTGATGTTCCAAATTAACATCACACACAGGCAACACAGATGAATGTCCTAGATCTGCACCTAAATTCTTCAAGGCACAGAGGGAGGGGACAATTTGGCTCCTGTAGCAGAATGTAACCCTCCTGCCCTTCAAGGAAGAAGGACCATACTCCTAAACAGGGATATGCTGACCAACAAGTTTTGCATGTCATTATTTTTAGTCTCAGAGTACTTTTCAACCTGTTAGGTTTTTTTTCCTTTTCCATGCTGAAAACCAGGCCACTCCTCAGGAAGAAATAATGTTTCTATTTGAGACAGAAAACACTTCAGGGAATTATGTGGTTTTCTAGGCATATACACACCAGAGTGTCTTCTGTCTGAGAATTTTCAAAGTAAACACCAGATTCCTCCTCCCCACTGTGGACGCTTTACAGTGCCCAAGTGGTGGCATCTAAAAGGAAATGTGGGTTACTGTAGTACATTTTCCTGAGCTTTCTATAATCAGTCTGCAATGTTACCTAACACAGAATATAGCTTGCCTGTTTAACACACTGCTGCACTGACAGAAACATTGCTTTCAATGTGTTCGTTTAGAATATTGATCCCAAACCAAAAAGCTCATGTTTAAAAGCTTTCTTACTGTAACCCTTTCAGAACACTACAAGGAATATTTTATACCCCAACTTTGATCAAATATTTCTCACATATTTAACACATTAATCAGGTACTAAATTTGCTAAATCAGGCAGTTTGAGGGCATGGTGGTGTATATTTGCTACCTAAGTGCTAATTTTTTCTCCACAGTAAGGAATGTGTGTCTTGACTCTACTTTGTTACCATTATTAAATATTCTGTAATTCTGCCACAGAGGCCACCTAAACATTATGGCATTTATTGCTGTAGAAGCTGCTAAATGAAAATCAGCAAACACCCACAAGCAGATAATTTCCTGATCTTTTTCCTGTCATGGAAACTGTGGCAGAGTGATGATGGTGCTTTAAAATATTACTAGGTTAATGTTTTAATATATTTTTAAGCTATATTTACAGATGGTTAATCTAAAAAAAAGCATGGATAATTATATACATAAATATCCAGCTGACAGTATTGTAGTTATAAATAACAATGTCACAAATTTCTGTGTTTCAAATGGAGTCAAACTGAAAATCAGCACCCAGGCTTTATTTGCTTATATAAAAGAGATGTTGAAACCTTGTGCTGCATTTTCTTTCAGCAAAGCCAAGGTTATCCTGATTTTCTAGAGGGGTTTCCTGTGTTCTTACTTAGAACACTTCTTACATTGAAGGAAGCTGAAATACCTGATGGGAATTTTTTGATAACAGCTGTATTTTCAAAGCTGTATCAAGAATGGTAATCTCTTAAAACTTTAAATTCCTTTTTTTGTAGTAATCAAGACTTCATCCAGGAGAAAAGTCCATTGGTAAAATTGCCAAAAGTTGTCTATTTATATGTCAAATAATAAAAATAACTTCTAGAAACTTTGAGATAATGACTATATAACACCCTAGAAAAATATTAAGTTTATCAAAGATGAGAGGTAGCAAAGCAATGGGTGGCAAAAAATTTTGCAAAGTGTTTGAAAAGAACTCTCAGTGGTAACTTGTGACAGAATATACTTCACTCTTCATTCTGAAAAAGAAATTAGGGCCCTTTTACTCACGTGCTCAGCTAAGACTGGCTACATTCAGACTACACAACTGTTAGCAACTTAATCAGAGTAGGAGGAAATTTTCTTATTCCCTTGGCTAAACTAAAAGTCCTAAATATGCAAAAGCAAACTAGCCACTTAAAAAAAAAAAAAGTTTTATGGTCTTAGTGACCATGAAGGAGGACTGAAAAAAAAAGATTATGTGGGATTGTTTTTTCTCTTTAAAGAGTTATAAAAAGAAATACCAATTTTTAGCATTAAGAATGACTAATACAACTCCAAATCCTGTGCTCTGAATGCATGGACACATGGTAAATTATTTAGTTCTTGGTTTCTGATAGAAAAAGGCATTTCAAAACAAGCCACCATGAAATGTTTTTAATAATTTGCTTAAAATTTTCATTTGTTCTTTGTGACTAACAGTTTGTTTCCTGGTATCTCTGATGTCAGTAAAGCACTAGCTCTTTAATTAAAGCAAACAGCAGAAAAAGAGGTGGCTGGGAAGAATCTCTAAGACCTCACAAAAATATCTTGTTTAAGTTTTAGACAAGGAGACCATTAATACAAGGAGAGTTATAGTCCACCTTAAACAAAGCCAATTCCACTTTTGCTGAGAATGTAAATTGAATGTCTTTCTTCTCCAATATAGATATCACCTTCCTATTTTATACCAAAATCCTACTTAGGCTCCAATGTACATTTGGTTTAAACCAAAGCAGATAAATTTGATAACCTGAAATCCTGTGCAGGTGTTTTTCCAGTAATGAATAATTAAGTATTCTGATTAATCCCTCCTCTTGGAGCCAGTGAGGTTTTTATCATCAGTTTTAATTGTAGTAAGTACACATCTGAAATTTATACACACAGTAAAGGAAGCTGTTTTAATAACAAGACTGGATATTCAAGAGCTTTTTATACAGACTTCTAAAATTAATTTTTTACTCTTAGGATAACTGATGGAAAAAGGCTGGTTACTCTCACAGCTTTGCATACCTACCAATTCAAATTGCTTTCTAAGTATTTCAGCATTAAAATGTTCCAGACTCTGAACATGATGTCTGTTCTCTGTTTCCTCTGGGCTTTTGCACCTGCAGCTGAGTTAGAGCACAGAGCGCAGGGGGAAGGAGAAGGCAGTGCCCATGGGTCTGCAGGAGGGTGAGCAGCTCTCCTCACTGCTGCAGAGTGCCAGGAAAGCCTGGGGGTGGGATGGCACACAGGAGTGCTCAGGCAGGGCCAGTTTGGGGTCAGTGCTTTGGGTCATGCCCTCCAGGAGATGGTGCTTGGCTGCCGTGCCTGGGCATGGCCTCGGGGACTCAGGGAAAGTCCTGGCAATGTTCCTCTCCCTCTCACTTCAGATCACACACAAATAATGGGAAAGCATGGAGGGGCTGGGTTAGATGAGTGCTAAAGGAAGCACAAGCCTTGTGTGCTTAGAAGCCGAGCTAAAAGAAGAAAAAGAAAATTAAATTTCTGGTGGATTAAACTCCCTGTGTATCCCCATGCCATGGAGCTGAGATGGATGAGCAGGAGATGTGACAGCAGACTTCAGCTTGGAGGACATTATCCAGCTGTCACTTTTAGGGACATCTCTTCAAAAGATGAGCTTAGACTCAAAGGCATTTTAACCTGGAAATTAAAGAATTGAGAGAAATTATTCCTCAAAGGAAACCACCCATGTAGTTAATTAGCAATGAGCCCTTCCATGACAGGGTGCTTTTTCATAATTTTACTTTCACTGAACTCAAATGAATTGTATATTAGCTTTTAAAAACGCTTTGAAATGAAGATTTTTGGACTTAATGCAAGTAGGCATAAGAGAATGTAAAGGGGGTTAAAAGTTCAGGAAGCTACTCGAGACAAATAATTGCATAAAATGTGTCAGTACATTCTCAAGAAGGAGAAAAAGCAATGGTCGTTTATGAATCTTTAATGATTTTACTCCAGGATCAGCGAAGTCTTAATCAAAGTGGGATGCTCACTTAGCCTGAGCAAATAAGGCATGAAGATTCAAAAATTCTTTCTGAATACTAATGTGGTTTTACAGTTGGACATTTAAGAAACAGATTTGAAAAATGTCAGAAGACCTCCAGACCATGTGGAAAAAGTTCATGATTCAGTTAAACATTTTAAATTTTGTGTCTTAAACATAAATATTAATCTACTTACTGAAATTAAAGTCACTACTAGGCTTTTTTTTCAAGCAGACTGAGGATGCTGAATGCCTTTTGGCAAGCACACACTCAGAAAGTTTTCTGAATATTCTCTTTAGCATTAGAAGCTATTTATTAGAAGCAAAGAGGACAGCAGGCAATAGTAACACACGCACAGAAATGTTGAAAGGTAGGAAACTCCACCCTCCTGTGTTATGGCTAGATTGCTAGATGTGAAAATGGTAAAGTACACCCTGGAAACAAAAAAAATGGCAGGAGAAATATGCTGCTATTTTGGTTTTGAAAAACTTTTTTTTAATACTTAATTTACCTTGTTTTCTAATCAACACCAAGGCATTTAACTGCAAATGTGACCTAACAGTTTATTAAGGTTTGTAGTTAGTTAAGGCTACAGCAAGATTTTGACTTATCTCAGCTAAACTGGCCCTTCTCCAAGGATACCCCAGTGTGAGCTCTTCTGCACTCCTGGGCTTTGCTCTTTCTGTTTTCACTGTTATTACATGTGTATGCACACATTATCTAGCCCTGAAATAGGAAGAAATATGAAATCACATCCATTAGTAACATCCTCCTCAGGGTTTGTAAAGTTCTCTGGAACAGTTTTTCCTATCAGAAGGAAACTGCTCCACCAGTTGTATGGAAATTCAGTGATGGTCAAGGATCAAAAGTCAAACCTCTCTCACTTTCAAGACAAAGTCTGCAGAGAGAAAGACAAAGATATTTAACAGCAAGCAGTGCAGAGCAGCCAACACATGCACTTATTTTAATGAGCGAGAAGGGATTGGTTTTGATGTGCCCAATGCAGAAATACTTTTACATAATGTATGTTCCCCACAAAAATAACTTTAACATTTTAATATTTAAAATACATAGAGAGGGAAAAAAAAACCCAGTATCCCTGGGAAATACCCCTGGATTGAGATATGAGTAAAGTTTGTGCAGTTAATTTTTAGATGCTGAAGAGATAGATGGATAATTACTTATGAAAGAGGGCAGTGCTTATAGGATTTCACTATCAGTGAGACTATCCCAAATCTATTAAATGGTAAATGTGTGCCACATAAATCTGTGTAGAAGGCAGCAAGCAGAGAGAAAACTTAGTGAGGGTATGATTACCAAGGAAATTAACAGGACAAATATTGGTTAATTCTTAACATTTAGGAAATGGATGTTTATCCCTTTAATAAAAAATCAGAATTAGCTGTTCCTTCCTGTATGTACACTGAAATTACTTTTCCCTTGAAGAAAGGAGGTTACCAGATTCCCACCACTAACCTAGACCAATATGCAAAAATTTCAGCTGTTTATTAAAAGTTAGGATTTTAGATGTTATCTGAATAATGTGCCAATAAAAATTTAATATAAATTCCTCTAATATGCATTTAGAACTGCTAGCAATTCATCCACTCTGCTTGTTCTTTTCTAGTTTTTTTTTCAAAGTGTTTGCTGAAAACCATTCCACTGTTAGGACAGTCAGAATAGCTCGCTTTAGGCAAGATACCTCTGATGTGGAAAACGCAAGCCAGCCATACCCAAGGAGAGCTGGCTGCAAACAGAATGTTCTGACATTTGGTGGTGGTATTTCCTTCTCTGGCTTTATGAAATAAGTCTTAAAAGCATGAAAATCATCAGCACTCGGAGAAGACTGGAAAATATTATGTTGTTGAACTTGCCTCCTGCTCCTGGAGGTGGCCCTTTCAAAACAGAGCTGAGCACCTCTGCCAGAGCCCAGCGCCAGTGTTGGTACTGCTCAGTTTGTGCATACACTGAACTCATGGTTTCCACCTCTGCTGACATTTGGCAGAAGTTCTTTTTTGGAAGAAATAAAAGAGAAATCCTTCTTTCAAAGGACTATCTGAAAGAATAACTTTCCAAACAACAACAAAAAAAATCTAGGTTGGCTTTCTAGAGTCAGGTACTTCTGCTTATAGAATTCCAAAGGGACAAGGGCCCTGTCAGCTCAAATCAACAGTGTGTGACCTTACCAGCTCTTCAAGGACACTGGGTTTGTGAGACACTGGTGTTGATTGTGTCTAGCAAAAAAAGGACACTACAGCTTAGAGGCTTATGGCTCCCTTTTTTGATGAAAGAGGCTGGCACCAAGTAATTGATCCTGCAGACAGGATCCAGGACAGATTTCTGGACACTGCTCCCATTGGTTAGAGGAATTCCCAGGAAGACCCAAACACCAGCTCTCAGGATTTGCACCAACAGCATTGGTGTATTGCTGGACCTAATAGCTTCTGACTCCAGTTGTACAACTGGGAGCAAAGACAACACAGATGTATCTCTATTTGCTAGGCAGAGAATTGCTCTTGGCAATAAGACTGACAAATATTTTTTAAAATTAGATAATCTGGTACTTTAAGTAGTAGCTCCCTTCTTTTCCTACCTTTCTCATATCTATTTTTTTAAAAATCACTCATTCTCCCTTAGCAGATATTTTGAACTAATAAGACAAAGTGACTACATATAAACTCCCCAAATAACTCTTTGTAGTTACTGTTTCCAGATATATCAGCTCCTTCACCTCTCACTCTTAAAAGTTTTAATAAGCATTTTCTCCAGAAACAATGACAATTCTGCTCAAAATCTCAGTAGAAAAACACAAGAAAAGGTCAGTTTATTATCTGTGGCTTCATATTGGAGGTTTTATTTTCTGTCACTACACAAATACTCTCAGTTTAGATCTTAAGAGTTGGTATCAATTATTAAAAAGGTGGTGCAGAAAGCAAGCACAGTTTTTCATGACTAATGACACCATAAGCAGAGTTCCATAATCCAGCATGCAGCATTTTCATTTTTCAGAGGACAAAGAGAAGAATGATTTATACATCAATTTCAGTGCTATTCCCTTGCACTTTTTGAAAAGCACCTTGCTACCCAGGACCACCCTTAATTTACCATCTTTTGAAGACAGAAAATGTAATGAAAACATCCGTCTCTGGTTTCTGCTAGCCTGTAATATTAAACATCAAAGTAATAGTTATTCTCCACTAACTCATCAATCATGCCCCTATCCATGCATACTCTTCTGCTCTTCTGACATCTTATTTAAACAACCTAAACCAGACACCTCTGCTTAAAGAAATTTTCACTATTGCAGAAGTGGAAACTGAACACTATAAAATCAAGATGTACAGTCCTTCTCTTATGCTGATGATCCAGAGCTTTAAATTTTAATTCCATAGTGCCGTTAAGGAGTTTAGAATTCTCAGATTTTAAAATTCCATTCACCATGATATGCTAAGTGCCAAACTCTACGGTAAGAGGTTTAGAGGAGACACATCACCACACACTTCAGGAGAATTAAGGTGTTTATACCCACCTGAGAGCTTCCCATCCTTTTCTACAGCTCTCCAAACAAACTGCCTTTCACCACCTGTGGTACTCAGAACCAAGTTGTGTTCTCTGTGCCCATGCCTTGGAGGACACAAATTGCTTCATCTGATCCAAAAGCCACCCAGCCCCACGAGTGCAGTGCAGACCCCACACAAATGTTCCTGTTTCTCTGCAGGACTTACTAACCCAGAAGTGTCATGCTAGTACAGTGACAGAGCTGGCAGCAAGCTCAGAGCATCGCCAGGGTCCTGTCCATGTCCCCATCCCATCCAGAGAGAGGCTTGCTGCTTTGTGGGGAGGTTTATAAGACACAGAGGAGCAACATCAGTCTCTGCTAGGTGAAAATAGCAACTGCCTGTGTCTGTAGTTGGGGCTATGCTTTTTAGCTGCAAAAACTCCTGAGCATCCCACAGCCCTGCTTTTTCCAATCCCCCTAGCCCTTCCCAGGTATGCCTTAGGACTGTATGCCCATAGTCACCCAGTACAAGTCCCAAAACATTTTGTAAAGTCCCTGACTCCCCCTCCACAGTCAGAAGTCACTGCTGGGGAGTAAATTCCAAATCATTTATGAATGTTCAAGGGCTGGGTGTCTGAGGGATTACATACAGAGGATACAGTGCATGCAGAGCCCTTCTTTTTTAGAAGAATTTGTGTGTGCATGCGAGTGTAGGTGTGTCGAACAAATTCTTCAGTGACAGAATTTGGAAACATCAGTTAATCTTTCTACTCCTTCCATCTACTCCAGTGCCCTAGGCACAGGTTCTGCACACCCTGACTAAGGAACCACTGCAGCTGTGTGGATTTCTGCCACATCTGTATCTGCTCTGGCAGGTCTTGACAGCAGCAAATTGTAGCCTAGGCCTGGCATTCACACCAAGGGCCCAGAGGCCAAAGAACTAGTTGAAATCAGTGAGTTT
Source organism: Erpornis zantholeuca (assembly GCA_013400515.1). NCBI lineage: Eukaryota > Metazoa > Chordata > Aves > Passeriformes > Timaliidae > Erpornis > Erpornis zantholeuca. Next base: position 259,482 of record VZTN01026729.1, on the reverse strand, counting down.
GTACACAAACACAGTCACATGCATACAAAAATACATGCTCCACTTTGAAATGCATCCATGCTTTTTGATTGAAAAAATCAAACCAAGCCAGAAAGCACTCTCAAGTACTTGGTAGCAGAAAAGTATTGCACACCACTCTGGGTGGTGGGATGTGTGCAGCTCTGTCCAAGAGTTTGTCATCATTGTTCAATGTTTTATGTTTTTTGAAGCTTGATTTAGCAGAGCTATGGAGTAAAGAATAGGAGCCTTTCACATTTATGTTGAAAAATATTAACCCCTGTCACCACCCTATATCCTGTCTCCTTCCTCAGTTTCAGATTTTTCTCTAAATTTCAGATTTTTTGTTATTTGACACTGTTTAATGTAGAAACCTGTGCTATAAGTGGTACCAGTCCAAATACTTTATGGTTTTTGGAGGGGGAGGGGAAAAAAGGGGTTTTTTTTGAGGGACTCTGTTTTTATGAATATCATATTTTTCCATACTACATCATTCCACTTGCTGTAGATCAGCTGTCAATGAGAATCTAACATTCCAGCTTCACAGGCCTTCCTCACAGCATGTGATGTTTATGAGGTGTTTCTCATCCCATCCCACACAGTTTGTGGAGTCCCTCAGAAGGAAAACTCACCTGGGGCTGCCACAGGAGTGCAGGGTTGGAGGAGGCACAGCCACCAGAGACAGCTTGTGAAATTTCTCATTAGAAGGGGTTTATAGGGTGCTCCAGGAGGAGAAAAAGGGGCTTGGAGAACAAGCATGGTGGCATGACAACAGAATTTGTAGATGGAGGACAAAACTGGACAAACCTGTGGCACCTCTGTTTGAGGCAAGCCAGGGCAGATTGAGCTCATCTAAAATAGAGCCTTACCTACCCTTGGGTTTCTGCCTGCAAGCCAAGGTGGGGAGGGGAGCCTGGGATTGCTTTGCCCATTGTGGGAGCAATTCTCTGCCACAGCAGATGTGGCTGACCAAGCACTGGGTCTGCCTCTGCTGTGGGAACTCCTATGGCCAGAGAAGGTGCTGTGCTGGACAGGCCTGAGCCTCCTCCTGCCCATCCACCACATGGCCACCCCTGCATTTTTCTCTGTGTCCACCTTTAGGTGCTTATTTTGGCCTTTTTTTTTTTTTTTGGATTAGATATGCCTGACTGCTCCTTATAGGGCAGCCCTCCCACTGTAACCATGCATGGAGCATCCTCCACCAATACATTGTGACAAACCAGTAGGAAGAGGGAAAATAGAAGGAGGACAAACCCCCTAAACCCCTTCCACATAATAAGGCATGAAAAATAAGTCAAATGCACTTACAGAGACTGGAGTTACTTGTAAGAAATAAATCCTAAGAGACTTAAAACTTATCTGGGTTCCTTTGTTTTAAGTTTTCATCAGTACAATTAAACTTTGCATAAAAACATTAAACTTTTTTATTACTCACCCTTAAACAGATCATTCTGATTAACCCCTTACTATCCCTTAGTACTTACACTTTTGATGGTAATGAGATGAGCTAATGCATCCAAAGACCTACACCTCTTACAGGCAAGGCCAGGACAGCACAGACAAACAAAGCTGTTGTTTGAGAATCCAATAACTGAAGGCCAACAGAGTAGGTTTGAAGGCAAGATCATTTCCAGACTGATTTTTTTTCTCTTCATTAAATAATAATGATTTGTAGAAAGTCTGGCTCCCAAGGACACAAAAATGGCATTTGCTGATAAAGAGCAAAATGGACAGAAACCTGTTCTCCTACTTGAGTTTTTTTTCAAGTCTTTGCAAGATTGATAGCTTCCCAAAATGTCAATTCACAGAGAGTTAATCTTACTGTCTATATGAAGCTATATAACTGCCTCTGGCTAAACTAGAAGTGATACACATCCAAACAATTGCTTTTCTAATAAAATACTAGAATGTATCCTTTACACACCAATCCATCATCTATAATGTCCTGTCAAAGCTGCTTTAGTATATGCCAATATACTTCAGGAGGTCCTGGGGTAAAAAAAAAAAGGAAAAAAAGGAGCTGGGGGGGAGGCCTAGGTCATTCTTTCCTGATTTGAACATTAAAAAGGAAATTCAAGTATTATCCCCTTGCAGAACCATGGAACTTGGCACAAAAATCCACACCTTGTTACACACTCCTGGTTTTCAGTTTCAATAATGCTTTTAGCTTATACTGGTGGGGAAGAGGGAGTTTCCAAACTATAAATTTTGTTTTAATTGGCAATATGCTGCCTCTATGAGGACCCAAAGTGCCTTAACAAAGATCTCTTAACCATACCACTAACATCCATGTAAAACCTGAAACCTCCCTCGACCTGACTGTGGATTAGTCAGTCTAAGAGAAGACACCACCTTTACTAAATCACTTTACCTTGTTTATCCCTCCAGATAATTTTGGTTAGAAACAAAAATGTTATTAGTGCCTGGTATATCACAACCTCCATCTGAGAAAAGACCTGGAGAGTTCAGGTAATTCCCCTGGCAATACCAGCTTTGCCAGCCAAAGGGATACAGCAGAAGAAAGGTTTGTGAAGTCCCAGTTGCAGTCACAAGCCCTCTCTCCACTTACCTGTCACTCAATCATCCTGATGGGTTCATTCCAACACAGTGTACTCTATAGTTGAATGAATCTGACAACATCCTGTGCCCAGAGACCCAGAAAGCCTGAGTGCCAAGCACTGTCTGATCTGCTTTCCCAGCCTCTTAGGATCTGGCATATCTGCCCCATATTTCAGCTCCTCCAGAGTCAGGTCTCAGCATCCCAAAGCACCTCACTCCAGAGTCTGATCAGAACTTATGGAGATCACCTGTTACTGCAAAACAAACCCCTTGGGCTGCTTTGCTACACTGCTGCTACTACTGAAAGCCACCTGCACTAAACACCAAACCTGATATGTTGCTGAAATCACTGAACTTCCATCAGGATTGTGCAATTCTCAGCCTGCAATTTGTGAAGCATGGCCTTTAACATACAGGTACTCTTAGATAATGCTACAACTCAAAATTATAACCCTTTTAGTCCATTTTCCTCAGCACAACACTTAACTATGCAATACAGTTTGGAAAGAGAAGCAAAAAGAAAAACAACAGGCCTACACCCTAATAAACAGCTTTGTCTTATTCTTCACAACATATGTTGTTGGCTACAGATGACAAAAGGAATTTGGAGCAGTTACAGATTAAACACAAATACAGCCAAACCCAAAACCAACGAGGATGCAGACTGACATACCACTAAATAGCCATAGTCTATAATACTTCTAAATTAGCTAATTCGTTTCAATTCATTGATTCTTATATTAGCAAACTGTACAACTGCTCTGAGGATGCCTGTTTCAGCTGCAGCTCGATGTTGCCCTCCTGTGGGCCAAAAAAAGGGAGAGCCTTGAGCTCCTTCACACCTTCACCACAGCAAGAGAATTCTGGGCATTATTTGCTTCTTTGCAGCTGAGAATAAGTAAGCACAGATGAGCTGAATTCATATGAATCATGTAAATTTAACATTGTTCTCCAGATTTAATCACTTCTGGACTACTTTTGGAACAAATCTGCTGCATAGGAAATTATTCCATAGGAATAAACATCTGCACCTTGCCAAGACAACCACAGTTTACAAGATGATATTTATGCTGACTTTCTTCCAGCTGAGGGAGGGAAGGAGATACATGAAGTTTGCTGGAAAAAAAAAACAACTCTTCAATTTCTTCAGCAGTTTTTAATGGTAGAGTGATTTTTTTTTCTCCATCCTTTGCCTGACAGTGGGGGGCTTCAGTCTTGAGGACCCCCAGACATAAACCACTTTTGCTTGGAAGCTGATGAAGGCCTCTCCCTTGCTTAAGATGTGTTGAAATTGTCTGAAACAGCCTTGTTATAACAGAGTTTAGTGTTTGTCACTTGTGTGACTCTTCCCATGTTCTGTCACTTGGGCATTGCAGGTCCCCATTTCTGAACCAGACTGAAGTTGGGGCCTGTCTGAACTGTATTCTGAACTGTGGCTGCATTGATTTGGGGATGGCATGCAATTAAGCTGGTCTCTAGCTAATCTTCCACTTCCTAAAGATGGGGTAAAGGAGCAAATTCCTCACCAACAGGAGGTAGGAAATACTCCAAAACCAGTGATTCACAAAACACGGATGCCACTTAAAGACTGGGAAGCTAATATTGATTTCTTCATGCCAGAAGCAACAGCCAGAAGACAAGACAGAATTACCGGGGCTATGTGAGAAAAGAGCATACTCCTCTTCTTGTGCTTGATTCATGAGTAGTGAGAGATATGAGGAACACAGGTTAACATGACTTGCTTTGGTACTTACATTAGTAATTAATAATTCTCTCTGCAAAGCCCCAGCACTGTCACATCTGTCACTCCAACAAGGCTGACTCCCCCAAGACTCCTCTAGGAACTGCACAGAGCAATGGGACAGAAAAGGTGTTTGAGGCAGCTGCAAGAAGAACCTGAGCTCCAATTCCTCTTAAAGCAGCACAGCTCAGGTCTGTGCCAGGGTCATAGGGAGAGATGCTCTCACTTCCAGTCTGTGGAGAGAGACTGTCCTCCATCCCATCATGATATTTACAGCCCTCAAGAACAAATCCACATCAAGCACAGAGTTTCAGGTTATTTAATTCTTCTGAAGATGCAACCTGTCCATAGCAGTGTTCCAAACAAAAGAAAACAGGTTAAATCTTTAGCAACAGGGTTGGACTCTACACGTAGTCAACATGAAGCAATAAGTTGTGCAGTCTTGGATCATTGGTAAAATCCACCTCTGAATCCAGAAATGCACTTTGTGGCTGGGTCTGACTGTTGCTATAGGCCAAACCAACGTCTTAAATTCAAACACAACCTCAAACAGAGGAAGCTGAGGCCAGACAATTATGGCTTGGGTTCATGTCTGCTTGCTACCAAGTCAAAGGCTTCCCTCTCAAAAACAGAGTGCTAATGATGAAGCAACAACCCAAATGCAAACAAGAAAAAAGCACCAAGACAACATCTGGAAGCAATACTGGTAGGAAGAGAACATGAAGACGTGGCCAAAAGCTTCACTGCCAAAGAGGGGTGAAAAAAAAAGAAGAAAATATTTATGACAAGGGGCTTTTCCCTGCCTGTGTTCAAAGATCATCAACAGAGCATCAATGCAGAGTAAAAGACTAGGAGAGAAAGTACATACGTGGCGAGGGAATGAGGAAAGTGGAAACTGCTAGAAAAGCAACTCCAGGCCAGCTAAGGAAAAAGCAGCTGATTAGCATGCAGTCAGTTGAGATCTACACAATAAATAGCATAATCAGCATTCATAAGTCTGTAGGAGCCACCATTTTCCCTTAACAATCACGAAGATTAAATCAGAAATTACCATGCGCTGGCAAACAAAGTCAAATTTCTGAAATCTTTCCCACCACAATCAATCCATTGATTAGGCATCAGCATAACACAAGGAGTCAAATTAATAAAATCCCCTGGAAAATTTTACAGTTAGTGCTTAGGCTACAGTGACTGCAGACACAACGAATACAGATGAATTCCAGAGACCAGCCAGCAAAGAAAATAGGTTGAAGCAGAAGGAAATTTTTTAAGCAAATCTGTGCATTTCCTGAAACAGTAATTTTGCTGGATGTTGTTTCTGAGGAAGAAGGAGAAAAAAAAATTAAAAAGCTACTTTTCTCTCCTCTTCTGCAGCAGCTTTGACAGAAACATTCCTCCTTATTCCACATCCAGTTCTTATATCCACACACCTTCAGGGCAGATTTCCAAATACCAGGAGATAGACAGAGATTCAGGACAAATATTTACTCTGTTCTGGGGGGGGAGAAAGTGAGGGGCAGCAAAACCCAGGTTTGCTGTCTTATAAAACGAGACAGAGATGCATGTTGCCAAAAGCACCCATGGCCTGGTTTCCATTTCCCAGCTCCCAATGCCTCTCTGAAGGAGGCTGAGGCTCCCAGCGGGCTGGGGAGAGCCCACAGCCTGGCAGCACCAGGGCTCATGGTCTCTGTCCTCAGGAGTAATCCTTGGCACAAGCCTTCGAGCTGAGCTTCCTCCTCAAGGGCTGCAAACACAGGAGCCAACACCCCTCAGAGTCAGGACACAGAAAAATCTATTGTCTGTACAAACTGCTTTTAGAAGACCTGGTTCTGCAGCTGAAAGCACTTCTAACCTACTGTTGAATTATATAATAGAGCAAGAGACAAATTACTGCCTCTTTTCACCCCTGCTTGAAGTGAGTTTCACAGGTTTTATTCTTCCTCTGAATCACTTCAGCTCTGAAACAGCCTTCCAGTTAAAAAGCCATTTCTGAAAGCGCCTTCATCCAAATGACAATTCAAATAAAATATACTACACACATTACTTGTCCTTAATAGCACCTTCCTTGATGGATATACACTCTACACACATCTAGGAAATGAAATCTGACCAGAGATGTGAAGAATTCGTGAGGATGCAAGATACGATGAGTAAGCAGCTGCTTTATTAGCAGTCATACAGCTCTTGATTTAGAGGCTTCATTCAGTCAGAGATGAGGAACATCTTCTGTGCCTTATGCTGTAAGTGTCAGTCAGGGCTAAAAATGGCAACAGATTTCTGTTGTTGCTTCCCAGCCATGTCACCCGAGCCCAGCAGAGCTGAACAGGTGATAGAGGAAGCAGATGCCCTGGCAGTGGCACAGCAGCCCCAACTCTGGCATCCACACCTCCTGCTGTGCTCCTGCAGCGAGGATGGCTGTCAGGGGGAAGCAGAGCCATGAAAACAAACAGGTCTCCCAGCGACCAAGCACAGACTGAGCCCGCTCCCATCTCGAAACTTTCCACCGATGTGATGAAAGCCTCGGCTCTCCAGCACTGCCTCGTTCCTTCAAAACTATCTGGGACTGCCAGATCTGTATTCATCCTTGGCCAAGAATGACCTCTCAGGATAAACACAGCACGACTGAGACAGCTGAGAGCCCAGCTGAGGTTGGGGAGTGCTGCTGATGACCAGCACCGTGGGGTTTGTGAGGCGGTGCTGACACGTGGCACGAGAGCCACTCCATGCACCCTGGCATTTCCAACACCCTGCCCGCTTTGTAAAGAAAGTTGTTCTTTCCCCCTTGTCCCATCAGCCTGCTTTAACCTGACTCAGTACTACCAACCACAGAAGTTCCAGGGTAAGCAGTGATACTTGCTACATTTTCCATTCTTACAGGAAAAACGGTTCTTAACCCTTTATGCTTTCCTGTAGTGCATTTAGAAGGAGCAAAACATTAAGCAAGCACCAAACAAGACAAGGATTTTTTTTTTCTGGATTAGTCTTTAAGGCCAGTTTAGGAATTTATTTATTTTCCAGTTATTTTTTTAAAAACGCTCTTCCCATTCACCACATCTAGAAAGGAAATCCCTCAGCATGAAAAGGCACCATGTGGTTCAAAACTCTAACTTTTCAGCTCACACAGAAGGGGAAATCAACAATCTCTAGTAAGAAAACAATTGCAGTTATAATTCTCTGATCTGCCACACCCCCAAGTCCAAAAGCCAATCCAAAAAATTCAAACTGGCTTTACTGCAAAAAAATTGCCTCTTCTGATAATGACTTCCCTTGACAATAAAATTACATTGAAACAATTGAACTTTGCCAATACAGGACTTATGAGGTAACACAAAGATTTCACATTCTATTAGTCAGCAGCTCAAGACCTAATCCAGAGCAGGTAAAGAAAATAAATTAACAATGAATTTATAAAACATAGTGCCCCAAGCATTTTACAGTTTTAAAGTGTAAAATTTATAAAATTTTTCCTTTTCGTATTTTTCTCTGCAGCCTACAAACCACATAACCAGTTAAAGAAGTATACAGAGTTTCCATTTAAATTTTTCTGACTTGACTGAGTAGACAAATCCATCAAATTAGAGCTGATAAAAATGGCTCTATCCAGCTACCTCTTGTTAAGAAACTTCCAGAAACAGTTCTGTGCAAAATATTTTTTTTTAGAATATAGTTTTAAGTTCTATCAGTTTTTTCTGACCTGGCTTTGAAAACATACAACTAAACATATACATCAGTGGTCACATTTGACAATGTTTTGGCAGGGACTGAAAAAAAAAAAATAAAATTAGGGTTTAAGTATTTGGAACAGTAAATAATTTCAAGGAAACATGACATTTTACTTCTGGGAGGTAATGGTTATTTTCTCTTATCCAAATAATTAGGAGAAAGGCTTGGAAAAGGGGTCACACACCTCTCCAGGTAACTTCACACTTACCCCACGCACCATGTGGAAATGGCACATTCAAGCACCATCTAGGAAACATTAACCACATTAGCCCCACCATGCACTCACACAGCCCCCTACACTAACATTCCAACAGGGAGAGTCAGGGGCAGCTTCATCCCAGTGTCAGACAGGCAGAGGAGAGGCTGAGCACACAGGAGGGAGGGAAGAGATGCTCCCAGGGCATTGCATTGGCTGGTGCTGCTCTTGGCTCCCACAGCCTGGCAGGTTTTGGCTCTTACCAGAAGGCATTTTTAGAAAGTAGCAGAATAGGACGAGGGAGGAGATCCCGCACCCAACATCAGCTTGTTGGGAAAGCTCTGCCGTTCCTTCCCTGCTCGGCACTGGGGCTGTGTCTGGCACTGGAGGCTGTCCCTGCCCAGAGCCCCAGGAAGGGCTCACGGCCATCGCCGACACTCGCCTGGCAACTGAGTCACCCAGCCAGGGGCCACGGCCCAGACTGGAATCTGAGCCTCTGCAGCCTCTTCCCAGATTTGCTGCCAAATGGAATGAACAAATCGGCTCTGCAGAGCCACAGCTTTCCCATCAAACTCTCTGGAGCACTCAGATGAAAGGCTGTGCGAGCGCTGCTCTATTACCAGACACCACCTCATCCTCTCCCAGGTTGGAAATTGCAGCTCCTGGGTATGCAAGTATTATTCATGACATTTTTAGGTACGTGTGGGCAAATGCACACTGTCCAAATATGACCATATTGCTTGACTTGAATCCTATAACTGTATCTTAAGTTTTGAAGTACTTTTGCAGCTTTTATTTCTGTCCTAATTTCTATCATCCAGACCCCATCCTGGTTTTAACAAGTATTTGTAAAATTCAATTTTTGCTGCAGGATGGCAGACAGAGTATAGAGGCACTACTTTATCTACAACTTCTACTCACCAGAGAAAAAATACATAGGTAATGCAAAGCCTTTTTCCCTTCCACTGTCTCTGTTTACTCACACTTTTATTAACTAGGTTAAATACTTTTACCTCCCCAGAAAATTATAGAAGAGAGTTTATAGAACACACATATCATGGAATGAAATTGAGAAAACCTTCTGCTTGGAAATGACCTAAGTCAAATGTGCAGAAATTCAGCATTTTGCAGGCACGGCCTAAAAACAGATCTCACTATTTCATTGTGCATACACAGTGCTATTTTTATTGTTTCAAAATTATGGTTATTTAGTCTCTACTTATCAGTGTTTTAAAGATTATTCTTGTGAGCAGCCTTAAGCAACCACCAAATAAATTAAATCATGTTCTTGTGGTATATTTGTGCAATACATACCCAAGATAGCAGAATAAATGACCAGAAGCATAGCAGACAGGAGGCTATTGTAGGACTATCCAAAACTCAGTCCTAAATTATGAGCCTTTTTTCATGCTGTTATTCTTTTTGGTTTAACTTTAGTGAATTTGACAATTCTAGTAGCCTTCTGCCCCAACATCTCATGAAAATGAGCACAGAAAGCATCATTAAATATTCAGAGGTACTTCTTTGAGCTTCATGTGTTATCATTTAACCTAAACATAATGCACTCCAGCTTGCAGAGGGCAGCAGTTCAGTTCAAAGAGTTTTTACACACCTTCACATAACTTCCTGAATGATAAATACAGAACTGAGACTGTGCAAAGCTCTTAGTCCACTATCTATGCAAGTCTTTAGACAGTCCTGAACGTACTGCTAGTCTAAAAAGGAAAGGCAAGTTTTATTTTGGCATTTGAATACACTTATTTCTGAACTAAATGCGGGCTGCAGGGAAAGGAACTGGAGCCTGGAGAAGCATACCACGAAGAAACGATGCTTCACATTTATATAGCATTTTTATTGCCAATGGTATTGGCTGTGTTGTTGGACTGTTTTCTCCTTTCCCACACCACTCTACTACAAAGAAAAACATTCATAATTCAAAACTTAGGCAGTTGGAAAGCTAGATGAAAAGGAAGAATATTCTCTTTATCGAGGCTCACTTTATACAGAGGGCTATCAACATGCTGAACTCGAGCCAGGTGGGAACACAGAAAGCAGCTCTGTATCTACAACCACCTTCCAGGAATCCAAGAGAAGCCATTAAATGTTTCATAAAACAGTGAGGAAGGACTGCAGGCATCTCTGTAATCACTTTACCAGTGGACCACAGGCATTTAGGAAAATACTGGATTCAAGAAAGAAGCTGGCACAAGGGATGGAGAAATGCCATGTTAGTGCTCTGCTTGAACCATGAGATATTGCACCAAGCAACACACACAGAAGGCAGCACAGTCAAGTAAAAAAATAATGAATTACATTTATCTAACAGCTGTTGGAAAGGAAATAAAGTAAACTCAAGTTGGGGTGGAGGAGTGTAGGAGTTCCAATTAGTGGCCTTAAAAATAATTCTTATTGTTTCCGCTGGCCAAATGTGAGAAATGACAGCAGAGATACCTACTGGAAATTCAGCCCCTTCAAACAGAAAATGAAAGATAACAGAGGATCTGCTAACTTGTCATGATCAATATATTTCACTCTCCATTACAGCTTGGCAAGTGGATTAAAATAAGACACTTAATGCTATTTTTTGAATGAAGGATAGACCATGATATTCAATGTTGTCACTTGCTCACTCAACTCCACTGCCTAGCACTTTTCTAAACTCATTTCCTATAGATTAAGATTTATAACTTTACTTTGTATACATCTACTTGGTTCCATTGTTAAAGAAAAAAACAAAAACAAAACCAAAAAAACCAAACCAACAAACTTATTTCTTTCCTTTTAAAAATGAAACTGAATTCCAAATCAGTCTTCTTTAGTAGGGTTTTTTTTTTTTAATCTGCAAGCTTCAGTAGTGAAAGGAAAACATTCTTATCATTAGCAACAAACACTCATCGCTTCTTAGACATTTAAAAGAGAAAAGATAAAAATCTAGTAAAGTTTGCTGAGTTTTTATCATGAGCAGATTTACTGTGGAAGAGATTCAGTCCAAAAAAGCTTCCTTGCCTTGCCTTTGAAGTAAAGAAGCAGCACTACAATACAGCCTGCTGCACATAAAATCTTCAGCTTGGAGATAAGCACATCAAAAACAAAAGGGCAAAAGCAGATGGGAATATTTGTAAAAGAGCTATACAGAAGCAGAATTTATATATGAGTTACTTACAATAAATACAAGAGAATCCTTCTCTAAAGTTTTTTTGTGAAGCAAAAAAATATTTTTCAGCCTTATGAGACCAATTCCTTTTGCATTAGCAAGGAGCTGCAGTTTTACTTTGTGCATATTTTTCTCCATTATCTGCAGAAATCAAATAACTCTGTAAGGGCATTTTCAGCAAAAAGAATAAGATTTGCTTACTTGTAGATCTCCCACACTTTGTCAACCAGAGTTTCTTTATATTTAACCACTCAGATTATGCATTTTTACTATTTCTCTGAAAGAAGTGTTCATATCTCATCTCTATAGTTCTAGTGATCTACATTGTTCAAGAACCGTATTATCTCCCTTCCTTTCCCAATTAAAAACAAAAAACAAACAACCAAGCAAATAAAAAGGGCATAGCAAACCAGCCCTGATCAGTGCCGTGGAAAAAACACAGAGTGTGGTATCAGCCTTCCCTCTTCCAGAGGCTTTTCTCAGTCTCAGTGCTCTGCTTGGACACTTTCTCTGCCCTGGTCCTACTCTGCATTGGCCATCCTGCTCCCCCAGATTCACAAGAAAAACAACAGGAAGAGCTCTAGGTGGATTTCTTAATTAAGCTCTAGGTGGATTTCTTAATTACCAAGACAGAGAAGCTTCAGTTGCTCCCATCCTCAAGGAAAGAGTGTCTTTAGTTCTCAACTGTAAGGGCCAGGTGAGATTTCAGCATCCTTTGAGGTGAGTACCCTTTCACTCACCAACTGTCTTATTCCTAACTGTGAGGATTGTCCAAGAGGCCAGAACTGTGCACCTGTGCTCTCTCAACCCTTCGTCTCTGTGCTCTCACTATCACATTTCACCTCCTGCTTTGCAGGAAATAGATTAGCATTTTAGGCCCCAGTATTTTGCAAACCAGCTCTCATGTACCCACAGCAGAGGACATGTCGAAGCTATGTGCATATTCTTGTCGCTGAAATTAATCCTTACATCAACAACCTGCACTCAAAAATGCAATCAGTGTCGGTTCTGCATGAAATCTGTCAAAAATACACCTGTCCCTATACTTGACTGCTTTTTTCCTGTTGGCTTAGCAGAACTTGCCATGGAATTTTAATGTCAAGCATGAGACTGGGTAGGTATTACAGCTACATGGAGTATTTGCATGTGGGGGCATCTTAGCAAAGGAACCTTGAGTAGGCTGCTAGTTTGGCTTCAATTCTGAATACAGATTTTTAATGACATCTCATTTTGATTGTACACAAAAAAGGCCCTTCAGGAGTAAACTCTGCAACTAGAAGCTCTTTTTAAATAGAGATAAAATTGCACTGAAAAAAAAAATTGGTCTTCAGGCTGTGGTATTTTGATGACATTCCTCAAGTGCCATCTCAGGGTTCTGGTCACAAAATACTTCATGCAGAGAATATTTTTGTTGTCTTAATGGCTGCAAAGATTTTCTCTCCTCTGCAATATAATCTTTTTTTTTTTTATTGAGCTTCTGATTCCCAGCATTTGAATGCTGCTCTAGCAGTACATTAATGTGCTTTTGTTCCCTTCAGACTAAAAGTAAATAAAAAAGGGAACAGCTTGCCAAGCACAGACCCATTTATTTCCTCAAAAAACATTTGAAGAACACCTGCACAGCTATTTGGGAAACATACTGGGATGTCCACTCAGCCTTTCCTGTTTGTGTAACTTCAGGTACATTATGTCTACCTAATGATGCAAAACACAGAGCATTTCCCATACTTACATGTTCAAGCTAGAGAACATCTCATTTTTCCTACTTTTGCTACTTTAACGATTAATAAGGATCAATTAAATCATGCAAAGTTCATATCCATTTGCCCTTTTTGTCAGTAATATTTAGAGAAAAATTAAGCCCTGCTGTACTCTTCTCTGCACCCTAATTTTCAGAAGAAGGGGATAATTGTTCTCAGTATGGGCAGCACAATGAAAAAATCCTGTTTACAGAACAAGGCCAAGGTACAGCCAGGCTACAGAAAAAAAAACAGCAAGGGTTTGTGTTCATACACATACACTGATGGATAATGAGATGAAGACTAGAAAGCCCTCACCACGTACCAACAACAGCAGTGAAACATGGCACTGGTCACCTGCCCCAGCAGCCACGAGCACTGCCAGTGCTCAGGATGAAGGATTCGCCTGTGGGATCCAAGAAACTGCTCTTGCCTGGAGCCCTCTATGTCTGGCTCCTCCCGTGGGCTGCATACACTACTAGAAAAAATCAGGAAACCTCATCTGTGCTTTTTTACAGAGCAGGGCTCAGTTATACCTCTGATATATAATAGCTCCTTAGTTCTGACCCTAAGGCATCTTTCATTACCACAGAAGAAGCAGTTTAAAAATTTACATTTCAAGAACACTTCAGAATAAAGATCCCTTGTCTCTGTCTTCCTTGCTCCAGCCTCCATTCATGCAAAGGCCATTGGCCACCCATGCTTATTTCTTGTCCCTGGAAAGCTGACATCTGGCAAACACATGAGACATGAAGGGGGCACAGATTGGGTAGAGAGACATGCAGTGTATGCCTGAGAGATGGGGACACTGGCCAGGATTCTAAGAGAACTAAAAGTTCATAGCAGATGTGGCCAAAATGCTCTCATGCAGATTAACACACATGGTTGAAGTATAAAAACTGAGAATTTCCTCTATTTTCAAGTGACACTATCAAAATCTCCAGTTTACAATTCCTGATGGCACAGCAAAGACAAGACAAACTGGATCTAGAAATTCTAAGGTAAATCACTATTTTATGTACCAGGACCCATCCTACTTTACGTGGTATGTGTTTTAAACAATGACCAAATGCCTGAAATAGCTCCCTGGGTGAATCACAGTGTACAAAAGTGTTTCAGATATGACGAGTCTCTAAATTTGGCTGTGCCAGAAGTTCATTGTTGCACTGTGTACCCGCCCACCTCGTACATCCTCCCAGCACTGCCAAAGATAAAACTAGCTTCTAGTAGCTTATACTTAATACTTTCTGCCCAAACGTTTCATGCATTCCATTCACTTCATGCTGGAGTACCTTCCTTTAGAAGGCACTTCTTACAGAAATGCCTTAATTGCACCATGCCTGTTGTCTGAAGTCTTTGAGGAAAAAGCAAGTTAACCCCCCCCAAATCTTCATCTCTCATAAGCCCAGAGACTTGATAGAATTTAGGAGCTAAAACATCAGAGGAGTTAATCCTTACAAAGTGCACTCCATTTTCTCTAAGCGCTTTATACACATCCTGGAGGCAATGAAGTTGGATCAAACTCTAGCAGCAAACCCTGGATTTCTCTGTCATCAGTGTGCTTACTGTGGGACCAGAGCAGGATGCAGCTTGCTCTCTCTGGTACCCTCATCAACTCCATCTCTCCATCCTGACTGCTACCACAAGAGGTGGAGAAAAGCCTATTGTTCAAATATTAACATCACAAATTCAACACACCTTCCCCCTACAGAGGAGTGAGAACTGTTATCAGTCAGCAGTTTGATTTAAGGAACAAAGACCTGAGCAGTTGTTCTGCTAGTCCTGCTGCTGGAGACATAGAGAAGTGGAAACCAACAAGGCTGCAAACCTCCTCTTCACACACTGCCAGTGGATGACCACACATTGTGAAAGGTCAGTAACCCATGTCTGAGAAAGCTTAAAGCCTGAAGTGCTAGCAAAGCTCACTCTGAAGGGTAGGTCCTGATGTTTTACAGAATTAAATATAATAAATGATCTCTCAGGCTTACATCACTGCTCACACTAATTGCCATTTCAACTTAGGCTGTGGAAACACAAAGCTTTCATGCCCTGTCTACGCTACAGACACTGCAGCAAGGGAAGGAGCTTATAAGAAGTTTGTTCTGCTCCCTTCCTCCTCTCTGCTCCCCTCTCTCAACAGAGCACAGAAACAAAATGGTGCAGAGTCACTGGTAGTTGAGCAACTCCTTTCACAACTAAGCAAAATTCTGGGAAAGAGGAGAACTCTGGTTTGAGGCCAGAAGCCCAGTTCCTGACTAAGTCTGTGACTATATGACTATACAGCTCCCTTGCCAACCTCAGGCACTGACGTTCAACAATCATAAACCAGAAGTAAGTGGAGCAGGCAAGTGCAGAGGGATCAATATTCAGGACCCAAAACACAAGCAGGTTTTTTCAAGAAAGCAGAGTTTTCTTCATTGCCTAAGCAGCACAGCATCACCCCAGGCCAACACCCTCCTCTCACTGGCTAGGCTCTCAGCTTTGCTACTTCTGCAGCTGCACTGATGCCAGTACAGGCTGTAATCATGCTGACTGAAATCCTACTTTTGAACTGTTGCCATACCCTATTAAATAACTTAAGACTAATATGATTTTATCAGAGAGCTGATCTCACATTTGATCCTCATGCAAAAAAATCCTGAGGGGCATTGCTTTAACACAGCCAAAACAGCTTTTCTGAAGTGAAGCTTAATCCAGAAAACTCACTTTCCAGAAGCAATAAATTACCAAGAGAAAAGGATGATCCTGCATTTAACAGCCTTAGCATCATGCCAGGATATCAACTGCTTCTCAGACCTCCTCCTGCTAGTTTAGGATTGAGGTGCAGGAGCACAGCTCTGTGCAAACAGCTGCAGAAGCAAGCAATTGCGTGGGGTGAATTCTGAACTTTCCCTTTCTGAACCCATCCCTTCCTCATTCTGCCTTCCCCCTTGCCCTGAAATACAACAGAAGACAGCCACCACCCTGTAAGTGGGATGCACTTACACAGATTTGATCCATATGTCAAATAGGAAGATAATTACATACAGGAGATGAAAAAAAAAATAAATAAAAGGTGGCAAGATGCCAAATATTTCACTGTAGAAAGTAAAAGCTTCTCCTTCCATTTGTAATTAAGGTTTGAACCAAGATTCTTCAGTACTGTTGAGGAAGACTATCTGCTTTATTAGATTCCAAATAACATCTTACATTAAGATACAGTAAGTATTTGGGAAAGGCATTTAAGTGGCCCTTCCACCATCTAGGTACAAAAAAATTCTGGCAGTCATAAATAATTTATTTTTGCAACTCTACATTAACACTACTAGTGGAAATCTTATCTCTTTTGTTGAACTACCAATCTCAATTCTACAAATGTATTTTGTGAAAGCTCTGACCTCCAATTCATATTCTGCTGTGGAATCAAAAAAATAATTTAAAAAAGTAATAGTCAAGTAATTTACTTGACGCCTCAGTCACAGGGGCTGCTGAGACAGGTATTGTCTTCCCTTTCACTCACAAAAACAGCAGAGCAGCCTACACTGCCGTGCAAGAAAGCAAGGATTCAGGCAGGCAGACTCAAATACTTACTCATTCCAGAACTGAATCCACTGAAGACCATGTCAGAAATAAATCAAATGAAACTGAAGTTCTTCAAAAGGTTAATTGCAGTAGCTGAAGAGAAAAATCTGAACCAGTTCATTCAAGCAGAAAAACAAAAGCAAAACTGGTTACATGTACATGAGAAGAAAGAAGTACAAGGGTCCTTTTTAGACTTTCCTGTGTCTTTAATATCTCCATCTGCTGCAAAAGAGAAGCTGCTGTGGAAGCTCTGCATTGAATTAGCATTTAGTCCATTAATACTGCAGAAGTGGGGGAAAAGTCATTATAAAGAAACAGGCACAATCAAATAGATTTCATTATTACTGCCTCACTGAAAAAAAATCCATATTCTTCTGGGGCTCATCATACTCCCTACCCACTCACAGTAAGCATGAAACAGTAATCCTTTGGGAACAAAAAAAATGAACTGACAGATAGGTATTGGAATTGTTGAACAGTGATGGTAAAGATTAAATGTGTAAAATACGACCAAAAGCACTGAGCATTTCTTAAGAGTTGAGCTGGCATACTTCACAAATATGAAATAAAACCAAGCTATACTCAGTATTTTAATGAAAAGGAGACTTCAGAAATCTCTCGCCTATATACTGCTTTCTTACCCACACCACAGTCTCTCCAAGAACTTAATAGTGAAAAGTAAAGCTAGATGAAAGAAGAACAAACAAAATACTTTACAAATGCCTCATCAGTTGCAGAATCACCTTATGTCCCTGTACTCCCGAGGTTTCTCAAACCTCGGAACTGCTGGGAATTTAGGTTGCTGCTTTCCTCCTGATGCATGTATCTTCTATGCCCCAAAACAAACTTTGTTAGAAAGACAGGATGGGCTAAGTGCTTTTAAAGTTAATGAAATATAGAAAGAACTTTCTAATAGTGACACTTCTGTTGAGTCTGCGTTCATATCCTCACATTCCAACAGCACAGCAAAGCTTTCATAACTAATTCAGGTGAACTGTTCAGAATTAATTTCTTTCCCTGGCATGTGTCAGTTCCTAAGAAGTTAATAAGAACACTTCCAAACCTGCTGCTGTCCACCTGAAACATGTCTGCCACCCTTTGCAAATACTTTTTTAAAAGAAAAAATAAGAGAGAACCTTAGTTACTCAAGAATGGCAAACACATTTTCCCTTCCCACAAATGTGCAGCACAGCACACACAGCATTCCGTGTCAGTGTGTGACAGAGTGAACTTAGAGTTGCAAATGCAAAAATTTAACAGCAAATAAAGTCCTCAGGGTTTTCTTGAGGGCAAAATACACACAATCAAAATGAAATGACATGGCTGAAAATTACAGAATACAGAATTAAAATACAAGTTATGGGGGGGGAAACTTCTGCAAAAACTCCCCTATGTTACAGGATTGTATTTTTGTGGGGTTTTTTTTTCCAACAAATCCTCTCAGGACAAAAAACTGTCTGTTAACTGACAGTGGTAAAAAATATTATTCTGTTCAAAGTTAGCCTCGGAGACCAGAGAAAAACACTCAGAAAAAGACGATTAACAAAGGCTGCTTTCATTTTGAAGGCCTGAAGATTTTCTTATCTCTAAGGTTTGATTAAGTACAGGCAGTGGTGAGAGCGAGAGACACTGAGACAGCTGTTCCATGCCTGGAAACAATGTTGAGGAATATCAATCCCCAAATATTAGCCTGAAAAGGAGAAGAGTTGACAGTGTAAAGAGAAATTAAAAGAAAGCAAAAAATTTCCTGTCAAAAGCCATTCCTTTTGCAGCCAGCCCATTTTAATACATTATTGAGGTTAACTCACTTTGATGTATTTGCTTCAGCATAACTTTAAATATGGCTACAACTCATTCCTCAAAATGCAGATCAGAGAAATAAGCAGATGTGGTTATTTTCAGTAAAAGAAAAATCTTTGAAACTCTCTCCTAATCCTGTCAGCTGCAACCAAATCTCTGTTTAGAAAATGTGATATAAAGCTTCCTCAAAGATACACAGTTAAAAAGTGAAGTACTGTTTAGATCATCAAATAGCCTCTACAGAAAAACAAAACAAGGAACCACCATTCCTGCTGGGGTCGTTCTGAAAGTGTAATGCAAGGCTTGGTACACAGGCACTTACTGAAATAATTCCAACAGCAAACAACCCAAATTCTGACACTCCCATCTCCCACCCTCAGGTCATTAGAAAATATTTGTCAGAAAATCTAGTTTCTTTAAAAACAGTGGTAAATGCAAAGAAACTACCTGATACAGTCAAGTTACAGCTGCTGCATTAATTTAAAATTACCCTTTATTTTTCACAAGGTTTTTCAACATGTCGTGCATTTTGGCACAGTAGACTTCGAGACACTTAGCTTCAAGTTTCTTTAAATTACAAACAGTAGATACAGTAGGAATATTTTAAACCAATTTCTTTAAAATAAATGTCAAGTTAAGACCCTTAGCTTTAAAGAGAGATTGCCATCATTTCATTTTCCTGATACAAAATTCAAGTAATTTTAAGAGTAGAAAACTGTCCCTATAAAACATCCTATTAAAATTTACCAGCTTTCTGAAAATAAGCATCAATTTTCCAGTATCAATTGGGTACAACTACACACTTAGAAAAATAACTCACTTTAAACAAAGGTCACTTGCTGAAGAAAAGTAAGCTTTCAACAGGATGAGTTCTCAGAACAAATGATAAAACATATTCTCCTTAGATAAAGGATTTAATCCTTGTTCCACCTCTGCAATTAATTTATTTTTCTTCTTCTAAAGGCGTACACTTCAGTATTGGCAATGAATTAAGATAACAGCCTAGGGAGACGTTTTCACTTCAGTATAAACCAGCATATGGAATTATTGCTTACCAGAAACAACTGTAAACAAGATTCATTTTGTTTTTATGCTGCGATTTTTCTGTCATTGGTTGGTACCAGATATAGAGACCACACAAACTTTAGCTGTGTCACTTTACTGAATGAAAACCATGATATATTTTTCCGATGATTTTGTATTTAACATTCCTTGGGTTTTGAGTTTCTTTTCAATGAGGAAATGGGTTCACTGTGCTTTTCCACTTTCTCTCCTTACCCACTCTTTAGGGCAGCAGAATGGAAAAACAAGCAGAACGTGTTTACTTTGGGACTCAAGGCTCAGAGCAGATATCGAGAAATCTCCAATAATATTAGAATATTATCTGGTTTTTCCTCCTTTTAGCCCAAAGTACCTCTGCTGTGTAGGAACATTAACTTAAAGTTTCTTTTATCACCATCTTCCAGAGAAGATCTATAAATAAATGTTTATGTAAAGAACACTGCTGTTGAAGAGGACAAAAAAAATAAAATTAAGGATCAATAAATGATACTGCAATGTATCTTGTGCCGTTCAAGATAGGCAGTCCTTCGTGTAAATGCGTAAGTCTTCCTGGGTGCATGAAGCTCCATCCTTTCCTGGGAGACTCAATGGAGCAGTTGTACCTAAGAAATTTACATCCACCTCCCTGTGGTAAAAACACAAACACAATAAAACCCCAAACATTTATCTTGAGCTTTAATAAATTCCTTTTTATACATCTATCACTTCAAATAATTTGCTATTATCAATAGGCTGGGGTTTTTCTTTTACCATCCCTTAGCACGGTTGTTTACATGACACCATCTTTAGAGCATTAATTAACAGACAAGCATTTGCAATCCGATTTCCCCTTGTCTTGCTTTAGCATTCACTGGATAACAACTCATTCAAGCAGCAAATCTGACAAACAGACCTTCAATAGCATTACTGTCCATTCTACCAGAGAGAAGCAAATGGTGTTCACAGCCCTTGTTTCAGGACTGCACCCCTATTCTGGACAGCATTTAGACAAATCTTAAATGAGTTCATCTGGCTGCTGCTTTCAAACTGAAGGTGTGCTTTCTAAAATAATAAGTCTGGCAAGCACATTTATTGGTGTTAAGGACTGTGAATCACACAGGCTTATAAACACAACAGGTTAAACTTCTCTATAAGTAAAAGTTGTATACTGCTGCCACTGCCCTGCCTAGCTCCATACTCTGGGGACTGTTTTATTTGAATCAGACTAGAAAATAATTTAGCTCAGAAAAATCCTAAACAGATACAGGAGTTAAAAAATTTCATTCTGTGGCTGATCTAAAAAAGAATCATTAAAACAACTCTACAGAAAATAAGCCACTTGAGTCAACTAGGCATTGTCTAAACTCTTTTGAAAAATTGGTTTTCACTATACAGGAATGAAGCATTTCAGAAATGTTAAAAATGAAACAACTAACATCTCCAAAGTTTTTCTTCAAACCCCTTCTCTCCCACCATCTGAAACCAGTTTGATTAATTCAGCCTGACTGCATCAACAGTTCCAGATCCTGGAACTGAGCAAATTTAGTGCTTGCAAAAAACCACAAGGTTGTATCTCAATTTGTGATGTGCATCTTTTCCTTCTCAGCTTGGAAATACATGTGTTTGGGTTCTAGTTCAGAAATAATATTAGATACTCAAAGGACATTTTTTAAGTCAGTAACTTGCCTGAAAGTCCTCTCCTACTTTGTTGAGGGCGATGTTGATTGTGAATGTAGAGGAGTCATGGTGAGGTCTGAGCGACCGTTGTCTGTCAGGGCTGTACTTTACCACAAAGTTCAGGAGTGCATAGCCCTGCAACAAAATTTACAGTCAGACTTCAAGCTGTGAACTGCCAAGTCATACACAGGATTCTTGGGATTTTGTGTAAAGCTTAGCTAAAATAAAAAACCAACAACATTCATCTTTAACTACTGCTGTGTCATGTATAAACTCCCCAACCAAACCAAAAAAGGATATATTCAATAAAATACTTAAATTTAGTCACACCATGGAGTAATCTGCAAGAGCTTTGAATTCATACCTTGGTATAATAGCCAGCAAAGACTTTTAGTGTTACTGGGGCAATGAACTCTCGTATGAAATGCAGCCATTCATTGTCCAGTCCTATTTGCTTCATATGAATGTCATCAGTTGGGACATTTTCATAACCTCCAGAAATGCGGCTGTCCTAATAAAAACACCACAAACAGCTTGGAAACAGGAACATGGAATGTTTCTGACATTTCAACAAATATTTATTTGAAATCTGCAGAATCACAAAGCTACAAAGCAATGCTCCAGCAGGCATCGGTGAGCTCGCTGTACAACAATTGCACAGCTAACTGTCGAGGAAAGAAGTGTGCTGAGATATCAATGACCAGCAATTGCAAGTTTTTAAAGGATGAGTCAATATTTGGATGTGTTGCTTGTAAATAAGAGGGCTTCTTGGGATAATAAATTTTATTTACAGAGCTGCAGATGCAACTGAAATTCTATCCGGTCAAGAGACTACATGCCTCAAATTGACAGAGTAATGAATAATTTGAAGATAAAAATACATTAAAATTCTTTCCAGAGGCTCCTACCTGCACTACCACTGTGACTACAGTTTCCCATGGTACCACACTTGTGAATAAGGGAAACATTCCTCTGATTTTAGTGGTACTTAATAAATACTTTGAATTCTCTGAAAACATTGACACAATAGCTCATAACATTTGTGGGTAACTCCTTAGGGGGACAAGTCTGACAAATTAGTACTTAAGAGGTAAATAAGTAAAACTTGTCTGAAGAGTTATCAACAGTTGTCCAAAATCAGCCTTGGGTAACTGTCAGGTACCTGCTACAGCAACAGCACCACTGTTAGTGCCTTAATTTGCTAATTCAAAGTCTGCACAGGGCTTATGTGGCACAGCTTGGGTAGCAGGGAGGCTGCAGGGGTGGCCTTTGTGAGAAGCTGCTGGAAACTTCCCCTGTGGAGCTAATGGCAGCTGCTGCAAGACAGACCTGCCACTGGGCAAGGCTGAGCCCAGCAGGGACAGAGACAGCACCACTGTGGTGGCAGTGGCCTCACAGAAAGGGGAAACAAAAACAGTGCAGAAGAAATTGCAACTGGAGAGGAGACTGAGGATATGTGAGAGAAGCAGCCCTGCAGGACCAAGGAAAGAGGAGCTGCTCCAGGCACTGGAGCTGAGATTCCCCTGCAGTCCCTGGTACAGCCCATGGAGTGGCAGCTGTGCCCCTGCAGCCCATGGAGGTTCATGGGGGAGTGGAGATCCACCTGCAGCCCCTGGAGCACCCCATGGCAGAGCAGGTGGGTGCCCAAAGGAGGCTGTGACCCCATGGAAGCTTGAGCAGGGCCCTGGCAGCAGAGAGCAGCCCGTGCTGGAACAGGTTTTGTGGCAGGACTTGTGACCCCACAGGGGACCCACACTGGAACAGTCTGTTCCTGAAGGACTGCATCCCACAGAAGAGGCCCAGAGGGAGCAGAGGGAGAATGTAAGGAGTCCTCCCCCTGAGAAGGAAGGAGTGGCAGAGAACGTGAGATGACCACCATCTCCCATTTTCCCACCCCTGTGCACTGCTAGGGAGGAGGAGGAGGTAGAGAAAATGGGGAGTAAGCTTAAGCCTGGGAGGACCGGAGGAGTGGGGGGAAGGTGATTTTAAGAAGTAGCTTCATTTTTTGTTTCGCCTGTAATGGCAATTGAATGATCTCTCCCTGTCCTTGTCTCTCAGCTCATAAACCCTATTTTATCCTTTGTCTCCCTGTCCAGCTGAGGAGGGCAATGACCGAGTGACTTTGGTGGTGCCTGGCACCCAGCCAGAGTCAGCACACCACAACATTAATTGTAGAATGTCTCCAAGTCTACAAAAGAAGCAGCTACATGGCAGACTAAACGAAGCACTTTATACCACAAAGCAGATGCTTCAGCTCACTGGCACTGTTGGGATGTTTGTTTGTTGCAGAACACTGTGACTTACTATCATAGAAGTAGTTAAGATTGCCCATTAAGATGTTTCTATAGGCTGACACTTACTTGGTGTTTTCCACCAGACCACTGCCCAAAATGTTCCATTTCTTCTACTAACTCATCGCAGGCAGTGTCAGAAAATATGGGAAACCAAAACACATCTGGACATGAACATGGGAAAAAAAAAAAAAAAATTAAAACTTGATCCTCAAGCACATTCCCACAAAAGCAAAAACTACATTCTAAGCCCTGACCCAGCACAAAGAATGTGTCAGTGCCCCCACACCTTCTGTGCCTTCAGGCTCTAAATAACAACCCTGGTCTTCCACATTACAGGTGAGTATGGGAAACAGCTTAAAACTTATCACTGCTTTAAACACAAACAATTTCTCCCAGGTTTTTAGAGAGGGAAAGTTCATTACATCAGTGTCCCTAGCTGTCCCAACTGATCACCCACTGCAAGTGCTCTGTCTGGATCAGTTGCAGTCTGTATCAAATGGCAAAAATTCAGTTCTGGTCCAAAACAGCAAAAAATCTGTTTAGCCATAGACCAAACCAGCCTTTCCATGGAATTAGTTACTGCATGCCAGTTCATTATCAGTCAGTCCCACAAAACTTTTAAAACTACTTATACTCACCTGTTCTACTATGTTGTCAGTGAAGATTTTTGAGTAGTTTGGATTTATGTAAGTTTCCTTCCAGTCCTAAAAAACATGATTTAAAAACATTATAACAGAACAAAGACATATATAAGTGATAAAAAATAATTTATATTCTATTCATTTACTCTACTGAATGCACTGGAAACAATTAAACAATTTCTTATTCGCATAAATGGTTCTCATCATGTCAAATATCCTGAAACCTGTTAGCTCAGGGCCATATCTCCAACTTCATACTCTGGTCATCTGCTGGCTTACTGATATAATAGATTGTCATTTGCTTAGGTGGGTGAGAACACCTTTTAGTACATAATATTTAGCACACAGTAAACAAAAGTTCTCCATGTAAAGTCTTTAAATTTCAAGTCCTTTATATTATGTAAATTTATAGGGGTTTTTTTAAATAAAATAGTTGTTTCATCAATAATTAGATGCATACCACAGGATTCTCAAATATCTGCCAGAGGTCATTGTTGTAGTGGGAGGTATTGTAATTGGCTGTAGAAAGAAGTCTTCCAAACTCATGTCTGTTGGTAATGTACATGAAAACACCCTATACCAAGCAGAGAAAGCATCATTAGCAAAACTGTCCATCTTAGCAAAGTTTTAAAAAGATCTGTTTGTGATTGCACTTTCATAAAATATAATTACATTTGTACACATATATTATAAAGGTGCTGTTAATTTAGCATCTTAATTTTCAAATGGTTGACTCTAATCACCAACTACTCTTTATAACCTGTTGTTTACAAGCATTTGCCTGAATTTATTTTCTAGGCACATTAAACAAAAGTACATATTGTTGAGAACATATGTAGAGTTATAGAAAGGAAAATGCAGAAGAGTGATTGGTTGATTTGATTTCCAGAAAACCTAAGCAGACACACTGAAAGCATCTGATTTCAAACTGAAAATGCTCACACACAAGAAAACCATCATCTAGGGTTTAGTTTCCAATTCAAAACTGAAAGAATAAGCTAACGATCAAAGGGTTCACAAGAGTCAGAACAAGAAACTTATTTCAGAGTATTCACTACATGATCCATCTGGTGAATTGGCCTGAAATAAAAAGATATTGGCAAATATAGCACACAAGAATATTCAGATCAGCATCCAAAACAGCTGAGCACTCTGAAGTCTGTTCATGTAATTATGCAAGATATCAGGTGTGGTAAGATACAGCTTTATTATCAAGCTACTAACAGAAGGTATTAACAGAACTCTCTTGATTAGAAGTAGTAGCAGAAAATAGTATTTTTAAAAAGAAACTTAGGTTCTATGGGATTTCTTTAGTTTAAGGTTTTTCAGACTAAAACTTTATTTCTGAAATGTTTGTGACTTTTGGATTTGTAGCAGATGAAGACATTACCACTTGGGTACTTTGGTACTTCTGTCTATGTTTTTGTCTGAAAAAAGAGTTAAATTGTTAGAAAGATAATTATTATGTTAAACATGCCCAGTTTTGGGCACTTATCAAATCGTAAAATATCTGCAGCAGGGAGAATAAGGAGGGCCTGGGTCAAAGAAAACAGCTTAAAGTGACAATGTGGTCACTGAGGGGGCCTGGCAGACCTACCAGTGATTTGAGCTTTACTCCTTCCTAGGACTGCTCCATCCATTTTAGCTACAGAAGCATGGTGTCAGCACACCTTGACCTTAAAAGCACTCAGAAACCCCCCTGAGGAAACAAAGAGCCTCTCTGAGATGCTTTGAGCTGGGCATGAAAAACCTGTCCCAGGCAAAAACCTGAACCTTAGAAGACTGAAGAGAAAGCTAGAGCAGTATTTCATCAGAGGAAGTGGACAGAGGAGAGGTATCTTCCTGTGGTAGAATGATACTGCATGTCATAATAAAAAAAAAATAAAGCAAAACCTTTGGGGCTCTGAGCATATGGAATGTTTCCGAAGAAGGGGAGTCTTTTTCCCTTTGTAAAGTCTAAAATGAAGGAGAATCATCACATCAGTTTTCTGACACAATCTCTTTCTCTTTTTCCGACTACTTTTAGGTTTCCACAGTTACATGGGGGAAATAGCAGCCCTCGATCAGAAGCTGATATGCCTTTACAGACAACATGCATCTCCAAGCAAAGCTCTTCATACACATGTCAAAGCTGTTTCCACCAGCCCCTTCTTATCTGCTGCAATATGCAAACAAGCACATACTAAACCCTCCTACAGCCCAGACTGAGGAAGAGGAAAAGAAGAAGCAAATTTCTGATGAGCCAGTCAGATTAGTTTAATGAGCACATGGAAAGCACAGGTTTGCAGGAACTGATGCTGAGGAGGTTTGAATACAACAGGACTGGGAGGGGGTGGTCTGAAGAATCAGTACAAACAGAGATCATGCCTTGTTATGAGGGAATAAAAAAATTAATACTTGCCAACTTTTCTTGTTCAATTCAGCAAAAATATTTTTCAATGCTATAGTGTCTGGAAATAGGTCTGGTTTAGGTCTTATTTGTCTCTGTGCTGAAACTAGCGTAAATATCAGTAGAAATATGGATTTACAGATTCATAACTTTACAATACAAATAAGTTTTCTCATTACTGATTAATGCAAGTAACACATATCTGATACAGTTTTAATCTATTTGGACAAACAATAAGTAATTCATGCTCCCTGAGAAGATTCCTACCATGTCTTAAATCACCTAGGCTTTTTACATAACACTGCCCATCATTAGTTTAAATATATATCCTACTTAATAAAAAAGTTGCACAATATTCCAACTTGGTCTGCTAGAAGCTTCACGCTTCTAGAGATTCTTCACGCTTGGAGAGATTCCAAATGCATTGGTGAGTTTTAAGTCATACACAGCAGAGAAGTTGAGCCCTCTTTCATCTGTTGAGATTGTGCCAAGAAAGGTATTTTAACCTTAAGAGAAACTTTCAGGGAATTTAACTTGAAACCACCATGCAGTCACAGTGCATCAGTGCACTGGCCTTGAAAAAAACCTCTGTTCTCAATAATTTAAAGAAATACACCTAAAGGGCTTTGTCACACAAAAATTGGCCAGTACTTTGAATTAGAAGTAAAACATAATATCCAAGATCAATCAGGTAAAGCAGTCAGTAAGTACAGCAGGACACAGAGAAATGTGTGTATGTGAAAGCAAGCTGTTAGAGATACACCTTACCATTTCCCTGGCATTCCTGCAGAGAGCCATGTCAGGATCCAGCTTATCACGCATGAAGTAGTTCTTTTCTTTCATCTCAGATCTGAGAGTTTGTCCCTTAATTAAGTATATATTAGCCATATAAGGGATATTCCATACTCCTCTGTTCAAAATAAAAAAAGCACAACTCAAAAATAGTTTAAAGGTATGAAAACTAATCTGTTGCCTATTCCATTAAATCAGCATCTCTGTGTTTGCTGACAAGACTAAGTAAGTTGCAAGGAGAAGAAGCTGAAAGGCTCCCAAGACACTTGGAAAACTACATCTGGACATCTCAAATGTAGGTGCAGGCAATAATTCAATTTTTACGAAATACTGTTATGAAAATATAGCAAGGTCAAATTCTCTATAGAGTTTTAACTACACATGTACTTCATGTTTCCATAGTTAAGGCAATCAGTCAAACTCTCTTATAATATTATCCTACACTACCAGATGGAGAAAGTAACTCCAAAACAGATTTTAAAATGAGTTTAAAGACTTCACTGAGACTTCACACAGCTGGTCTGACCTCCTTGCACAAATACCCACAGACCACAGCAGGCCATGTATTTATGTGAGTTGAGCCAATATCAACATAAAAGCATTGCTTTCAAAACACTCCCTCTGCAGATTTCCCCCCTCTCAGTGCCACAAGCACATCTTTTAGTACAGTAGGACTGAGAACAAGCCAGTCCTATTCAAGCAGTCTGTTTCAGACCTTTTTGTTCTTCCAGGGCAAAGAAAAGGCAGCACCATATGGAACAGTCAAGTTTAGAACAACTTGCATCACATTCAGGGGAGGGAAAAACCCAAGAGTTTATCCTTGACAAAATTATTGCTGAAGAGCACCTTAAGATATACCTGACATATGAATGAAACACACACAGAAATTATAGCTGTTCCATTGATTAAGCATTTGACCCAAAAATGACAAAGTAATTTAATGAATACAACAATCATTCCTTTTGGCTGAGGTTCCAGGGATATATAGAGTTTTGGGTTTGCTATTTGTTTGTCCTGCCTTTTTCTGTACTGTACACTGCTAGAGCAAGCAGACACCATCAGACAGGTACCAATAATGACTGTGTCCAGTACTAACACCAGCTCATCATGTTAAACACTGCTTTTTTTTCTAGCTGTGAGTGGGGAGAAAACAATGAAACAGAAAATACAAAACAAGAGAACTAACCTAAGCTCCCCAAGAATAACGCCATACTCTTATATATTCATGCAATATGTTGCTAATAATCATACTGTTGCCTCGACTTTTAGCTTACAGTTACTTACACTCTGTTCCCTTGGACAATATCCACATAATCTTCTGATCGAGCATAATAACCATCTGGGCTCAAAGCACCCCAGAAATTGGACCAAAGCTTCCCATGGCGAGTTACGAGTGGAGCAATTATCTTTCTGTGAAGTGACACATTGAATAAGAAAATATGAAACTCTGAAGCATTTGAAATTCACATCAGGAATTGCTGTTTGACAGGAAAAAAATGCTTTGTGAATTGTTGGTCTCCAAGCCCGTTATGAACTATGGCAATGAAATACCACAAGTAAACAAAGAGAATTTAACTCTGCAAAAACAAATGAGATCTTATTTTCTCTGGACAGACCCCGGAGAATCCTTTCAATTTAGAGAAAATTCTACAAAACAACATATTTAATATACCTGTTCTGTTCTATCAGTATTCTCAATGTTTTTGGGTTTGTCAGCACAACATCTGCATCTATGCTTAAGTAATATTCACATGTTTTATCCTGGCGACAAAGGTCCCTAAAAAGACAAAAAAGAATGATTAATTCACACATGTCCAGAAAAAATTCCCAAACAACAAAACAAACAAAAAGATTTAAAAAAAAACCAAACCACAAGTACTCAACTGATTCACTGCTTTAAAAGCCCTCTGCAGCACAGTATTGTAAAGAAAGGTGTCTTTACATTACAGTAGTGTGATTAAAAGATTAAAATACATGGATCAGATGCCTTATATTTTTATTTTAATAAACTAAGTGGCCTCTAGCCTCTACCAAGTCCATACATCAGAAGCTCTGTCCCACTGTAAGTCAGTAGGTTCTATCAAAGGACAACAGGTTTCAAGGTCTTTGGGTGAGATTTAGTAACAGTATAGATATTGATTACACTGAAGATTCTGCCTTATGTTGTCTATGTAACAAAAAAGAGGAAGAGGCAACTCCAGAAACTCCACCTCAATTACACATAACACACACTACAAAAAGTTTGCCAACCTGGTACATCTGCTTTAGAGAGCACTAGAAATAAAGAAAGAATGATATATATACACGTGAATGGGTGCTTAGACTGACACAGGACATCTGCAGCCTTCCCTAGAAAGGCGAGGGGAGAGGCTTGGACCTCAGCCAGAGATCAGTTTTCCAGCAGCTTCAGCACAACAAAGTCCCATTCAGACAAATTTCCAAGAACACCACAGAGACTCAAGACCTTCATTCTTCCAGCTGAGGCTATGAACAGCCTCTTAACACCTGTGAATAGAAACTGGCCTTTCGAAATTAACTTCTCTGCTCTGACACTCTGGGAAGATTTGGCAGAAGACTGAGTGAAAAGAATTATCATCTTGAATTATCATCATGAAGCCTGCTCAAGGGCCAAGCAAGGTGGTCCTGATCTTGGTGGGGTCCTGGGCTGAGAAACTCCATCATATGGCTGAGGTACTGGGAGAGCCACAAGCCACTCCGTGGGAGGAGCCAGTGCTGCAGCCACCAAAGGGACCCCTAGGTCTGACATGGCTTACAAACTCCAAGGGTCAACTTTAGGCCTGGAAAGTGCCAGGTTTAAAACTTAAGGTTTTAGATAAACTTGTAAGAACAACAGGAAAAAGCAAGAACAAGCATAAGATAAAATCAGTTGCCTTTGCAAGAACTCCTGCTAGGGTGGTTCTAAAGGATATTCCTGCCTCTTTGAACCACAGAAAGAAAAATAATTCAGTCACCTGTATATCCAGGTCAAACCTTAATGATATGTTTACTTAAATATAATGTCACTTGAGAAAAAAAAAAGAGTAGGCATTAGGACAAGAAAAGTGCAATTGTCAAAATTGTTAAAATTTTCATTTTTGTGTATTCAATGCAAAAATGAAAAAATTCTGTAGTAAGGTGGCTGAAAAATAAAATCAATACTATGTACCATCTACACCATCACCACAAGATGACAGACTATTGAAGTACCCCAGACCAGAGAGATTTTTTCACAATGATCAACAGTTTTTTATATTAGACAGCAACCATAAAACAATCAACAATTCATATCTTATGTCTGCATCTTTTCTACCACAAAAGCTCCCATTTTCATAGCTGAAGATGTAAATGTTAAAGATGCAAAATAGTACACATGCAACATGAAAAAATGTGAGTGTATGCATCAATATAACAGATTTATAAATTAGAACCTACATTCCCATGTTTCGGGCTTCTGCTTGACTCAGGTTTTCTTCAGGTCCAACAATTTTAATATTTCTGATAATGTTCTTGGCTTTTTCCCAGAATTTCTTGATGTGCTTTTCATGGTAAACCTCCTGTAATCATGTTAACATCTTTTATAACAAATGTAAGGCACAAATTACTATGAATCATAAACATAGTGTCCAAGAACACACTGTATTCTCTCCTAAAGAAACAGATGCCAAAGAGTGTTTGAAGACATTCCAGTATATCTGTCATTAAAATGAACCTCCTCTGTCCAAAACTTTAGGAAAATAATCCAACACATCAGCAATGTTAATCAAAGTTGTACAATGATGCAAGATTCACAAAGTATCTATGCATTATTTTTCAGGATATTTATGTTATGGTCTTTAAAACCCATCCTACAACCTCAGTGGCACTCATGAGATTTTTATGCCATTCCAGAATCACTTTAGAGAGGGAGCTGCACCTGTACGAAATTGTGCAGGCACAGCCACTGTTTCTTTAAAATGTAGTCACACTGATTGTTTCTTTAATTTCTATTTATGGTCCCTCTATTTAAGAGCTCTCAGCTGCATGCAATACTTCCAAAACCAGTGTAGCTTTTGTCTCTTATGGCTAACATTAGAATAATTGAAATATGGGGTAGGGGTTTCCCCCCTCT
This sequence comes from Erpornis zantholeuca, assembly GCA_013400515.1. Classification (NCBI taxonomy): domain Eukaryota; kingdom Metazoa; phylum Chordata; class Aves; order Passeriformes; family Timaliidae; genus Erpornis; species Erpornis zantholeuca. The sequence continues at coordinate 228,070 of VZTN01026729.1, read as the reverse complement.
ATAACAAAAAGCTTTATTTCAGTCTTTACATTTCTTTCAAATACCATAAAACTTTTGGCTGAAGCTACAAAACCTATATAGCCTAAAATTCCCACGTCCACATCACATTTATACCTTCAAAATCCCCTTACAAAACCACAATGAAGACATTAGAGATAAGCTCTACTTCTATACCTTATCCTCTTTGTGCTACCATATCAACAGCAATGCATGCACACTAAAAAAGAGTACAATTAAATTTTGCTCCCATTTCTCTTCCAGCCCCTTTTTTTTCCAAAATAATTGCACACATTTGACACCTCACTCTCTAGAACCACAGAATGGTTTGGGTTGGAAGGGACCTTAAGGATCATGTCCTTCCAACCCCCTGCCACAGGCAGGGACAGCTTCCATTAGATCAGGCTGCTCAAAATAACAAAACTGACTGAAGTCACTGGGGAAGTATCAGCAATGCCAGATCATTAGCTAATTAGCAAAGAGTATTCAAACGTTGCAGTGCCAGTCAAAATATATCTGAACACACCAATCTTTCCATGGGACCCAGCAGGAGTGCCAAGAGAAACACAAACACACTGGGGGATCAGCAAGAGGAAAAGCAAATCCCAGCCTTCAGCAATATGGTATCGCTGTGGGTCAGCCCTCAAGTGGTCAGCAGCTGGCCCAGATGGTCACTGTGAGCCTCTTCCACCTGGAACTGTTCTGTTCTTGTTTTACTCTATTCTTTCATGCCAGTCAGTACTTCCTCCAGAAACACACACTTCAAAATACATTTCTTTCATTAGTAAAAGAATCTAAGCAGTTCTTTTAAATACACTTCAACAAGCCCTGACACAATTTCATTTAATTTCTCCAGCTCTACATACTAAACTCTGAAGGATTATCTCTTCCTATGCATTTTAACTGTGTTCTTATATCAAATCCATATACTGCACACTTTGATTCATCCCATCATTTCCAAAATTGAAGCTTTGTACAATGATAGAGTCATACTCACATTATTATGTACGAAGATACTGAGTGCCTCCTGTGGGTAGTCCAGAGTCAACAGTCTGTCTAAAAATTTAGTTAGGAAAGGAGTGGGTTGTTCAATGAAAACACCAATTTTTACTCTTGGATATTCCTAAAAAAAATGATATTTTGACACAACCAATAAGACTTGCCTCTTTGCTAAGGTTAGTCATAGTAAAGAGCAACCAATGTCATGTACTAAACTTAACCCACAGAGCTTTCAAACAATCAAAACCAGCATGTTCAAAAGTGCTATGCACCCCATTTGTTTTCACTGGCTTCGCAAAATAAGCAAAGGTAATGGATTCATGTTGATATGAAAATCCTTGAATTTAAGAACAAAGAATGGAAGTAGAAAATAATGTACTATGGTTTTTAAAATTCTTACTTTAAGAAAAACACTAAAAGAGCAAAAGAATCATTTAAGGAAATATACCTAGAAAAGAATGGCAAATTCTTTAACAAGGTACATACATATAGTACAACAAAATATAGGGGAGACCAATTTTTAAAAAATAATTAAAGAATAGATACCACAAAATATTTTACTCAGCTGTACTTTAAAGACTGCAATACCCTTCTACAATTGTATATGCACTATTTCTCTCTATTTGTTTTAAGTGGTCTCTGCATTACTTCTGTACTCACTGATTTTAGAAAGACCTTTGACAAACTAACTAAGAGTTTCTCTCCTTACATCCAAGAATACTGATCTTTTATGGACCTTATTTTTATGTGAATCAATAGCTTTTGATGGTATTTGGCTGCTTTGTACATGCTTGATAGAGATCATGAGATCCTGACCACTAAAAGGAACACAGACAGCACTTTTTTGTAGTCCTAAAGTGTATTATTGCACTATGCAAGACAAAGAAATTTAACCTTCAAAGGCCTCAACTCCCACACAAAGAAAACACTGACTAAAAATTATTTCCATCTCCAAACCAGACAATTACTATAAAAATCTAATCCATTAGAAGGCTCTGAGAGAAACCTTATACGAGCAGAAAAAGGCTGCCAGTTAGCTTCTTAAGCAGGCCAACACCCACTTGAAAAGTGTCTGGATAAGCCATCACCACATGCTGAGGTTTCCCAGTGTCACTGACGACATCGGAACCCAGAAACATCCTGGCGAATGCCCCAGAGCAGGAGCATCCAGTGCTCACAGCTGCCTCTGCAAAGCTCCTAAGTGCTGGTAGGAAAGCACAGCTACATGAGACCCCAACTACTCAAACAACTGATGGAGAGTGCACTGATGTGTCTCCAACAAAGCACCTGTGCCGCTCCCTGGCAGCCACTGCCCCAAGGCTGTCACAGGAATGCTCCCACGGGTGGCCAGGGAGAAGGGAAGCAGCACGGGCTGGGCTGAGCACACGTGTGCTACCAGTGCTAGAACTGCTGCACTAACTGCATCTTGGACATTTCTCCAATTCTGAGTCATTCTCCCCTTATTCTCCAGGGGAAAGAGAAAGAGGTTCAGGCTGAATGTGCAAAGGCTGTAGGGATGATGAGGAATTACTGACACTGCTTCAGTACACTGAAACGTGAACCGCTTGGGTCTACACTGAAATCTCAGTGTGACCGAAGCAAAATAGTGTTTAAAAAATTAGGAGTAAGAATTCCTGTAAACTGCATCTCCACAAAGCTCAGAGTTCATCAATTTAGACTCTGGTTTACCATAAAGAGTTGTCATTGCATAATATGAATCTAGGTCACAATGAGCATTGTGAGTACATTAAATCAGGAGTTGCCTCTTGGCAAAACCACTTTGGGAATACCCAGTCTGCACCCAGATTGTTACGTCTTCTCTGATAGATTTTCTCATTTTCAGTGAGGTCATACATTTGACTTTTAAAATTTACTTTTTCAAAAGCAGTAGTTGGCTGTGTGATAATTTTTGGAAGAAACACAGGACAATGTCTTAGTACAATTACACAGAGCAAAGTGCAGGATCTCTTGCCACTAGAGTTGCCAGTGAAATGAGAAGATGAGCAAGGTCATCCTTTTCAGCTACACTGGAAAGTCTCCACACCAGTAAGAAGCTTTAGAATTTAAAAGCAGTTCAAGGGAGATTAAAATGGGCAACAAACTTAATTTAGGTTTCAGGAAAAAAAAAAAAAGCCAAAACAATAAACCCTTAAGAAAGTGGCAAAAATTTGCACTTATTGAGTCCAGGTGCACTTGTCAACTTATTTTCCATTATGCTGCTTCTACCTGAACAGGCAGCTATTTTGGGGGTGGCACAGGCTGCTGACATTACCAGAAGACAGCAGTTACTGAGTTTTTCCACACCTCAGCCAGGATTGCAGCCCAGGGGATTCTGTTTCTGTCAAGAGGACAAGAACTGAGCAAAAGACCCTGTATGTGTACCTCCCGGCTCCTGTGCAGGCAACCCCAAAAAGCAAGCAAAATCCTCAGAAGATATGAGTGTATAAATGCAGGCAGTTAAATAAAACAATATGGAGAAAATTATTAGATGCAGAGTGGGTACTGCTCTTTTCACTGAAAATTTCTCATTAAGTAGCAACCAAACAGGCCTGAACAGAGAGCACGTTCAGAAAATGAGATACTGCTGGTTCTTAGAAATGCCTGAAGTAAACACTTCCCCTGAGGCCAAGGAAAAGCCTTGTTATTTCTGCTGGCAGAGAGAGTGAGGCATGAAGTCCAAAGAATGCATTACAGTAAAGAAGACACATAGTACATAAACTATAGGAAACTATCCAGTAAATCATTGCATACCCCTTCCTGGCTTTAACTGCTCCAAAACCATTGGAAAAATCCTCAGGTAAACTTTATGATGGGAGTGCAAACACTATCTAATTAGAACCCCATTCAAATGTTTATCTTAAAAGCAAAAATAAAATTAAAAAATATAGAAAGAATCTGGAAGTTATTACAACTCCACCAATAATTTCTTATTATTTCAGTTTGGAGTGTTTCAGGACTGGAGTTTATATTCCAGTCCATTAGCTACTTATTGCCCAGAAATTCTTTCACTTTTTCCTTTCATTACAAAGATAACAAGCCACTATTTCTTCCATGCTATCCTCAACACAACCTTCTAAGACTTGTTCTCATTCAAATCTTCAATACAGAACAGAAATGAAACAGCTGCTGGAAAGAGCCTGTTAGGAATAATCAGAATTTACTTTTTTGTCCAAGTCTTACAATTCCACATGGTAGAGCTTAGTATTTACTCTGCCTCAAATTTAGTGTGTACAAGCTGAAATATTCATAGAGACATGAAAGGCATCATGCTTGGAGTGAAAGGGCCAAAGCTGCCAAGTAGTGCATATACACACATGCCATGGGTATGTGTGTGTTTGTCCTACAAGAATTCTGGAAACTCTGCTGAAATCCAGTCTCAATTACATCAGATTTTTTCCTATGTAATTGCTTATTCAGTACAAGTATCTGTACTGTCCTCACCAAGGTAAAGCAGTTTTGATTGTTTGATCTCAGAAAATAGTAATTGTAACCATGTTAGTTAACTACTTAAACTGTATTTGTAACAAAAGTTGTTCAAATGATACATATTGAATGGTTTTTAGGTCTGCTGGTAAAAATCTGAAATATCTGAACAGTTTTTCTAACTCTTCCAAAATTCTAATTATTCTCCTGAACCTTGCACAATCCAAAAATTGTTCATTCACCCTCACTGAACAGAGGTGAAGATCTGGAGGGTCTTTTGGGGGTGGCATCATCTTCATCACTACTGTGAAAACCTATATTAAAATACAGGCATAAAAATATTCCTGAAAGTAGTAAACCAATATTGCATAAGGAAGCCACTTGGCCTCAGAAATCACTGCACACCTATCAACTGTACCCAAAAGAGCTTTGTTCCAGTGAAGAGTATTCTTACCTTTACTGCTGACAGGTCTAGTAAGTCTAAATCACAAATACTGCAACCAGTTTCCCGTGTCCAAGCATTAGGAATATAGTTTCCCAAATAATTTAGGTGAATCTGGTAAATAAATGAACAATTCAAACTAATGGCAGATGCATGCAAAGGATGATCTGTACCTTTCAAACAATCCAGGTTTATTCATTTAATCACTTGTAACTAAAGGCAACTAACAAAAACCAGACATACAAAATCAGCTGGTAAAAAATTATTTGCCCAAATGTAAAATACAGCATCTTTCTTTTCATTGGCAAAGCCAGTGATGAGAGAATTTGAGGATTTAATTGAGGCAAAAAACAGCAATATGGAAGGAATTTCTCATACATTTCACCTCTACTGAGCAGTTATAAGCCAAACAGATAAAATCATCATTATATTCACCAATACCAAAATCAAAATACAACTGCAAAAACAAAGCAGCAGCATTCCCTGGGATATTCATGAGTTTCAAACTTTACTTTGTTCTTCTGAAAGGCACTTTTCTGAAAATAAGAGGTTATAGTAAGGAACAATTATTCAGGAGAAATGAGAAAGTAGCCATGCCCAATCCTTCAGCCAACAGATACTGCTATCAAAGATACACCTTTACACTTCTTCAGCACAGAACAAGAAAGATGCAACTGCCATATTACCAAAACACAGCCATTTCTCCTGGAGAAACTGTTCAGGGACCTCTGAACCACTGAATCCTTACCCATGAGCAGAAGCTGTCAGAACAGCTATTTCTCAGGGCACACAGGGCTCCACCACTGCCCAAAGCTGACAAGCCACGGGCACACTGATGGCAGTGATCAGTGGTGACACTGAGGGCCACAGCAAAAGCCAGCCACACCTGGGCCTAGGTACACACACACTTACACATACAGAGAGGCTTTTTCTTCTGCCTAAACGCAATTCATTTTTTTATATGTGTATACACACACCTGGGTCCAGGGCAGGAACAGATATGTTACTGTTTTGTATCCCAGCCTGTCACTCTTGGTGAGATTATCCTCCCCCCTGTTCTTCTGATTGCCATTTAATAACCAGACAGACATTCTTCACTAGCTTCAAGAACAGCTTTGTGTTAGTGAACAAATTAACAAAAGCTTACTTGCTTCTAATATCCCATGCTACAACGAACTGAGGAGCAGAATTAGTTATTTCAGCAGCAATATCAGGTTACAGTGACAGTAAAATAATGTGAATTAGAATGGGGGTTTTATCCTCTCAATTACTAATAAAATTAAATGGAAACGTGTGTGCTGTTTCACACTCTTCTATCCTTGGGTTTTTTGCCTCCAATAATGTTATGGTTTTATATGAGAATAAAGCCAAACTGTCACTCACTTTAGTTGGACCATTTCCATGAATGGTGACTGGTAGGGTGTCATATACTGAATTCCTTGCTCTTACTTTTCCCTCTTCAAATTTCAAAAGGACTTCATCTGCAAATCAACAAAGTAAGTTCATAAATAAAAGCTAAAATTTCAGAGTTCTTTAAGTCCTTGCTGATACAATATACTTTGCTGTTGCAATCATTGTCAGTATTATTTAGAAGCTTTTGTTCATTTTTTTAAACTAGATCTTGAATTCTAAGCTCCTTATGATAAATAAGGTGAGATCAGATGTCACAGTTGCTCATCAGCAGCTTCAGTATTGGAATAAAATCTGCTTTAAAAATAATTCTAATTCAGTGCAAATGCTATTTATAGAGAAATCTTAGTTATTGCAGATATGATCTGACTACAAAAATTTATTCCATAACTGGAGGCCAAATGTAAGGAAGGAAGTTGGCACAGATGTATTTTTCCATTTAAATTCATGACAGTTAAATAGAGGAAATTCTACACTATTACACATTCTACTTCATTATGTATAGCCATTTGCTTGAGAACATCTAAAATGCAATTTTAATTGCTAATCTTACTCCTGTAATTAAGTTTTATAAAGGCAGATGGAAAAATTATCCTTAACTTTGTATTTACTGCCAACTTCATTTATTTAGAACTATTTTTCCTATTTTAAATCAAATATTTTTTCAATGAGAGAATTCAATTAATAATCAACCCAAAAGACCTGTAATTAATTTGGTGATCAGGTTTACCCATGCAAATATTTCCTTAAAAGAAGCATATGTTTAAGGAAATATGTTCATGGTTAAGCAAAAAAAGTGTTCAAAACAGTTAATCAAACAGGCAATGTGCAAATCATACACTTACCAACAGCTCCATTTAGGGTCTGGAAGATTGTGCATTTGTGGTCCAAAGTAATGTTAATGTGCTCCTGAAATCAAAGCACCAAGGATGTTGAGGTGTTCTAAAGCCAATGTTTTAACATTGCAGTTATATCACAGCAGAGCAAGGAATCAGGAAAAATGATCTCTACGTGTTCTTTACATTGTTACATTTTTCTGTACTCCCAAGTTGTGCAGTTTTATAGCAATCAGTTTTGCATATGCAGAAACTTTAAACTTGAAGGATAAAGGTCATAACTCTCCACAGGAACTGCAATTTAGCAGCATAAGCCAAAGAAAATTTCTGTCTTAAAAAAATTAACAAGTCTTGGCCAAGAAACAAAACATACTGTGTTTCAGAATCATAAAAATACAAGTCACATTTAAAACATGTTCCTGATGTTGTGTTACTAATCCTAGCTAGATTCTTACTTTAAATACCATGTTTCACCATTTTTAAAATGTTGATTCAAGTATGCAACGTTTAAAGCACACTTTAAAACCCCTACACAGATGACATCCTTTGTTTTGGTCTTCCAAGATTTTCTTAGCATTTTCTAGCATTTGCACCATGGCGCAGCAGAGCTCTGCACAGATAAACAGCTTTGGTCTAGAAGACAATCTATTTAGACAACTAATTATATTACTTCTGACTCAGATGCAGAATCAGCTTTAATATATCTACACCCTGTCCTTTCAGTTGTGTACCTGGCATCTGACTTAACTTGCCTAAAAAGCACTTCAGACATTAAAGGCTGGAAGGGATTTCCTATGAGCAGCAGCTGAGGTTTGTCTAGTTTAGAGGAGCAGGCTGAGGGGCCACCTCTGCAGTGGGGAAGAGGAGAGGGAGGTGCTGAGCTCATGGGAATGGTTCACAGCTGCACCAGGAAAGGTTCATACTGCACATTAGGAAGCATTTATTCATGAAGAAGGTGGTCAAACCCTGGATCAGTTCCTAGAGAGGCTGTCAATACCTTCAAGCCTGTAGAGTGCTTAAAAACCATTTGGGCAATGACATTAGCAAAACGCTTTAGCTTTTGGTCAGTCCCATACTGGTCAGCCAGTTGGACTAGATGATCACTGCAGGTCCCTTCCAACAGAAATATTCTATTCTATTTCTGAACCTGTATCCAAGCAGACCTGATTTTCCATTAAATTATGCCAGAAACAACGCGTTTATATCTCAAGAACTTTGCATCTGCCTTAAGCATACAAATTACCAAAATCTTTCTCAAAATTCTTCTACATCAGCTTCTAAATTCTTTCTTGCATCAATATATTAACTTTCCTTATCCCTCTTTTTCCAGCATCAGGGATATGCTTCTGACGTCTGTCACTCTTTAATCAGCAGAGGACTTTTTTAAGTGAGGGCTCAGAGAGGTCTTCACCAAAAATTTACGATGCAGCTTTATTTAACATATTTGCACAAAAAGCTGAAGGCAGGATCTGAAATGGCAGCAAGCCAAAATATAAAGCACTGGATCAGCAAGTAGCTCACTGACACCCTGGAAAAATGCCACATTCTCTGGCCATCAAACTGCCAAGTACATGGGACCCTCATTGAGATGAATGTGTCTGATCATATACCTCAGAGCTGTTATTTCTAACAATGAAGCACAACCTGTCTGGTCTGAAGAGAGCCTGAAATAATACATCAAGCCATGACCCTTTGAGAGCCTGTTCATCATTCCAGAAGTAGGAACCTCAGGAGAACAAACACAAGTGTCAACATGGCACTCCAGCATAAAGAGACAACATCCCTTTTCTTCTCATCCCCTGGTATTTTATGAGGAGCAGCATGTTATTTCAAGCAGAAAGAAATGAAGAAAGCCAGTTACTACCTACCCTTGCCAATGGGTCAACATAGATTTTGGTGTAAAACAGCTGGTCATCATCATTATCCTGCAGATTCCATTGCTGCACAATACGATTTATGTATGGAGCATAACCAATAAATCCTGCAACATCAACACACACATAGGTTATTTCCATACTAAGCACTACCCTGCCAATGCTGTCTACCAATCAGGGGCTTCATTCTGAGTGGTGCCAGTAAAGAAAAGGTATGAAATTTATGAGACTTGGCTCAAAATCCAGTCTTCTTCCCGAGATATGTAACAGGTCTGTTTCAAAAAGTTAATAATTAATGGTTATTTTTATACTAATGGTATTTTAGTGGAAAAAAGTAAGTCTGATCTGCCTAGGATAGTCCTGAGAACACCAAAGCATGATATCAGACTATCACTTTTCCCAAGAAGCCCATGTGTGGAAAAAGTTTCATTTTCATCAATCACTCTTTACTGGGAGAGATGCCAGAATCTAATACTGCCAGAAATACAATGAGAGTTCAACTCAAAACCAATATAACACCAAACAGGGACACTCCCAGATCTGCACACTGAAAAAGGGTGTCCCAGAAATGACACACTCGAAAGCTGCTACAGAGCACAATACACATATCAGTGTATGTATTAATCGAGAGCAAAATTATTAGCAAAGCTGGCATTTAAAGGAGGATCCCAGAATTAATCTGTCATTGAGATTAACAGGGAGGAGCTCCCACTCCCTTCAAAAGGAGCTGTGTAAGCCACGCTGACAGAGCTGCCAGCACATCCAGCCCACGTGCAGAGATGTCCAGGAAGGAGCCAGGCAGCTGAGTGAGGGAATTCTGTGACCAGGCTAGACTGTGCCTATAAACAGCACGTGCTGCTTTTCCTGGGCCCACACACTGCATTGTTTCTGAAGCAATGGGGTCAGCCTTGCACAGCATTTCGCTGCCACGCAGTTGCTCACTAGACCTTTACTATATTTATCTGCTTTTTGTAAGTTATTGTCAAACACACACTGCAAAATTGAATGAAAACTATGCTTGAGCACAGAAGAGGAACGGTTCAAGTGGAGAGGGGAGGGGAGGAGGATGACAGCATTTCTAGTGCTCAGTTCTATATTTGGAGAATTGGGGAACAGCTCCACCCACACAGAACAGAAAACAGAAGTGGGCCATGTTCGCGTTCAAGGGTTTGAGGATCGCACTTGCCTCCTGAGTTGAGGAATCGTTTTCCACTGCGGACAACAGGATACTTGTCAGCCAGCCTTTTATCAGGCCAAATGAGCCCATCTGCTGCAAACACCACCTTGTGATTCGTTTCCTGGAATTTCTTTAGCAGTTCTTCAGGGCCCCCAGCAAAGATAACATCATAGCTTAAAAGGAATGAAAATACATCCATTAGGTTAGTTTAAGTTTAATGTTTCTGTGTTCAAAAGAAGTCATTGGACTATCCAAATTTGAAAATCAAACAGCCCTTTCATTCTGAAAAATTACTCAAATAAATCATATTTAACCACCATGTAAAAATTCTATACCCTTCTGGGTGAGAAACTTCAATCAATACTATTTGTCTGAAGTAGTTTCCTCTTCTGCTTTTTAATCTTCCACATTTTGGACATTCTTTTTTCTTCACATTTCATCTACCTGAAATTGATTTTCCTATTTCAGGTATTTTGAGTAAAAAAAAAATCATACCTTAACAGATGAAAGAGTAGACTGAGAGATGACTTGGGTAACTTTCACAGGGAAAATCTAGATCTTGTTCCAAAAAACAACAGCACTGACTCTTCCGAAAAGTCTTCTCAAGAATGTACTTAGATCTCAATGAAGTCTTGTTTCCCAGAAAAAATATATGGCATCTTGACAATACATAGATTTCTCCTTCAACCTCTTTAATATGCTGAAGACTTTAAGGGCTCAAAGCAGAGTAATATCTATTTATGAAAACTTTTTACAGCTCGATCAGATTTGAGTCTCAATTCCAATTGAGGACAAAGGCCTAAAGGTGGAGGGCTCCTCTCTGGCTGTTGCCCATGGCCGAAGGTCAGCAGTGTGCCAGACCAGAACGAAACCTGCCTGGGTTTGGCCAGGGTCCTGTAAGAATGGAGCATCTCAAGCCTGGTGGTTTCTTGTGGCTGAACCAAATCTAACTCAATGCCTGGTGGGCACATGGGGTTGGGAACACAACCAACCAAACCAAGGAAACAAACCGATCCCCCCACCATGGGCAGGGATGCCACACGCTAGACCAGTCTTCTCAAAGCCCCATCCAACATGGCCTGGAGCTCGGAATTTGCCAGGGATTGGGCACCCACAACTTCTCTGGGTGACCTGTGCCAATGACTCCCACGCCAATGATCTCTTTATGCACCAAGAAGAATGACACAGTGAGATTGGAATCACATCACAGATTAGTCTCTGGCTGAAGCAGCAAAACATTTTAATGGCAGCATCTCAGCTTTGTGGTTTCCTGATCTGAATGCAGCAATATTCTTACTCTACACACATACCTTAGAAATTAAAAATCACCTGCCCTTATAACATTATAGCTACCAAAAACCAAGGTCTAACTTCAACCAAGACTTTTCTTGCAAAGCCTTTTATCTGGGCTAACTAGGACAGCAGTACCTCCACCTGCAGTGCACAGAACATTTTGCATTGCAATGTATTACCCAGCAATAGTGCCAACAGACCAACCATTACTGACTTATGGTACTCCTTTATTGCAGTTCTGAAATTATTCAAGATGTCTTTTCTTCAAAGAGGATTTCATGAAATGGGCCTGAGAGAACAACAGCTGGCTTACAAATGTAAAAAAAGATTTTTACCACAAAGCAAAGTATGAACCCTGGAGAGGAAGTGTGTTATGTAGTCTATATAAGTAGAGTGGTTTTCTGAAAAAACTTATGTTTTTCTGCAACCTTGGCAGAAGAATGCATGAAAGAAATTGTGCATTTTGGACCTTCCCCAGTTTCACAAAAAATGCCTGTTTCTGCCCAAGTTTACAAGAATACACTTCACTCCCTTTTCCACTGAATTTCTGTAGCCTGACTCAATGCCAGACTGAGCCTGTAGAACACACAAGAAACAGGAGACACGTCAAAGACAGACAAAAAGAGATCTGTCTGAGGCTTTAACTTAATAGCTCATGGCAGGCTGTGCTTCTCCTCCGTAATCGGGTTAGTGCTGCTGCTGCTGTGACTTACAGCTGCAGGAAGGAACCAACCACCCTGGAACATTGCTTCCAAGGACTGTCATTCTGTAAAAGAAAGCCAAAGCTGAGCAACATGCTGGGCCAGCCACAAGGCTCTGCTTGTGAAAGGGATATGCTTCTTAACACAGCACAGTTTATAATCCTAAACCCAGTGCTGAGCTGCTAAACTGCAATGGATATCATGCAGCACTATTAATCCAGCATGAAACTACATTTTTCATTCATGTTCAAGGCCCTCTGTTTGGTCAAGAAGTGACTTACTGTCACCACACCTCTTCCTGGGCAGAACCTCCACCAGCCTTCCACCCCTTGCTGCCAGTGTCCTCATCAGCTGCTTAATGAGGCTCACACTTTTCTCTCCAGGCAAAAAGAAAACTTCTGAACACCTGTAAATGCATCAATTGCCTTGTTTACCTGCTATGTCAGACTGGATTCAGCCTATTCAAACCTCACCTCCTGCTCTAAGGGAGGATTCACTTCAGATCTGCACCACTAAGACCACCACAAAACAGATCCCAGGACTATCCTTGACAGTTTATACTGCTGTTAGGGGTGATGCAATAACTTACTTTAAATAGGACCTCAAAATTTGACAGGGGAAAGAGTGTGGACATATCCAGGAAAAAGCAGGCTTCCTTGGCAACCAGGAATACTCTTATTTATTCTTCATAAATCCTTCCGCTGTAGTAGAAAGCAAGAAGAAGAAAAAAAAAAAAAGAAAAACCAAACCAAAACCCAGAAAGTTTCCACAACCTAATCCCATTTCCTGAAGCTCCCAGATGGCAGATGCTTGGGACTGGAATCCACCCCTCCTTCCCCCTCTTTTGCAGCAGCAGAGCATCCTGGCTATGCACTCTGCACTCCCAGCAACACAGGAAAACAGCAACAGAGACTCAGGTGCTCTAGAACTCATGCAATTTTTTGCATTCACAACTTTAACAGTGAGAACTTGCTGCGATTGGAGCTGCAGCTTAAGAGCTCAAAACACAAGTCAGTGCCTACTAGTGACTAGCAATGTCAGCCACACAAGCTATTTTGTCACTTAGACTGTATCCCCACGAAGACCATACCTTAACCATTTTGAGATACACAGAAAATATAATTTATCCCTTAGTTTTCTGACAAATGCTGAAAAAAATACAACAAAACAAACAACAAACTGAGAGGCTTCAAAATTCTACCACGATACAAAGAGATGGCTGTGGATGAACAGTCACAGCACCAACCAATTTATCCAGTCTATGCTGGCCATTAGCCAGTTCAATCTGAAATGGTCCAAAATAAATCAGCAAAAACAAGCTTGAGCAAAAACAAGCCTAATTTAAATAGTGTTCCATCTGCAGGCATTTTGCTATCTGCACACAGGCACAAGCTGTCCACAGAAGAGGCTCAAACTATTTCCAGAATTCTGAGCCATATAACAAACTGCTCAAAAAAAACCAAACCCAAGAAAAAACCAAGAAACAAGTTTGTTAAGTAAACAGTTCCCTAGAAATTACTTGCCTAGTTACAATAAGCAAACCAGACATTTCCTTTCCCCACCCCCAAGATTAATATTCCAAATGCTAAACAATGAATATAATAACAAACACTTGAAGAAGAAAGGAAGTTCATGACATTTGTCTTTTCCAAACTTACTGCTACATTGATCAACGTTTAAACTGCAAATCAGGATTTCTGGAAATGAAAAAGCTCATTAGATTTAAAATATAATGCTAGAATCAGCAAACTGTTTTCTTCTCTTCTATCTGGAATCAGTTCCATAAGCTTTAAATAAATATGTACTTGAGATTTTGGCCTCGGGAACATGGGAGGCTTAAATCCTGTGATTTTTCATGGGAAGAATTATGGCTTCTGTGCTTTGACACACACATGGTCATCTGTACTCTCTCACCCATGCCAGCAGACAGCCTGCCCCTCCAGAGAGTAAATTATGACGGAGAAAAATTTGAGCTAGACTCTGGTACCAATGTGATAATAAATTTGCGTATTTTACCACATAGGAAGAAAATAGTTATGAATTAGGATAATACCTTCAGAAACAAAGAAATTGGATGTAGGTAGAAAACATTTGGGAAATGTTTGACTCATCTGAGCTTTTACAGAACAAAATCTTTCAAATTAACCTTTAAAAGTTTCAGTTCTTGTATGATTAGTAGGACAATACTATGAACAAACATATTTACTTCTAGAAAGAAACTTTTTCCACTTAGTAAATGCAATATTGATCAAGTCAATAAGAAAAGAAATTCAAAAACTGAATGTGTACCTCCAAACTATGTTACTTTTACAGACCTAAGCAGACAAAGAAAATATTCAGCATAATAAGCATCCCTTATAATGCTTATTAATAATTTAGTGAAAATTATGTAGGTTTTTTGCTTTTTAGGTATTTTTTTATTCATCGCAAGAGGCAAAATTGGAACAGAAAATTAAGTAACATATTTGAATTTGCTACCAGTTTAATAAGCTATTTCAACTTTCCTGAAGTGCTAACTTATGCAAAACAACAAATTAACTTTCCATGAAACACCACTGTCCAGCCACTTTGCCTTGTGATGATGGCTGCTGTGCAAATCCTGCCAAGCTCCTGCCTTGAAAAAGTGTCCCTAAATTTCTTCAGCTGTCAAATTTTAAGTAAATAAAGTAGGTTAAAAGCTGAAAGAGAATTCTGGAGCAGACATTCCAACACGACTTGGTAAGAGCAGCATGGATGAACTCATTTGTGACCCTCTCCAAGGCTGCACTCAGCCACCTCTCTCCAAGGCTGCCTGTCTGCAACTGGAGCTTCCTGTCCCTGAATCAGTCCCACGCCTTCCTTGCAGGGATTATTTCAGAGCTGTGAGGCTGCTCCAGTTAACCTCAGTGTGGAAGAGCCTGGTGTCTGCTGCAAGCCATGGATTCTGAGCTCCTCTGATCATGTTGTTGTCACAGGAGGAAAATAAGAGGAAGAGAAAAAGCAGAAGGACTCAATGGAGAGTGATTTGAACACATCTGAGCTCTGTGTTTTCTGTGACAGGGAGAAACCTATCTGGCCTCCAGGGAGGATGTTCAAGCATAGCTGTGCTATGGGCTGTAATCTGGCACCTGCAGCAGGGCTGTGTCTGCATCCTTCCATCACACAGACAGCACAGGCACCAGGCTACATCTGACACCAAGCCTCTTGTTTCAGTTCTCTAACAAGTAAAAGAAATTCTCCTGTTAAATCCTTTCCTCAGGGACCCATTTTCCAGCCTTCTCCGTATCACTTACTTCACAGAACAAGATTATGCCTCTGGTTCCTACTGGCCACTTTATTTCTGGAGCTGCTTTTGCTTCCCCTCCCATCCACACTCCCAGCCTGCACCACATCCTGCTCTCACTGTAGCTGAACAGGGAGAGGACAAATGCTTGCCTAAAAGCCTGTTAGCTCCTAGTAACATTCTTTTACCCCCTCGAGGCAGCAGAAGTATGAACAACTCTTACATCTGTAAATCTGTTAAAAAGTAACAATTGCTCCAAAAGCAATCTACTTACTATTTTTATGAATGAAGAAAAAGAGACACAAACTCTCTCAAATTAAATAGCGAGGAACAAAAGCATCATGCAACTTTCAGCATGTCACAGCAGCTACTTTTGCATGTCTACCCAAACTAAAATGAAAAGGCAAGAAGCCAGGTTTGCTCACCATTCAACAAACAGTACAACCAAGTCCTCCTGATCAGCATAGCTTTCAATGCCTTCTTTCAGCAGTCGAACTTTCTGCCCTCCGCCAATGGAGTTGGGCAGCTCACCACCTTTCCACTCTTCACCTTTTCCAAGAACCTGGAAAAAGGAAAAAAAAAGAAAGCACTTTTTGCTAGTACCCAAACCCATGAGGCTTTTTTAAAGCAGACCCTTATTTAAAACAGATGCTAAGGCAGAAGCAACACATTAAAGCATAGCAAGCCAGCACTTCCAGCATCGTAAGTTTTCCATGTCTGAAGCAGCATTTATCACAATGACATCATTGCAAAAACATGAGAGAGACATTTCTTAACCAAATAAGAATCAAGCAACTGCCTGCTACTGCCATTTACTCAAATGTGTCTCCTTCAGAAAAAAAAAAACTAAAAAAAGCTAAAGGATTGTTTCAAAATTTGTCCTTGAAAAACATTCTGAATGAGAACTTTAAAATTCAATGAAATCACTTTAGGAACAGGAGGTACAAAAAAACCTTGGTGGATCAAGGTATAACTAATTCAAATTGCAAGCTTCAATCCTCTTGTACAAAAAGGAAAGGATAGCTTTCACAGTACACTGCTCGCTGCTAAAACGCAGCTGAACATAAAACTCCTCCCCAGCCAAGCACTATAGCAGATTACATGTCAAAAAAGGAAAGGAAAAAAAAAATAAGCTCCTTATGTGTTTTGAACATAATGTTTTTGGAATGTATAAAGCCTGGAAGAATTACATTGCATGATGTTTTCTACAAATCTGCAAAGCTAAAAGATGTATCCAGAGCTCAGGCTGCTCAGGTGCTTTAGTACAGCTTAATCATATTAGGAAAGGTCTTCTCAGTCCTCCAAATTTGGTGGTAGAAGTCAAAGACCCAAATAATTTCCTATTTATAGTGCAGGCACTGTGGTAAGTAAGCAGAAAAATTTCATAAAAGCATCTGAATTCCCGGATTTTCTCTTGGCAGAACCAAGTTGTGGGGAAAGTTCAGAAGTTTAGTGCCCTCCCTTTTTCTCAAGGTCATGCAGAGGCCAAGCTAAGTACGTGTCATATGGAGGTGTGGAGCAAGGCAGAAAAGGCTGGCAAGAGTAACAGAAACGCATTGTCCTCTCAGAAATTACAGGTTCCTGGGAAACACACTGAAATTTTCAGTTGTGACCCTCTCTTTTCTTGCAGTGGTGTTCCAGCCTTGCTTAAGGAAAGAGATCCAAAGCCCTCTTTAAGTGCAGTAGAGCTCCCAGAAGTATTCATGCAGACAAAATCAGCCACACTGAAAAACAAGGCTCAGTGATAAAACATGACAGAACCTGCGAGTGAGGAGGATGCTGACCACGATAGCTACAGATCCCTAAAGCAGCTCCTAAGGCAGTGGAAGCACCTCCCTCCCACGGTGGTTCAGAGGGCATCAGCAGCTAAGCAACAGGGAGAGCAGCAAGTGCCCTACCTGCCCTGCAGCTCTGCTGGTGTTTCCCTCTGTCCCAGCACACAAGGAAGCTAAGGGGATGTTTTACAGCATGGACAGTATGAGTATTTGGTACAGAACACACAATACCTTTACTGTGTAGTTGAAATGCTTTGCAGTTCGCATGAAACGGTGAAAGCCATCGGTTTCTTTAGTTGCTACTGTAAAGACTAGTAGTTTATCTGAGGAAGAAAAAGAAGGAGCATGTGTTAATATGCTTTCAGGTCACAGTTTATAATAAAAAAATGCAATGAGCAGCACTAGATCAGGGGGCTTTATGACTTTCTGTATTTCATTCAAAGAGAGGTGGCAAATATGCTGCCACATTAAAGATGCGAGACCATTACCAAACAACAACTGCTATGGACAAGGTGCTGTATTTTCATTATCCTCTGGAAGAGGAAGCAAATAAGTCTATCTACTCTGTAAACAACTAGTTCAAAACACAAAAACAAAGCTAGTATGACCACTGGACAGGAAGAAGTCTTTAAAACAAAAAATAACTTACTGAGCTAATCCTGTTACCTACTACCATAGGACTGAGTGGTGCTAAGAGAGTTTCACCCAACCCCAGTAGCTGCCCTGAAAGCCAACAGTACACATTCTTCAAGAAAATAAGTCATAAAACCCCAGCCATTAAAAGCAGTCCCCCAACAAACAGCATTTAGTGCTTTTAAGTCCTTGGGCAGAGAGGAAAGAGCAAGGTGTTTGCTTGGTTGGTTTTTCATTCAGAGCGTAAGTACATTACACCACTGCTAATTTTGCCCTCTTACTGCACACAGGCAAAGTGGCCATGCAGCCAATTTCCTCTTCACATTCCAGAGCTTTTAACAAAGTTCAAATGGGGTCATGAATTCTCACTAAATAGCTTCCCAATTAAACTACTGGACAACATTTAGAACCCTATGCAATATGCACATAATCAAACTAAATACTTTGAAGCTATGAGAAGGATACTACCACTATCTAAAATCAAGTATTTAATCAGACCAGCCTGGATGCCAGAGTACACTGTAGTTCCCCAATTCAGCCCAAGTTCAAGCAACAGCTGCCCTCTAAACAAAGCCCATGAGATCAATCCTTACAACAAAATAAAATTAATCACCTATGATGAGTATTCCAGACACAGTGCCTGCTACTGCATTGATTGCCAAAAAAACATCCTCCGGATTTATCTTCCTCAGTCCAGTAACATGTGCTAGAAGTGTCTGCTACGGAAAACACTCCTAGTAACTCTTCAGCCTTGTCCACTACCACAGACTTAGGAGCCCCCAGACACTCAAGACATCATCCTGAGTGTATATAAACCACTTGCTACTTGCCATTTTGTTTTATGTGGCACCAGCAAAAGCTAACACAAAAGGTGATAACCCAGTTCCCACTTGGTAGAAGAAATTCACCTTGCAAGTAACTCATGCGATGCTCTGCAGCCAATATTTCAAGCGTATTGGCTCAGTCAGGCAAAAAAACCTGTCAGAGTACAGACACAGTTTGTAGAGAAACATAAAACCCTTGTTCTAATGAAATTCAAGTCTGACTGAAGTAGCCACAGCAGACAAACTTTGCAGACCAGTCTCAGGTGGCACCCGTTCTGTTTCCACTGAAATGCAGCTCAGACTGAGCCCTAGCCAGCAGGTCACCTCCAGAACACCCTGCCAGCTCAGACAGTGGTCTGGCTACTCCATCCTCAACAGCAGCTGCTCTGGTGTACATGGGAAAGAGCAGGGACGAGACAAATACATAGCATACTTCTCTGCTTTTTCTACTGGTCTCAGTTTAAGGGTGTTCCTGACTTTTGTGGTGTTTCTGCACATTCCAGAACACTTGATTTGCTTTGTGACCTTGCTCTTCCCTAGCCACTCCTTGAACAGATGTAACCTTTAAGCAGTGACAGCACCCTGTGCCCAGTACCTACACCACCAAAAACAATCTGTGCCTTGAGCAGGGCTCCTAAAATTCTATCTGACACTGCCCAAGTTCCTCAGCTACAGACAACATTTCTACCTGCCCTCCCCACAACACACAATGTTGTGGATTTCTCTCACATCCTGCTATTGCTTTTTCTTTTTTTTTTTTTTCTTGTCTGGGGTGTGTGTGGGAGGCATGTCTGTGAACAGGGGGACATCAGACAATCCTTTTCCTCAACAGTCCTAGAGACAATTTTAACTGCTGGCTCTAGCGAACCAGGCTGACACTCCTGCAGTGCAGTACACAACGAAGAAAAAACTGGAAATATTGTAAATGCTTCTATCAACTCAACTTGAATATCCAAAAATTCTGGAAGATTAATTGCTCCACCTTTTTCCCCCCTAGAGTGCTAGCAGACTTTTTCAGGGAAGAATCAGACTAAAATCCCCCAAGTACATCTCAAAAGGACAGGAGGACCTCGCAGCGCAATGAGTTCACACTGACTCACAAAGACACACAGAGCAATAATGGTTCAATACCTTCCAAACAGTTTATTCCAAAGATCATAAAACCTCAAGTAATTCTACTGAAGTCACCACAAAATGAATAAAGAACATTATATCTTAGACTATGACTAAAACAGGACAGAAGACAGAGGAGGGCTTTCCTTTATGAAGGAAATTATGACTATTTTTTTGATAAAGCACTACATTTTCAATGTCAGGGAACTGGAAAAATCTGATCATACCAGAACTGCATCATCAAGCCAACTAAATTCATTGTTAGAAGTTTCCTAGGTGACCAGATGACTGACTATAACCATGGAATTTGGTTTGAAGTAGGCATATTTTACACCTACACATTGCTAAGAAATGCTAACATAAAGGATCTCAAAAATCTGTACTTGACGACATGAGGCAAATGACAAAATGTGGGCTGCATCAGATTCCTTCCACAGTTACCAAGTCTGAGAAAGTATTAAAGTAACATACAAGTAGTGTTTGGCAAGCAAAAAATAATCTACTGTTCTTTATGGGATATTCTTACTCTCTCTTAATAGAATATACATTATTCATGTATTTCAAGATTCATTATGGAGTCTGGTATGTTACTTGACTTTTGTGGAACGCAAGGAAAGAGAAAAATGCACCAAATCATAAGGGATTTCAACCTGAACTATACAAAATGAAGAAAGCTGAGCAGACAAATAAAGTAGTTTATATTGACATGAAATGGCAAAAGACCATGTACTGCACTAAGAGACAATGAAGCAACCTAAATAGGCAGCCTGAGTCAGCTTTGCAAACAGCCACAGAACAAAAGAAAGCTATTTTAAAGGTACTATTTACATTGGAAATGTTTTCTTTTTAACATGCTCACACATAGTCCTTTTATTTTTAAATTAGAGATGAAGTTTAAAAGGTTTTATTTCATGTCTTTGTTGCATCAATTTTAAGTGCAGTTGGTACTTAAATAATTTTTAAGTGCAGCAGAAGAGTAATTATAGCATTTGAAGTCCCTTTAGAATTAGAGATTCTTTATAGATTACTTAAGTCTTTTCTGGGGCCTCTTTTTTTTCTTTTTTTGGTTTGTTTGTTTTGTGAGGTGGTTTGTTCTTTTTTCTAAGTAAGCTGTGCCTGACCAAAGAGCAGAGAAAGATGCTTTTACTCTATACATAGTATACATGGAGAGACACTGCAAAGTCCATTAAATGATAGTTACCTTGGCACATTGTCGAGGGAATTATTAAGCAAATAAGGAAAGCAGAACCATTCTCCTCCAGCTAATAAAAAATATTAATCTAATTCCTGTAGGTAGCTGTGACTACATTTAGATGTGACAACTTGCACAGTTTCATTGGCAGGCTTCCACTAAATATAGCATGGGGGATGCTTGTTTCTTCCAGTGGAAGTGAGAGAAGAAAATACTTCTGACCAGTAAATACTTCTGCTAATTTCTTTTTAACCTTTTAAACTTCATCCACTTTGAAAAATCCATTCCTTGCTCACTGCATTTAGGTACAACAACCTCTTGGAACACTTATCCCACTTGTGCTTAGCAACATGAAGCCAAAGTGACTTTCATGATCTCACAGCATTGTCAATGTGAGGTACAGCATTCCCAAAGGAGTAAGTTTATCCAAGTGTCGTTTCCATTTCAGGATGTACTCAGCTATTTCAGCTGCTGACACCCACAGTGTCCCTGCTGTGCAGAGCAGGTTTGGCCCCAGGACAAGCCCTGTGGGTGCAGAGGTTCTGGGCTGCACCAGAGCCTTCCCTGCAGAGAGAGGCTGAGTGAGTGCCCAGAGCCTCCAGCAGCATCCCTGTCTCCAGCTGTGCAATGAAGGCACGGCAGCAGAAGAATGTCTGCAATTACTCAGACCCCAAGCTACCACTGTGGCCTGGTAGTCCCCAGTGAGAGCACTGCAAAGGCCCCACAAGGAATTCTGGACACTGTTCCTGCTTCACTATCCACTCCACAAACCCTCTACTGAGGTGTCTACCCTAAGGAGCTCTGCTATGTGATCTTACATACAGGCTTGAGCTCTACAGTTCAGCTCTGACTATCCCCCACACACAGGGAAAATACTTGGGAGCGTCTTCCAGGAGGAGCAGCACCCTCAAAGTGCAAACCTCAATGAGACCAAGAACACAGCAGGCAGTCCCAGCCCTCCCCACTCACAGGGTACTGAGATGCCACAGAGGGCACAGCTGCCAGCTCCCCTGCACACAGCCTGCCAGGCCTTGGCAGTCACTGGAGGGGATTGCTGAGCTTGGCATTCATTTCCACATGTCAGTCTGGGTAAAACGGAAATGTAAACTCTATACTGAAGTTCAACAGGAAGGCATGAAAAAACCTCCCAAGAGCTCCATGCCAGGTATGTGTTCGGTTACCAGGATGAAATTGTGTCAGACAGATTTCCGATAGCTACACCCACAAAACAGCTGTTCTGTTTTCAAAACAAGCCTGAGAGGGCACGTGTTCAGCCAAGAAAAGTATATCCAGTGACAAACTGAATTCATTTTACATACCAATTAGAAACCCTCTAGCACACCAGTTGTGAAAGACAACACTGCACATGGAGCACATGCAGCATTAGGAAATCCAGTGAAAGTTTATCAAAACAACTCACTCTTCTACTCTTTTCCTTTTTCTGATACCTTCAGGGATCTGACTGCATCATAAATATTTATTTCCAGAAAGAAGATCAATATACCAGAGCCTTTGTCTTCAGTGAATTGCCTGGCAAATCGCAGCCAGGAATTGCCATGGCAGGACTGCTTTAAGTAGCAGTGACCTTTCTCCCTGTATCCTGGCAAAGAAGCATGCAAAGAACTACAGTCATTCCTCACACGCCCACATGGTTCTTGTTTATCTTGAATGAACACTCACAGAGATTACTACATAATTTCTACCAGGGGTTGTGGGCACTAGCATAGTAGCTTCAGAGGAGCCAAGACTGAGGATATTGCTCACAGCCACACGGAAGCTGACATTTAGTCCTTGGATTCCAGTACTACAGACTTCTCTGGAGTGGAAGTGAGCTGGAAGATCAAAGGACATCTGCTCGTGGTACCACATTATGACAGTAAAATCTATCTCAGTCTATAAAACTAGTGGCTTATAATGGTAAACAAATGATGTTTGGTACTTGTAATACATTTTTATCCATATTCTAGTATCTACATAAAACAGCTTACTTTCCTGTTTGCAGATTACATCCCACCCTGAACTGCTCAACACAGTAATCCAAAGAACCATTAGGACAACTAAAATATCAAAGAGCACTTTCAAAATCCAGATCTTTTAGCACAACACAATCTTCCACTTATCACTCACAAAGGCAGTATTAGACTCCTCAAAAACAGAGGAAAAACCAAATTTTTCACTATAAATAGGAGTTATTGCCTAAACTTAAGATTCTGTGTCAAATAAAATATTTGAAAATCCACATACTCTGAAAATACATCAAACGGCTGGAGATGGGAAAAACCCATCGTATACAATGTAACCATGTTTATAAGTTACACCTACAGACATATACTTGGTTAATGTAATCCAGCAGGAAAGATCTTAAGCACACAATGAGAAAAAACACAAGGTTTAAACATATATATATGTATATGTGCATCCAGTGAGAGCTTATAACATACATATGCTCAAATAAAGTAGTAAGCCACCAGAAGAGTTTCTGGTCAAATAAAACTTTTGGCATAAGGAGAGAAAAGGCAGAGCCATCCAACAGCTGTTTGTTTTCCCCCTAGGATTCTTTAGAAACACAACAATGTGCTGAAATAGCAAACATGGTCATCTTCTTTTCTCAGGAAATAAATGTGCATTACACTGCAGGAGGGGGAAATTTGACTGGGGCATAAAACAATCCTACTTCATACTTGGGAGTCCTGAAGTTTTTTTAATCTGATCTTTGCACAATACAGTCATCTTGCACTCTGCACAGAACACTGCTGCATGCCTCCACTCATCCCACACTTCACTGCTTCCCAGAGATGCAGACTGGTTTCAAAGTCCCACTAACCACAGCCATGATCACATAGTAAGATTGGATTCTATGCAGTTCAATAGCATGGTTGGATTGATGCTAAAAATGATCCTTGGATAGGAAACAAAACATGCTTGAAAAACTCATGAAAGATCAGAAACTGGTAAAAATAATGGTGGTAGAAAATAAAAGCTGAAATTAGAATTAACAGATATCAAATTAAGAGCAGTCATGGACTGCCAAACACATAGTACATTTTGATTTTCTATACCAATACAATTCTTGCATGAGAGAAGGTTTTCCAAGAATTGATGCCTTTAAAGGCCAGAATTTGAGGAAGCAGACATTACTGTACAGACCTCAGTTTGATCTGCTTGCCTCTGTATCAAAAACCTCCCTTTAATACTGCACTTCAATACATATATGTCACTGCAAAAACAGTGTAACATTATTTATGTAATTTCCAAAAACTTATGAGATTCTTCTTGGCCAGCTACTAAGAGATTTGTAGAACTCTTTCTTGGGATGGTGTAAGGTTATTGCAGAACTAATGGAGGCAGACAGGTAACACCTCTGCTACCACCTGATCTTTGTATTGGTTCAACCTCCAGGAATAAAAAAACCGAAACACCAAACTTCTGTCTTTAAGCTGCTGCAGTTTATAACCACAATTTATGGTTATCAGGTTATGGCATTTATTGTTATCAGGATCACTCAGTGCATGGGCTGTCTGTAGAAAATTCTTCCTATGCTCTTCCACATTATTTGTAAACCTTGCTGAAGTTACAGAAAAACAGCTGCAGGTATCAAAGCTGCCAACACTGTCCCAAGCCAGGGAACAGACCCTAATAACGGCAGGAAGCTTTCAGGAGCTCTCTAGGGAAGGAAATATTGAAAGTAGCATTTCCCACTTTCAATTACTTTTAAATTTCTGGTACTGTTGCAACTTCCTCAGCCTGCTACAGGGTTTTCCATTTTCTCATGTGTTTTAAAGGAACAAACAAGCTAAGTTAGCAGAAGCAAGTCCTTACATTAAGCGAGAGCTGCTCTGAATTTTCTCACAGTATAGAATCTGTTAGATTAACACTTGCTAATACACAGCCCCTGGACAGGACACTAAAAGTATTTTTTTTTACAAACTGAAATTCCCTCAGGCTTTAATTCAGAGCACACAGTGGTGTGAACAGGCATTTTCCTCTTCCATGCAGACAGACTCAAATGGGCAGTGAGCAGAGCTGCTGCTCATGCTCTCTTTTATCATATGGTTTCTGATGAAACACTGATACAGCATCTAAAACAATTACAGTAAAATGATCAAACACAGAACAGAGCCAGTTCAAACCCAATTAAACAAAAACTCATGACCCACAAATCACAGCTCTTTCTGTATATGTTTATCTGTTCCTACACACAAATATTAGCAGATAGCTCTCAAAATACAACTGTTTTCAGGAAGCATTTGAAGCCCAATTATGTCTCAGCTCTTAACTTACTTTCTTTTAATTTAGTAGTATTGAATATACAGTCAACAAGAGCTCATTAAGAGCTGTATGTGGACTCATCAATCACACATGTCAGCCCTGAGCACAGTGCTGGCCAGTGCTCAGGCCTGCACTCACTCTAATGCAAGATTTCCTTGTTTTGATAGTTCAACAAAGCCAAATACAAGCAGCAGGAAAGTGTTTTTCCATCAGCTTCAGAGGACTTGGATGAGACCCTACATACTGAGTCAGTTATTCTGTAGTAAAGCAAAGATAGGACATGTTCCTTAGTTCCCAAAGTAAGAAAAAAATTAAAATCAACCGTTTGTAAATGACATCATTGCCATGCACGAAGGAACTCCTAGCTGCCTAACTTCCTGACAAATGGGGAACAGCTGTTTATGGGTGCCCAAATAGGAATCAAACCACAAGAATCTTGAGAGTGGAGAGGATGGAGTCATGGCACAGGCCATGTCTTGCTTGATTGCATGGCTTGGACAGCCCTGCTGTAAACTGTCATCAGAGCCGTGCAGCTGAGAGCAGGACACAATTAGCATCAGCTGCCTGAGTGAGAAAGTTTACTCAGCTTCTGACTTTTTGTAGCCTTGCCCTCTCTTGTCTCTCTCATAAATATGTATCTGAAGAAGAGCATGCTTCTTCTTAGGCTGTTGTTTAACAAATCCAGCTGTTTAAACAGAAGCGGTCACACACAGCACCAGGCATGGTTAAAGTCCATTTTTTGACAGGTAATCCATCCATCATTTAAACTCAGCAGTTAAGATTTGCAATAGAGCTGCTGCCTTAGACTTCTCTTTAAAAAAAAAAATAAAAAAAGAAAAGACAAATTGAAGCTGGAAGTGGAGCCATCCTGAAGACCCACAGTTGTCCTTCGTGCCTGCACTGTGGTTCACGTTGCAAGCAGATGCTACCACCCAGATCAGTCAGTTCATCTGAAAAAGCTACCCTACAGCTTCACATCTGACCCCGTGTGCAAATACTGGACATGTAAAATTCTTCACACAAACACAAGTGACACTACCCCAGATATAAAAAGAAATCCCATACTTTTCAAAGTTCCCTTTTCTGTGTGAACAAGAAATTTAAACTCCACGCTTGTGTCCTGTCTTGTGCAACTCAGTCTTTCAAATTGTGAAATAAAAACTTCTGTCTTACTTGTGACACAAGACACCATGACATGTCATGTGTGATGTGTATTTAAATATGCTTTTAACATCATACATTTCACCCAGCAACTTCAGGTATTACAGTTATGGGTCTGGTTCTGATCCCATGCATGTACAATGGCTTTGCAGTGATGTAACAGAGAATTAACTAAACTGCTTAAGACACCATATTAAAGTTTTACGTGAACTAAAAAACCAAACTATCTATTTTTACCTTTTTTGGAAAATAAAGTTAAAAAATTTAAAGAGCAATGCCATCAGATACTGATTAGCTTCTGCACAGCTGATTTCAGCAAGAATGGGCTCCCTAACCCAGACCCACAGGCACAGAACTCATTCTCAAAGGAGTGGCACTTAAATGACAAGCTTATTTTTGTTTAGCATTTTTTTGTATTTGTTTCCTTACAGTTTGTTTCCATTAATTACAAATACTGCAGCTTTAAAAAACATACTTGCTCACTCATTACAATAACAGATACCTGGGATAAAACTGTGACTTTATGTATTTAGTCTCCTTATCACCAGTGTAATCCATATTTTCAAAACCGAATTTGCCTTAAGGAAAAATCTAGAAGTAGTTCTATTAATCCTAAAGTTACTTGTAAGCTGTGATTGCAAGCTTGTATTCCTTGATAGTTAAGCATCATTTATTCTCTAGAGTTACATTATCACACATGAGACACAAACCTGCTGCTAATCTGTTTGGTCAAACTGTATTTTGTGCTGGAAGAGCCGTGCAACTGTTTAAGAGAGAACAAAAATATTCTTCACTTTCGAACCTGTTTACAACTGGTCCCTCAAAAACTATAAAAAATTAACATTATAAATGAAAACGGCCTTTCTGTGACCATACTCACTCCCCATGGCAAGGGAATTCACTTGAGCAGCACTTGAGTCAAGTAATTTGTAATTCAGACTGGCAGCTCTACACAAATGGAAAGATATTGCTTTTGATTACACAGTGTGATAGTGGTAATTCAGCAGACAAACTAAACACTTCCTTGTGAAAAGACAAAGTCATTTGTGCTTAAGTAAGGAGCAGTGAGAGAAAAAGCTAAAAACTTGCACATAAATTATGACTCTCCAGAATATGCCACCAACCTAAAGAAAACCCTGAGAAATACTGTTAGTTGAGATCCTTGACAGAAAGGCATTTCACAAACCAGCCCTGGCTCAGATAAACAAAGTGGTCATTCCACTGTGCCTTTGCAGTGCAATTTGCAGCATCCAACATTGATGATAAAAGTCACAACTGTTTTACTTCTACTTGCTTTAATTAGAAATGCATTTTACAGTCAAAGTTGTAGTAACCCTACTGTATATCACGGACAGAAGCAATGTCTCATCCAGCCCTCTGGTGTACTTCCACAGATTAATTATTCCCACCACCTACAAAAAGAAAGAAAAGCTGGACCAAACAAATCTACCTTTTTTTTTTAATTTTGCCACAGAGACCGGCACTGTGTAGCCTCTAACCCAAGTGCTACGGAGAACTCAGACTACAAAACTTGGGTGTCTCCAAGGATGAGTATTTTCCAGGGAAAAATATGTGATGAAAGCACAGCTTTGCTGCTCTGCACCTCTACAGCAATGCTTGCTTAATTTTAACTAACTTCCAAACACCCACTACTCCCACTACACACAGTTTCATTTGTCATTCACTATTTATTTCAAAGCTGGAGGCTAAAGATATCTCTGTGGGTAGGTAATCCTCATCTAAGTGGTGCACACTGATGGCACACACATGATGTGCCCCAGACACAGCACCCAAATGCTGCCTCCTGTGGGGTCAGCTCTGGGTTCGTCACCCTCTGCTTTTACTCTTCTCCTCGGGGCAGCTTTTTCATGCAGTCCTCACAAAAAGGGCACAAAACTCCCAAGAGATCTAGAGGAGGTTTTTCCACTATGCAGATTTATTTATGTAGCAGTTTTAGGTACGGTGGTGACAAGAGGAGGCAGAAGTTGCACTGGTAAAGAGACGAGAGAAAATTGAGCAGGGAGACAGAGGCAGGCACAGAGTGCTGTGCTTACAGCCTCTCCTCCACCAAGCATGCCAAGCCTGTCAGTACTTCTAATAATTATGTCAGGATAGTTGAATGACTAAATTTTCTTGTTTGGGCACTGCAGGCGACCCAGAGGGCTATTGATCGCTGTCACTCAGACCATTTAGGCTGAGCCCAAATTATTAGAAATGGCAGCAGTACATGCTGTATCTCAAAGTGAGTCCTTGCAGAGCTAGACCAGCCAGCAATTACTGCCTGAAGCATTTGTGACCAGTGCTTGAGGGACACTGGGGTGGAGGAAAGCCCAGTGTCTCAGAGCGCTCCACAGCCAGCTGAGCCGCCACACTTCCCAGCCCAGCTGCTCCGGGAAGCCACCCACGCTGCAGGAGCCCCCCAAGCCACCCCTCCCACTTTGGGAGGGCATACAAACAGCAACAAACCATGGGGCCCACCTCAAACCCTGCCTGACCGCCACCATCACAGCCTGGGCCCCGGCACCTCAGCGCGGCTCCGGCCAAGCCCCCACAGCCACTCCGGGGAACAGACTCAAAGGCTGCAAAGCCATTTCCCATGCAAACAGCTGATTGATAAAACATTCTAGGTGAGAACATCATTTACATCTGCTGCCAAGAGAGCGTCTGCTTCTCGAACAATGACAAATGTCGTTTCCACTGACTTTCTGTGGGTCACAATAAGCAATCCACAAGCAGCAAGCATAGTGCAATTTCAGCGCTGATGTTTTAACACAGAAACTTTTGCATCTTCACCACACAAGAGCCAGTGTTTCAGAGCTCAACAGTGCTCTTCTCTGTGACTGCCTGAAACATAAACCTGCGGCCAAGGAAGGAGCGCAGAGGGATTTCTGCAAACACAGTTTGCCACAGGGCTGCACTGACTGCTCCCTGTAACCAGTGCTGCGCAACAGGCAGCTCTCCTGAAATTACTTTTCCAAGTCTTATTGAGAAATAAAGATACAGCTTGGCAGTTGGTTCCAGACAGTCTTGTTAGAGCTTTTGTCTCCAGAAAGCAACACTAATGGACTGTGCTAAAAACTGACATGTAAATTGTGTGTTCGCCTGCTGTTTTACACTGGATTGTACGAAGTATCAAGAGACTAGAAATTAAAGAACAGATTTCTAGAAACAAAGGCACCATAAGGTCTGCCCGTCTTCAAATAACGCAATGCAGACTCAGGGAAAACGTTTAAGGGTTAAAACTGGAATAAAAACAAGTAACACAGCAGGCAGTGTCTGAGGTCAAGAAACTACTTTCCGAGTGGTTTCAGTTCAGCAGGGATTTCTACAATTCAGGCTACTCATGTCTAAATTAAAAAGAATTAAGGTCTTCCTGCATGAACATCTATATATAAACTTATCAGTGCTTTCTTGCACTGAAATTTGTGCAGCATCATTTTTATTACTGACCTAGATAGAGCATTCTATTTTTGTGTTGCTGAATCATACACTGCTGTCTGGAACAGGGACTCTGCTTTCACACATTTGAAAAGCAGCAGGATTAAAGGAAAATCCTTACCATGCCAGCTATTAGTTTACCCCAATCTGAGAGCCCACATTTCAAGAGCACAGTTTAAAAAACCCCATTATTTGAATAGATATGTTTCAAGAGTAACTGTTTGCCATAACTGATTTCCAAAGAATTCTGACTTACAACCTCACTGCCCTGAAAACGGATAGGAGCTAAACTTTTTGCCCAAACCTGTCCCCAGGGGGTGCATTCCGAGGGGCAGCAAAGGCTGAAGGGTAATGCTCACCCCCTCCAACACAGAGCAACCACACCACAGGCTTCAGAGAAATCCTCTGAATGGCCAAAAGTAGCAAAGCATTATGAAAACTGGAAACTAGAAGTTCATTGAGAAGGGTCTGGTATTCTTCAACACCATTTTTTAAAATTAACTTTTTACACTACTTATCAACCAAATAAGTAGTTTTCATATCAAGTTAGAACGTGCTGACAAAACTTGTTGCTCAAATAAAGAAGCTTCCTTGTTCACCCAAGAAATTAAGCTAGATACTAAAAATAACTTGATTACACTCTTGAGGAAACATGCCAAATAATGAAAATATTTTGGATTTCATGCAGTAGCAATCTAGTGGGATGAAATACCTTTGTATGCCTAGAATAAAAATCAGAAGTACAGAATCTAAACAGTACTAGAGCAAAAAATGTTTTGGCATACTGTTGGACATATATGTGCTAGGACACCTCTATCTGAGGGAAATTCCTGTATACATTTATTTATTACATGCTGAAGATAAAATTTCTTTGTACCTCCCGGGTCCTTGAAGCAAAAGCCACTAGAGAACACGAGTGAAAGGTAGGGAAGGCTCTGCGGGGCGGGAAGGGGCACTGGAGTCTCCAGCTGAATTTTGCACAAAGTAGGAAACATCAGCAGCAGTTGCTCAAGTTCAGAGAAGCAGTGACTGATGCTATTGCTTTTCCCAGCACTGGAAAAATCTGTTCATCAACACCTTGTCTCGCGGAGACGGAAGAAAAAAGAGGGGGGAGAGCGGGCAACGAGCAACGAGAAAGTTTAGGAGTCTCAATTCTCCTTAAGGAATCATTTTTCTCTCTCCCTTTTTTTTTTTTTTTTTCCCTTAAGTGGAATTAGGCATATGTGAACTCCTGGGTGGGTTACGACACTTTCAGCCGAGCGGTTCGTCTCGACAGCAACTTGGGGAGCGCTGCCCTTCCCCCGGCGCCGAGCCGCTCCGCGTTACCGTGCGGTGGGAAATAAATAAATAATCCGGCTGAGCGGCGGGTCCCAGCCTTCCCTTCCCGGCGGATGTTGCCGAGCTGCAGGCACAAAGCGGCCGATGCCGCCCAGCCCCAGCGCATCCCCGCCGCCCGCACACACCTCCCGC
>VZTN01026729.1:2298-196299 GCA_013400515.1 Erpornis zantholeuca | reverse complement strand
GGGGAGCGGCTCGGCCAGCCGGGAGCGGGGCCGGGCTGGCGGGGAGCGCTCCCGTGTTTGCTGTGCCAGCAGTTACACTCGCCTGCCCCGCCAGACACTTGCTCAGAGCTTTCGTTGGCCGTTATGTCCCGATAAACCTATTCCCGAAAATGTGGTTTTGTTCGGGACGTGGTGAGCACCTGAAGCAGCTACGGCGTGAACCTGTAGAAACGATGCCGCCCTTTATGCGCTGATGGAATCGGGACCGCACTGCCCATCCGCTCTGCTTGAGAAGGGGCTGTCTGTCCCACACTCCATCACCTCAGCATACAGCTAACTTAGTGCGTTTGTCTAATCAAAGCACACAAATCTACGCTTTTAACATTAAAGAACAGCCAGAAATATCACTGAAGGCAAGCACAGTGATGACAAAAGAGGAGTACTGGCCCACCTCCACTCTTGTTCTGTTACAAAGTATATTCAAAAAATACCATAAATGTTTAAAAGTGACATAAAATTACAAAAGCAGATGCCAACTTATTGGAATCAGTGTAGATTTACACCTTGGAAACATTATTTGAAGACCAAAGACATAATCCAAAACAAAAATTAGTGGTGAAAGTAAGATTCATGTATTTGAGTTCCATGTATATAACCATCAAATAGACACCTCATATTTTATCCTAAATGTCTCTATGGGCTTAACAGATGTTCTTTTCTGGAGCTATAGAGAACGGGAAAAAAGGGGGAAAGAAAGGGAAAGCTTGACCTGGGCTACTACAGCTCTATGAATTGCGTGCTGTTCTTTGGAACCCAGGGCAGAAATGAGAGCCTGCATTATGGTCCCAGATGGTTTTATGGTTAATTGGGAGAGCTTATTCTTTCTGGATCAGACTGCACAGACAGGAAGGAGGGAGAGCAAACCAAATAAAAATACTGGGTGCTTGGTCTGAAGGAGCTCCTGCGATGTAGAGGCCCAGGGAAGCAGCAGTTGGGAACTAAAAATGTATGCTCTCCATCCATGCAATTGATGAAGAAACATAAAAGATCCTTCAGTTCTTGGGCAATTACTCATGATGTACTTTTTCATTCCACCTCTCTCAGGCATGCAGAGATTCACCAGAGAACAAATATCTGCATTTTGAACTCAGACATTTGACCACATTAATGCACACATCCATGAACAGCTTCTGCTCACTCCTCCAAGAACAAGCACCACTGCTGCTGATCACCTCACTACAGTAGCTGAAAGTGAGCAATGCCATGACTGGGATGATACTGCAAGTACATCCATCTTTGGGTTTGGTTTTTTAATAAACAAGTTTGAGAACTTTGGCTTATGGAAAATGAAGATGGAAAAAATGGTTAATATATCACAGCTATACTTTTAAGGTAGAAAACAGTCTGAACAAACATTTCAAAAGAGGTCCTCAGCAGATCAAACCTCACCTCGGATCCAGAACAGTTTAATGTTAATACTTGTACTGTGAGATAGAAAGAAAATGTAATTGCAAAGATGGAAAAAAAAAACAACCCTCATTGAGAATAAATCACAAAAGACATGTAGAACACATTCAGCACCATCAACCCTGAAAGAAATTACAGATTTCTTCAATAAAGTCTGAGAGGAAAAAACAGGACCATTGGGTATAATTTGAGAATACCATGGAGATGATGTCATGGCTCCCAGGGATGGAACAGGAATTGGACAAAGCTTCAGCCCCAAGAATTGAGAGTAACATCAGTGGCTGACACGTACATATAGAGTGCTTTGAGAAATCACAGTCATAAGCATCTACTTTCATCAGAGAAATTACACAGGTCCTGAAACCACACTGTTTGGAGGAAACGGGCATAAAGGGGAGAGAGCATCCAAGAGGAATCCTAAGAGGCATTTTGTTATCAAACTGTACAAGTAAACAGTAGCAAGGAAGAATGAAAAGAATTGGTGAAAGAACTCTGTAAATATGCAACAGTGAAAGGAAAGGAAATAGCTGGCAAAGACAGATTTCTAAAGTAGGAGAAAAATGGATTGAGAGAACTGTGATATAAACACAGCTCATACCTGTAAGTGCAAGCCCAGACTTGGGCTAGAAATTTATGCATTTTCTTGTCATTTTCCATGGTCTCTTGAAGGCTAATTTCAATTTTAGACTGCTCTTAGAAAATGCAAGCTTTGTCCCCAGAGAGAAAACAGAGCTGAAAGCTACCCAAAACACTGCTTTCAAAGTGACAGATGTGGTCAAGACATCTCCTACCCCCAGAGGCTTCACTCGGACATTGGCTGATGGAAAGGAAAATGCTTGTGAAACTCCAGAACTGAGCTGCACCAGCTGTGCAGTGCCCAGGGGCTCTGTTTTGCCCTGCCCTCACAGACACTTGGGTTAGAAATGCTGCTTTTGTGCACAAATACCAACTTCAAGGCCTGAACTGGCAGCTGGTGTTTAGCAGGGTCTTCAGCTCTCCTGATGCTTTTGTACTGTATTACTGTTACAGTATCTGCAACACTTCGGTATCTGAGCTCTTAGCTGCAACCTACCCTCAAGCCAAAATAATTTTAAAGAATGACATAGACAGTGTGTAATGAAATGTCCAAGTATGCCTGTTATGCTACAGAGGTTAACTCCTGAAGCAATTCCTACAGTTGTCCCACGAAAAAGGCTCACATTCTTGCTATTGTCACTGTTTGTTCCTTTGACTTTTGACTTTATTGAGCCTTTTTCCCTTTCCTCTGCAACAAGGCAATTTCGTCATAAGGAATGAATCAGTTTTGTTAAGTAGGCATGAAGGAAGGCAGAGAGTTTTAGTTGTGAGGCTTTGAACACGGGAGCCCAAGAAGATTTTTTGGGCTAAAACTACAGCAGCAGTGAGAAAAACAAGAATGGGAGCAACTGCAAGCAGTAGTCACTTCCAAAAGTAACTGTGAAAAGTGATTTTCTGACCTCATGATCCGTTATCTTTTTTTTTTTTCAGACCCTGCACATTTTCAACAGCTCAGCAATAATATCTTAAATTCAGCTGCCAAGTATTTGGGCAAAGTTCTACAAGGCCTCTGCAGAAGACAATGGCTTCCTGAATTGTTTCTAATCTGGATTCCTTCAGTAGCTCTTCCTACATGTTAAGAGAGGTTTTTTATGGTCGCAGTAACTCCCTGTCTGTATCTGCCAATCTGTACCTCCATTTCGCTGTCTCCTAATTGTCTGTAGGAAATTATCATGGGGTTAGAAACTTCCATTTTCCCCAAACCACCACCAGTTTTATATTTCAAAATGCATGTAGCTGATGCCATGTGGAATGGAAACAAAGATAGTTCACTGCAATACCAGCCCTCCACTGTGATCAAAGGGCTGGAGGTCCTGTCACAGAAAGCCTTCTAAACCACAGAAACTTCTTATGAGACCTTGTTCACATCCTCTAACTATTCTTCATCTCACTATCCTTCACAAAACCAGTCTGTGCAGTTGCTTTTCCTCTCCTTGAACTCATCTCACCTTGCATCTAGGCCTCAAACAACATTCTGGAGCCTCACTAGAATATCTTTTCCACAAATGGTAAAATGAAGAAGTGTTGGCCACATGAACTTCCTTCCCTAATCTTATAACACTGAAATTATTCACTATACAGTAATTAAAACAAAAGAAAAATAATAAGATTGGTCTGTGGAAACCCACAGACAGAAGAGATTTTCAACAATTCCCCAGCAGCAGTATTCCAAGTATAAAATAAAATAATCATGCAGGGATTCCAAGTCCCTTAACTCAATAAAGATCATAGTTTTCTAACAGATGATAAAGTTTTGTCTGTGCAAAATCAGATATTCCCCATGTATTTTCAATAGCAGAAGTCATTAGTTATTTGTTGTAATGAACAAATTGACTCCTCTCCTATTCCAGCTTTTCCTCTCAAATATCTTTCTTGTTGCATAAATTTTGTCCTCTCGTTGTGTTACAGCAGTGCTTTCACTGCCTGGATCAAGTGGATATAAACTATAAAATTAAATAAAAGGTTTTGGCTTTTTTTCTTATGGATCAAAACCTTTGAGATAGTAAGTCATACCAATTTTCCAGTTAAATGATTTACCTTGTGTAATTTCTAAAAAGAAAATACTAGTTTTGAAGCATAAATTCGACACATGCCAGTATTTGACATATGAGATGGGGGTAGCTGAAAATAGATATTTGCTATTACAGAATAATACTAATAGGAATTGACATTCCAAAATAAGAAAAAAATAAAAATCCCTTGTCAGTCATAGGAAAAAAATCTTCTTCAGATATATTTAGTTTAGATGCCCAAAGTTGTTTAAATTTGACCACAAGCAAATGAAACACTAGCATTAAACTAGAATTAATTTTTCTTCTTTTTCAAAAAACCCCATCAATATGGATGTGAAAGTCCATCTGGCAATAATATGGCATTAAAATGTGCATCACACTGTCTGACTTAGTACGTGTGTGCAAGCCTGTAATAAGGCCTCTTAAGTACTTCAACCCTAATATGAACTAATAGATAATTTATTTCCACAGAATCAGGCTAAGTGGCACTGAAATTGTAGTCTTGCTGTCTGAAAATAGTTTCTCTTTGGTTGCCTCCCTTTAATTTATCCTCAGCTTCAATGAGAACATTTTTTTGAGCTGCTGCCCCAGTGTTGTTGTTATGGGTGTGATCCAGCCGTGGCTGGAGGTGCCATGGGATGCTGAGTCCCCACTGATTTCCATGGATGCTCAGCACCTTTCACCATGGAACCTTTTGGGCTGGAATCATGGTTTCTTTCCCAAACCACCCAATCAGAAGTTACTTAGTTTCATTCACTCATTTATAATTATAGCTATAAACAGCCCCTACGAGCAAAAGATTAATAGGGCTAGCAAGCATTTCCAGGGTATAATCGGCTGTCATCCCATAATTACTCAAAGGGATCGAACGAGTGGCTTTGAAATTACAAGGAGAGTTGCATTCTTTCACTAAGATGGGAGCAGCACAATATGAATAGCCATGAAAAGCTGTGCTAAGTTTTTGTGAAAATTCTTTTAGCATTTAGGACATAGTTGCTCCAGCCTCAAAGGCCTATCCTGTGCTACAGAAGTCAGTGAGCAGCATAAGAGTATTAATCCTGCTGATCTGGCATTAAACCAGATGCATTAGACCTCTGTTACTGCTTCTGGTGGACACAAAGGTCTGATCCTTATTTTTCACTTCCATTGCATTCATTTTTATGTGATTTATATAGGCAAAGAAACTAAGAATTAAATCCTGCAGAGTAATCCCTGCTGATCATGGTTGATCTTGTAAAGATTTCACTCCCATCACCCAATAAACTATAAAATGCTTCTCAGAGCCTCGAATGAGAGGTGTTGAAATGCACAATTAATCAACATGACTAATTTAAAGTGTTGCTTTTGTTATAGCTTGGGAATGCAGAAAAGAATATAATGGAAAAGGAAGCAACGCTCAAGAAAACTGGCAAAAAGAAAAATAATTTTAAACATTTGCTGCGTGGGATTAATGGAAACTAGTAGAAAAATGCCTTTAAGAAATTTTCTGGAGCTGGGAATTTTCTGGAGCTGTCTGTCACCAACCCATCATTGTAAAAGTGTTCCTCTGAAGTAAGCCTGTGGTATGGAGCAGGCTGAAGTGTGTCACACGTGTGTGATCGATAGGGGAGGGGAGCTCACGATGTTTTACAGTAGTTCCCCTAAAGCCGACTATTTTTGTGATTTCAGGAGACCAGAGGAGAGTTCTAGAGAGGCAATTTGGGAAAACTGCTGGAGAAGAGAAGCATGTCCCACAAGTATTCCCCTACGGGAAGACATCAAATTTCATACCCTGTTACTGAAATGGTTTTGGTCAAAATTTCTTTTCCTTCCCCTGCTCTGTCAGTTTTATGTCTGTCCTGTCTATCCACAATGATCTCATTCTCTCCAGCTGACTTGCTTAAGGTAAATAGAAACTGCTGTCCTAATTTTGACAGGTAGGTTTTTTAGTGATTTAGTTTGACTTATAACAAAATTGCCATTAAATTAGTCTTATTCCTACTTCCTGTATGATCTAAATGAGGAATCCCAGATGGCCCCAAACAAACATTGCTGCCAATGCTTCTGGCAGCATTTCTGGAGCACTGGATTCAACAGGGAAAAGAAAGGAGATGGTCTGGTCAAAATTTTGCTGCTGCAAAGTCCCCTTCTACAGAGCCTTTCAGGTCCCACTTTTCAACCAGCATCATGCAAAAGAGCAGCCTCAGGAAAGGTGAGGGAAAGCTAAGAACCACAGATTTTTCTTAATTTGGTGGCTGGTCAAAATATTGTATGGCTTTTCAATACCCAACTATTTTGCCTCTTGACAAAAAAACCTTTTACAGGGAAAAAAGGTGGCAGCCAATAAAAACAAGGAGAGTAAAAATAGCATATTTAAGTAAGCAGTTAAATACAGTTACCAAGAAAGCTGAGGTTGTGAGCAGTGTCCCTGGCACAAGCAAGGAAGCAAGAAAATCTCATGACTAAATCGGTAGGGGAGTGTGCTTTCAAACTTAGAAACATTTAGAGCTTTAAGCCTTTGAGGGTTTTCTCTCACCCTCTTCTCCCATCTTGCATTTTGGGTGCACGTAGTTTTATTAGGTAAAAGGAGATATGAAGGCATGTTAGGTTCAGATCACTACTAGAAAACTCTCTCTGCAGAGGGAGTTTCCCACACTTGTGTGCTCAATCACTTCACTCAGTGGCTGGTAGGACAAGTGTGAGAGCAGAACAGACTCAGACCTTTAACACTAAAACAGCCAGGAGTTACTGGAGGAACGAGAACGTTTTAGGTTGCAGGCTGTGTACTGTGAAAGGGAAATACATCCAGTCTGAATGGGTCTTCTCTGTTGTATTTTTCAGGCCAGTGAGTAAAAGCAGGCATCCTTTTTTTTAAGGCTGGGAGCTTGACTGTTCTCAGCTTACACAGAAAGGGGCACAGGGGAAGCAAACTATGAATAGAAGCATAGTTTTGATGAATGTTATCCATTCTGTGTTCAAGACAACTCACTGTCTAATGTTCATGGGAAGACAGTTATTTTAAAGATAGTTAAAAGATGGTTATTTTTTAGCACATCACTCAACAGAAGCCAGGAGGATATCTACTTCGAATTCAGAAACTGCAATTTGTGCTTATTTAGTTTGGATGCTCAAGAAGATGAAGTCTCTAGCTAAAATAATTCTGATGACTTGTCAAGGCTGGCAAAACCTGCCATTGGCAGTACATTTGGTCCTGTAGTCTGGGATTTAGGAGGTTAGCTTCAGAGGTGATCTGGCTGCTTTGCATCCAGAAAATCCAACAAGGCAACATACAGATTGATTCTGCATTAGAGAATGTGATGGAAAGAGATTTGTTCCTATTTAAAGAAAACTAAACAAACTTACTTTGTGTATTGGAAGAAGGCAGCAACATCCCCAGAATGGAGAGAAAATTGTGATGAATAAATAGCAGGAGTCACAGGTGGCTCTGCAGTGCCCCACCACTCTGCATGGCTGTTCACAGAATTCTAGGCAGAATTAAGAAAGTGGCCAAAATGGCACATAAACTAAACATCACATTCTGATGAGCCTGGGTCCCTGTCTTCTTCTGCTTCTCCCTCTTCCTCAGTCTTTCTTCACTCCATCAAGAGGATATGTGTAGCATATAATGCTGTAGCCAAAATCTCTTTTGTAGGGTTTAGAAGATTGAAAATTACAGTGCTCAGCCTAACAGTATCCTCAGGTAAACTGTACCCAAAGGAGGAGAAACACTTGGTAGGCACCGAGCACACATCCCCAGGAGCCTCCTGCTAAATGGCCAGGAAAAAGCCAAACTGTTGTCATAGCAAAGAAAAGGGGCAGACACACGTTCCTGTTCCTTGTAGCCCTGTAACAATGTAAGGCTATACTTGCCTTTGAGACATTTACACATTAACAATGTTCCTTTATACAGCCAGAGTGAAATAAGGAAAAACCTACAGCTCCTATATCTAGCTCCAGCAGGCCACTATCTGACAAATTATCACCTCTGCAAAACACTTACATAAACGAAAGTCTTATTACTGTGCTGTCCCATTGTGCTTACATTTTGCCTGCTACAATTTAGAATGTAGCTGAAAATATGACTGCAGAACTCACTGTGGCTCAGCTATAATGCTCCCCACATGTAGTGGGAATATTGACTATTACCTGCTTTCAGGTTCCTAGAGTGGGATTTGTACATGTGATTCAGGAAAGAAAAGGTCAGTAATACTACTCTTGTTCCTCTGCTTGGAAAAGCAATGTAAACATTTGTGTTAAGCTACTAAATTATTCCTAACCAGAGATATTTGATATAAATTATAAAAAAAAATTACCTTTACATCAGTTATTGTCATATTATTTCCCTTTCAT
Organism: Erpornis zantholeuca; assembly: GCA_013400515.1. NCBI lineage: Eukaryota > Metazoa > Chordata > Aves > Passeriformes > Timaliidae > Erpornis > Erpornis zantholeuca. The sequence continues at coordinate 187,936 of VZTN01026729.1, read as the reverse complement.
GTATCCTCATTTTCAAGATGCTTCTTGACAGAAGTTTTTCCAAGAAAAAAAGTATTTAGTAAGCATCTTTCCTCAGCAGGAAGATTAAGTAGTCCTAGTAGACTATTATGAATTAGATTTTATTATTGATATCACTTTGGTAAATATAGTATTTTTTGGTAGATATGGTATCAGACACATTGTGCACAGTTTTGTGGTGACAGCCTGCAAAAGCCCACTGAGCTCCACCTGGGCTAGCAATCTGAATTATGATGTTGAGACTGCTATATATTTACTGAGCCATCAGGACTCCTCAAACCACTATATAAAGCTATTGTGAGGTATTATTATTGCCACAGGCTATTCATATTACCCAGTTTAAAGGTTCAGCCCCCAAGAGGTTATAGTGACAACCTCCCCAGGTCTCCAGTCTAAAGAATAGAAATCACTTGCTTCCAAAACAAAATATAATCTTTAAATTGGACCCTGCTCAAAGTAGCTACCAAAGCCAGAGAGAGCACTACAAAACAATTTGCAAAGCCTAACAAAAACAATATAAAGGCAGAAAACAAATCCCCTCTAAATCACAGATATTCAAGAAAATTCATACACTGCTAAAGTCAGGCTTCTGCAAAATCTTAGTGGCAGCCTCTTTCTGTTCTTGATATCTCATGTGTCTTTTTCCAAACCAGTATCAGAGAGAATGAAGATTCTTCTTGTTTTAGTAAGAGCAGGCCATTTAATCCTGCTCTTCATATCTTCCTTCTGCTGTTCATGAGCAGCCTAGATTGGTATTTATCAATATACATTTGTTCTGCTGCGTTATTACAAACAATTCTCTGGTCCTCAAACATAATTCTAGCTTTTTATTCCCCCTGTGCTCTAGGACTGTAACTGAGAAAGTGATGATGTTGCTGAATATAAGCTTCCATAAACAGGCACTGTGAATTGGAACTCAGCTGCACGTAGGCCATACACACACTTTTTCCACTCTGACTCTTTCTCCCTGCATCCATTTGGGGAAGATGTTTTGGCTGTGACTCCACTGTAGCTTATTCCACGTCACACCAGTGACTGAGTGGAGTGAGGAAAAAGCTGCTGGTTAAATGTCCACGGTTTTCAGTCAGCACACCAGGAGTCTCAGTGACCTGCACTCCTTTTATTTTCTGAAAGGGATCGGCACTCTCCAGTCAACCTTCAAAGCCATGGAGCTCTGTGGAGCCTGTCCTCTTCACTGCTCCAGAGACAGGGAACCTGCTGCAGCAATCAAAACTTTACTGGTTGTGTTTGCTTTTCATATGGTGCAGACAGGGAATATTAGACAGGAATTTGCTTTACAATCACCGTTTATATCATTTGCTCTTGTTCTTTTCATCCCAGAGAAAGCCTAACCTTTTTCCCATGGAATATCTGTTAAGTGAGTCACAGAAGTCAACTGCTGCCCAGGCACTCACAGGAAAGAAGGATTTGCATTTTATGTGTGTTTTTAGGAACACTCTTCTGTCACACCATTCATCTCCATGACTAAATCAGGTCATTTTTTTGCTTTTTCCCTCTTTGTATTGTAGAGGAAGACAGACGTGATTTATCGGTCTATCATTATGGAGGAGGCTTCATTCTGAATTTGTCCATTCACTTCTAACTCCATGCAAACTTCAGCCTGTGATTCCCATCATTTTGGGGCTCCATAACCAGAGAGCATGACTGGGCAAAGACTCTGATACTTTGGTGGTTAAATATTTACAAAACACCTAATTTGGATGGTGGGTGGATGACAGCAAGGAAGCAACACTTCTCTGTGGCATAGTCTCCCCATAACCCACTGGAAACTATTTGGCAGTAAGCAAAGATTCAGAAAGCAGGTACTAGCAAATATGCTTTGCTTCTCCACATGTGCTGTACCTGAGGTGCCTGCTCATGACAAGTTCCTGGGGGACAGCAGATGTCAGTGGCCATGGACCCACAGTCCCTCTGCACAACACCTGAGTCCCCCTGTGCTGCCCAGGTCGTACCCTATAGCAGTGCCAGAGGGTGCCCTGTGCCTTTCCAGAGGTGATAGAGGAAGAGTATACTACTCTTAAGGAGATGATTCCTGTGAACACTTTCCAGACTTCTACAGATTTTAAATTTACAGAATAAATTTTTAGTCTTGCACCAAAACTCATTTGGGAGTTTCATATATAAACTTTTAAACCAAAGTAATCTTTTGCACTTCTCATCTGCTTTGTTATTAGCATGGAACTGATGGGACTTAGAATAAACTCAGTTACTGCTCCACAGTCACAGAAATCTCCAATAAAAATGGCACTGTCTAACTAAATCTAATCATTAATTCAAGTATGATTATTTAGAGAATTACATTATCTATAAAAACTTTAAACACAAAATCGCTAGATTAACAGGAGCATCTTCATTGTTCTACCTGGCTGGTTTTTTTCTTTCTTTCATTTGGCAGAAAAACATTATAGTTCTTATATTTTATCATAAGAAGAGACACTTGATCAGGTGTTCTGACCAGAATGACACACTAGCTGCATTTCTCTTACATACACTCATATTACAGCCAAAAAAGAACATGTGTTAGATTAAAACATTTTGGTCCTCAGCAGAGTAAACTGTTGATGCCATGCTGACAGCCTGTTAACAGCCATCAGCTATTAGTGGAATTGCTGTAGGAGTTCGTAGGAAGGCATTTGCAAATGCTTTATCGATATAGATCTACCTCAGCAGCAAAAGGACAGCATCACTTGTTGCAGCCTGGATGGAAATGCCTTATTCTTCCTCCTAGCCGAAGAAAAAGCACCTGAACCATTATGAATTGCAGGGAGACAGCTCAGGAACTATCTGGGGTGGAAGGCAACAGCCTCAAGGAAGGAATGAAGCTTCAGGAGTTGCAACAGGTTTCCAATCTTTACCTGTAATCAGGAGCACACCTCCAAGGAAAGCTTTCATCATGCTCTTTTACCCAGTCACTCCAGACTGCAGCTTGATTATGCTGAGATTTCAAGCTCCGATATTTTTAGCATCCTTCTCTTGCTTTTTCCGTTTGTCTGCAGGTATATTTGCATTTTTAAATTGTCAAATTCTAATCATAAATGTAGATTAGTGAAAAATCCCCCAGTCTGTACCTAGATAGAAATACTGCTATGGCTGGATCTGAGCTGGGATGCAGAGATTTATCAGTGGTGTTAGGTGCCCCCTGGACCAGGTAGCTCACTGCCTTTGACGTTGCCCAGCTTGGCTCAAAGGATTTTGAAGTCAAACATGTTTTGTAGATTTTTACACCTTTCTATCTCTTTCTGAAAAGATAAAAACTTCACTTGTGCATACTTCTGCCTGCAAATTTGGCCTGAGTTTATCTGATAGTGAGAGCTTTTGCTAAATTTCACCACATAATTACTGAAGTGCAAATCCCCAGGAAAAAAAAATTGCTGTAAAGATTTCATATTTGCAGCTAAGAGGCACTGATTAGGTGGTGTTTTACTCTGGCATCACATCGTAGTAGCTTCCTTAGAGCATGCCTAACTACTGATATTTTTTAAAATTTGTTTTTCATTCCTTTTCATGAATATGCAATTTTGCGCAAATATTTCCTTCAGCCAGGCATATTGCTTAAAAGTTAAACACTAAAAATGGAGCACAAACAATGTACAAAACTTCAGTTGATTTATTCAACAGATTTTGCCTTCCTCTGTCTTGCTCTCTTCTCTACCACTACCACATTATCTAATCCTCTTTTCCTTTTTTTTTTTCCTTCTTTTTTATTTTTTTCCTCTGTTCTGCAACACATAGGTAAGTTCTTGTTCATTTCAATGGCTGGCTTTAATTCTTGGTGCATTTCAATATTAGCTTACCACCTCTAATAGCCCTCCCAAAGTTTGTTCAGCGGAAAGGACAGGGCACAGTGAGCCCTTGTCTGCGTTGAACAACTTTGCTTGTATTCCTTTTCTGTCCCAGTCTGGCACCAAACAGAGCACAGGCATAAACAGTGTCGGCAAGCTCAGCCTGGGACTGCTGAAAGACCTGTATTTTCCACGAGCCACGAATGCTGCTCTCAGGAAAAGGAGACAATTGAGCAGTGTGCCTCGGTCCCCTCATACAGCCATATGCAGTGGGATAAAAAGACAAACCTTTTATACCAGTTAAAAAGCAAGATTGGCTGCAGGAGCAAAGGAAGACAGGATCTAGGTGCTAATGCTTTGGCAAACATCCACACCCCAGCAGTATTAGGATTCCTTCTGTTCAAATTCCCCAGGGCAAGTGCTGCTCCATGTAGTTACGCGTGGCTGGAGAGAGCCACAGTAAGACCAGGAGACTGAACTTGAGCTGAAATATTGGCTGGCTTGGGAAAGATCACAAAGAACTGAAGGAACAACTTACAGCACGTAAAGAGTGCTGAAGGGAGCTCCTCAATGATGTACATGACAGCTCAGTTGCACAGCAGGGTACAACTAAACAGAAAGCAGACCAGCACAAATAAATGTTTGTGCAAGGTCAGATACCTTGGGATGTTGTGCTGTTCAAATTGCACCAACAGTGTCCCCACATTCAGGAGGAACTGTACACTTACACAAGAGGGACTACACTTCAGAGCAGGAACGTGCAGTCAGGACCTCAATTAGAAAACACAATTTTACTGATGGTCATACATAATACCAGCAGAATGCTGCTGTAAACCACCAAGTCAAGGCAGCCCCAAGTCTTCAGTGTCTTCAGGGTCAAAACATATGACTGGGTCATTTAAATTAGCAAGTTACCTTTTGTTTATACTTCTCATGAATAGCTTTAATTATAGCCTTCAGCAGAAACCTCAGTTAGCCTGGGAGTTTCCACGCAGCCCACAGCTCACTCCTGGGGCTCCTGCCAGCTCACTGAATCACCACGGTGCCAGCACTGACTCGCAGCTCCACAGGCAGTGCCATGGCAGCACTGCAGTGTTTGAACACTTACCTTTGCAATACCCCTTTGTCCATGCTCCTTGAGGTTTTGATGTAGAGTTCCATGGGAATTCTCCTGTAGCTGAACATCTCCACTTCACTCCCCCTCTGCAGCACATGAATCAAGGAACAGGAGGCTCCTGGCCAGTGGTACCTGCACTGCACCAGCCCACTCCCCCAGTTTTTTTGGCATGCATTTGCCCTCAGGGAGGGAGGGTGGTTCTGCATCAGGGGCGGGGCCAGCAGGAGCTGCGAGGTCCTGGTGCAAACAGCTCTGTGCTTGCTGCTCAGCCTCCCACCAGTGTCTCTTTCTTCCTTGGAAAAGGCAAGCAATACAGGAGAAATATCAACTGCCTCAGATGCTACCAGCTGCCCTGGTTCAATAACTAGGTCAGCTAAAGGTTAAACCAGCTGAAGCATAAGCAGCAAGTTTATATTTAACAATAGCAATAAAAAAAACCCCCGAGCCTCAGTGGGGGAAGCCTGGAGCAGATACCCAGGCCAGCCTGGCACAGCTCTCCTTTCCCTCACCCTCTCCTCCACTGCCCTGCATGCTGGCAGTCCACGTCACAGCCATTTACACTGAAGCCATCTCATGTTTAGGGGGCTAAATGCACCTTAGACACAAATCAGTGACATTAAACCAGCAACGAAATCATCCTGTTTGCTTTGATGTACCCTGCTGTGATACATTAATAACTTTTTGCTTTATGTAGTAAATTCTGTCAGAAATCATAGTCCAATTCCAAATTATACCGTTTACCAAGCCTAATGCAACTTTAAGGACATTACACAGTATTTTGTCTAAGTATTTTAAATCAATCATGGTTTAACATGGACATGCACATTTTTTAATTTTCCTAGTGGTGTGTAATTGCATTTGAAGCTTAGGCTTTTGCCGCTTTGGTGGGAAAGACACATCTAGCTTTCCACAGTCATGTAGGGGATACATACTTTGGAGATAGTGTAATCTGAAATTCCTCCACTGAAAAAAATCAGAATGACATCTAAGGAAACTGCCTGCAGATCTTAAAGCCAGGTTTAAGCAGTGAAAAGATAATTTCTGTGCTAACACTGCCACCCATCGAGAAACAGGAGGCACAGTCATTGTATGTCCCCGTTTTCATCTCCTCTTCGGTATGCTGAAATGTTTTCATGGATATTTTCGCCTCACTGCTGTCTTTAATAATATAATGTTATCAGGTAAAAATTGTAAATAAACTAAACCTAAGTTGTAGGTCAAATATAGTTATAAACCAGAACAAAATCAGCAATGTATGGAGTTCTCCCTGTGAATGGTGACAGAGAGCTACTAAAGCCCCAGCACATAAATATAGCATGTATAAATATATATCATGGAAGGACATGTAGAGCTCTGATCCAACCTAATAGAATTCTCCACCAGCTGCTCTTCACCCTAGGAGAGCTGCACTTTTCCTTTGTTAGAGAGAGAATCTCCATCTGACCTCTTGCTATTTACCCTGGGGTACTTACACCTGTTTTATCTCCTGCCTCACTAAGACCAAATCACATGATTGCTTTTTGGTTGACATGGCTTCTTCCTCTTGTGCTGGTGCTTACCCTTCCATGCAACCTATAGCTGTTTCCTTGACCTGGATGTAAGAGGTTCCCTATCTTCAAGTTTCTCTGGTTCCACAACTTCTTCCCTGAATGATGCTTTTACCTTTACCATTTTTTCTCACAAATTATCAACATCCATGTCATACAATGGCTGTTTAAGCCATGCAATTTTACAATAAATTCCCTTGAACAAAGATTTGATCTTCTTTATTATCTCTTGCATTTCCCAAGAGTAACCCTTGCACCTACAGTAAATGGAGTTAGATTTAGTTCAGGAAAAACAGCTGCTTTCTCCTTCCCTGACTCACCTTTTACTGTGCAGTCCTGCTCCCACTTGTCAGCTTTCAGTCAAAGTTATTTTTGTTAGTGAAACCAACACGAGGTACACAAGAGATGTAAGGGCTGTCCGTGGGTCAACAAAAATACCCAAGAAAACCTTTTTATGAACTTTGTAAATATGGAATAAAATGTTTTTAAAAGGCCAGTTGTTATACAATGTACTTTAAAACAATGCTTCTTCTCTTTTTCCAGCTAGCAAGGTTGTTCTTCTATCTTCAATTAGCAAAAAACCAATCTTGCTTATGACAAAAAGAGTAATACTATATTTTTTAAGTTGTTTTTTTTTTTACACTTATAACTTTGTTTTCTGGAAAGTGGAATGAATTATGTCTTTCTACAGAGAAACATTATATAAATTATGGTTTTGTGTGCTATATAGACCCTAGGGTTTTATTAAGTGACTGCATCTCCTGTGCAGCTAGAGATGAAAAGCTTACCAGGATGGCACAGATGGAAAGGTCATTAACAGAACTCGAGAAATCCATCTGCAAATCTCACTCTGTAAAGGTTTTATGTAACAGCTCAATCTCACTGAGATGCTATTGAACAACAGGCATGCTGGAAATCTTCTAATGCTTTACAAAGCCTGGATTTATGGAGAGGGGGTTACAAATTGTATTGCTTATTGTCTGAAGGATGAAGAGTGGAGAGTTCTAGACTCTGGTGATTTATTAAATATAGATGTTGTTATGGATTCTTTCAAAAGGAAAAAAAGCTCAAAGAACAATTTATTCTGCATTTAGCACAGTTTCAGAAATGAGCAAGTCTCCTGAAGTTCTTGAAAAATTTAAGGACTAACCATTTTTCAGTTAAATAGCATTCGAAAAATGTGAGATTACAAAGGCAATGAGATTTTGTTTGGTTAACTGAAGAGTTACTCCTCGACAGCTTCAGTTAGGACTTCCCATGCCATATTTTTACCTTCATGAGAGAGTATGAACTGTTTCCCAAGACAAAGGTTTATGAGCTGTGTAACCAGAATCAGAGTTATCCAGTTACCAACTGATGGAAAGTTCCTCCAGACCAATGCTCTCTCTGTTGTTTTATGATCTGAGGCTGTAGAAATTCTTTCCAGTTCTTACCACAATTCTGGCAAATCTAATCTGCTTAGCTGCCACTTCTTACTCCTTAGCTGCATTCGCTTATTCTCTTGGGTTATCTAAATTTTCACCTTATTTACTAATTTTGCTAAATACGTGGTAAAGGAATAAAGTGCAGTAATTTGACCACTAAACTTGAACAGCACAAAATCAAAAAATCTAAATGGGCAACAGCACAACTTACACAACTTCACTGCTGGGTTTCACTGTATTTGAGTGTCTTTGCATTGATAAGATTCACACAATTGTTACTGCTTGCAACTGATATTCTCCATATGATACAAGAGTTGCAACATTGTTTTCCTACACATCTTGATGTGAAGTTGATCATTCTTAACCATTTGCATTCTCCCATTCTTCCCTTACTGCTCTACAGAGATGCACATTAATTTTATTACGTAAATTTTTGTGAAAGGTTATTGGAACAATGGTAATTCCAGGGCTTAGGGTGAGTACCTAAGAACAAAATTGGAACAAAAAATGTTTAATTATTTGGAGGAATGAAAACAAAATCTCCTGATTATATCCTTTTAACCCAACTTGCTAATACCTCACATAAATTTGCATACACTCCCCCATTTATTGTCAGCAGATGAATTTATGATACAAGATCCCTTTCACCAAAGGCAAGGTATCCCTGTTTTTGTCTGCTTGCAAAATATTATTCCATCTATTCCTGAAACAGCCATAGACCTCACTCTAATGTAAAACTTTTACAAACAATTTACAAACTGTAAATTTAAATTCTATACAGCACCTGCCACGGAGGTAAACAGGTATTTTCAAACACCTCCCAAACAATGTTTATGGAATATTTGAGTAACCAGTGAAGTGCAGTTATCAAATGTGCTTGAGCCTGGGACTTCAGAGCTAGAGGCAGAACTGAAGCTGTGTGCCACCTCTTGCAGGAAAAATAATAATGATGGACTCAGCCACATGAACCCCTAGAGGACAACACTAGTTTCTAATATATGTAGCTTCTACCCCTAACTCAAGTAATCAGAAGCTTTTAGCAAATTCTAACAAGACTGAGTTTCTGATACCTCATTAAGAGCGGGTCAATAAAGCACAAAATATTATCAAAATAATAATATTAAATTAATTCCCTAAGAATAATGCTGATGAATCAAAAGTGCACCTGTAGCAAGTCCATATACAAGGAATTTAGCAGCAGAAGCTAATTTAACAAGGAATATACAATTTAAAGACTTTCAGAACAGTCTGGACTGTTGTCCCAAATTTGCACAATTCTTCAAACACCAAAGAGAATCCAGATACACAGCAGCAATGGCATTTCTCTTTTCTTCTGGTTTTTGACTGGCCAGGAACAACCAACAAATTGAAAACACTGAACCAAAGCACTCTTCAGCAGGACTAGAATGCAACTGAAAATATTGGCAAGGACTTCTCCCCAAACCTGCATCCCAAGAACCATTCTGTGCATGTGCTTGTGTGCTGGGGTAAGAAATTGCAGCTTAGCCATTACTTGGACATTTAAATAATTTAAATAAAGCTATAAATGCTAAGAAATTAGCCTGCCATTTCATGTGTCTGCTTTTGAAGTGAAAATCTTCTGTTTACTCAAAAGACTTGTTCTGTTTACTCTGTGCCCTCAAAACAACAGACAGACTCACAACCTGTCAAAACCATGGACTAAACGAGGAGCACAGAGGACTGGAAGAAACTGAGAAGTAACTAACCAGCTTTTCTTTGCCTCAGATCACACTCATGGACAAAGCAATTACTAAGGATTATTAAATAGAAGTAGGCACAGAGAGGGGTATTTCCTGTGACCTCTACCCTTCTGCTGGTGAACATACCAGCCTTAAGTTTCAAAACAGCCCAATTAAGGTAATTAGGTCACACTTAGGAAGCATCATATTTGGCAACATATTCATCATCAGACGTGGTGGGTTGGCCTTGGCTGGGTGCCAGGTGCCCCCCAAGCCACTCTATCCCTCTTCCCAGAGGGACAGGGGAGATACAATATTATATGATGGAAAATCACTTGTAAGTCAGATAAGGCAGTTTACTAAAATGAAAGCAAAGGTTTGGCTGTGTACAAAGAGTGAAAAAAAAGAAAAAATTTATTCTCTACTTCCCATCAGCAGGCGATGTCCAGCCATTTCCTGAGAAGCAGGGCTTCAGCACAGAAGTGATTGCTTGGCAAGGAAAACACTATAAAAAATGAATGCACCACCTTCTTCCCCCTTTTTTTATCTTTTATATCCCAGCTGATGTCACATGGTATGGAATGTCCTGGTCAATTTGTGTCAGCTGGCCTGGCTGTGTCCCCTCCCAGGACCTTGCCCACCCCCAGCCTACTCAAGGCAGGAGGGGATGCTGGAGAGACAGCACTGATGCTGTGCCAGTGCTGCTCAGCTGCAGCCAAAACACTGCTGAGTTATCAACACCTTTCCAGCTCCAGTGCAAAGCACAGCTCTGTGAGGGCTGCTGGGGGGAAATGAACTCCAGCTCACACAGACCCAACACACCAGAGTAATAAAATTTTATACTGATTTCAGAGAGTTCTGTTCAAATGCATTACTTTGCTCTGAATGTATATATTTGAGGTATTTGATAGAAAAATGGAAATAACAGAATGTAAACATCAACGTAAAACTACCAAAGAAGAATACCCAGGAAAACATCAGTATCTCTTTATTAGGCTTGGGTTATTGTTAATAGTGAATATAAAAGCTCTTTTCTAGGAATCAAAGTATTATTATAGTAGTTATAAATAACTACTATAATTAGTTACTCTAAAATTACAGAGTTTTGGGGAAAAAATTTAAATCACACTATTGATCTGTACAGATAAAGAGACCTTATCAAATACTACAAATTATTTCAATAAATTAAAAAAAGAAATAAAAAGACCATAAAGCTTTTAGCTTATAGAAAAGTATCTATAACATGCACATTTCTTATATTCTTACTGGAGCTCTACAGTTCATTGGAAAATTGGGAGATCCATGTCCTTGTTGCTTCTATATAGAGCATCTGGATTTCATTACCAAACTCCTGCTCGATGATGCTTAATTACCACTATGCTCAAAAAACATGAAGTCCTAAGGAGATAAAAAAAACCAAAAAAAACAAACAATTCTTAAATGTGGTTCTTAGTTCAGAGATCCCCTGGCTGCCCTGCAAGATGTACACCTTCCTCTAAGAAATCTCAGAGTGTGAGAGGAAAGTGGGAGCACATTTTCCATGCCCTCACCTGGGTCTCTCAGAATGGGACACCCCAGAGACAGAAAGATGGTGAAAGACCAACATGGAAACTTGTAATTTATCACTAGCCAAAGCTATGCTTCCTTTACTCAGGATTTCTGCCCCGACTTTGTTCAACCTGACTCACTCCCTGTCATTTTTACCTCAGGCTGGAGTCCATCACAATAATGATTATTTTTAGTTTACCAGTATGGGCCCCATTTCTGTGCCTGAAAGCCTGGGTTGCTCACACTCGCTAATGCTGCACTTGGCAGCACAGAACACACACAGCTAAACACAACCTTGTCCATGCACAGGGCTGTCAGAGGCTGCTGACACCTTTCCAAACTCCTGGTGCTTCACATGCTGCTTTCCTGCCCCTCTGCAGCCCAGCCAGCACAAAAGCAGAGCACGTTTTGAAAAGGCACCGTGATGCAGAATTGCACAGGTAGGTGGAAACAGTGTTGCACACTGTTATTAGAGGGAAAGTGATAGGACTGCACCATCGAGAGTCAGAGTGCAGCTGGGAAGTGCTCTGGCAAGTTCAACGTGCTTAGCCTCTGCAGCAGTCCCTCCATTTGGAAATTACTGCTCTGAGAGCATTATTCCTGCTCACTCAGTGCTTCCCATGCTACCAAGGAGAGTCAGGAGGCAGTGGCTGCAGCATTCAGCTGTCCACCAGCCCAGCAGGCGTCTCAGTTTTGGATGGGTCTCTTGGCTATTGCTGATCTGTATTTTTCTGGTTTCACCATCCATAAACTTGCTTTCCTCTGCTAATGAGTCTGTAAGAAGTCTTCCCTTTTCCTGTTTTCAGTCCCACCAAATACAAAACACTCTTAAATATAATTAGTACTTCATGTAGTCTAGAATAAGCTTATTGTCTAAAATAATTCTGTGTTGCCTTTTGTGGTCAGTTTTACACACAGAAGTTCACAAGCTGTGGCCCACTTGAAGGATCTCAAAATTGACTCCTTTACCATCACAAGTTAAACATGCAGACGAAAAAGTTAGTTTATATTCATTTGTTATTGAATGATGGACTTACGATAAGGAAGCAAGCACCAATCATGACAGCTTTCATTTTCACATCAAGGTCCATTGGGAATGAGATTCCAAAGTTATCTGTATCTGTAAACACTTCCCGCACAAACCCAGTCCACTGCTTGGAAATCCTCCCAACAGTACAGGTCTCATCCACAGACTTCACCTATAGTTTAACACAAAATTTAAAAATCATCAAACCTGTCATTCATAATATTCCCAAATCCATTCTGGAATAGATCCATTTAAAAGCTTCAGACTGTTATTTGAATTAACACAGTTATTGAGTGCAAGTGTTTGTAGCAAAAGGCAATCAGACCATCAGAAAATCAGTGTTAAGTATTAGAGCCATGAACTTGATTCTTAATCTGACTGGGTAGTTCAATGCCTTGATGGTGCTGGGATACAGCAACCACATGCACACACTCTGCTGGAAGTGGTGTCCTTTAGCCAAGAGAGTGAATTAGTTTCTCCTGTCATGTATCAGAAACTGCTCAAGTGAAAATTAAACAAATTACATTCTACAGTTCAGAAGTGGAGATTAGCCCTGTGGCAACATTACATTTTCTAAAGTTAGATCCAGTCCTCTGGGTCATGCGAAAGACTAAGTTTCCAAAATAAAATTATACAAATTTGCTGTAGTAACTATTTGCAACATCATTTTAAACATTAAATTGTAGCCTAAGATATCTTCTACTTAATGTCCACAAAACCAGTGTTGCATTAATCAATATTATTTTAAAAGGAAAGTTGTAACTCTTCAGTCATTCAACTCTGTATTTCAGGTCTAAATTATCTTAACTTACTAGTTCATTGAATGATTATTAAATGACTAAAGAATTGGCTGTAGGAAGTCATTTTAATAAATACCTGATACAGCTGACTATATTTTTCTCAGAGCCTGACATAAAAGATTCAAAAAGATTTTGCTGCTAAATATTTTAATTAACTGATTTGTGTGCAGCCACAGGGAATTATTCTCAGTGATCACTGATGAGTGCCTTTACCACGTCATTTCTGGAAGCTTGTCTGGTTTATTTAGAGTAATTTAGGTATCTAGAGAAGTGATTTGATTACACCAGCATGAAAAGATGTAGCATTTACTTAATACATACTACAGCTCAGTTGACAGGTAGTAAGTTGAGAAATAAACTAATATCAAACTACTATCTGAAAGCGGATACATGCAAACAATTTTTACATTGCCTACCTCAAAATTTATATCCTCACAACACCTGCACACAACACATGGGCCAGTAATTTTCAGTATATCCGTTCTTTTCTCATCTTGAATGGTAAACCTTGGCAGGCAGACATGCCAGTTCTGGACAACATAACCAACTGTAGTTCCTGGAGGTGCCTGGACTTCCAGCTTCACAGGAAAGAGAAAACCTTCAAGTGAATGTTCATTCTTCCATTTGCTTGTGAGACAAAACCCACACCAGCATACAAATGAAACACCTCTTATTTTTCGCAACAATCTGGCCTTTCAATGCATTTTTCTGTGAGTGTTTTCAGAAGACTGCACTCAGATTGCAGACCTCTTATTCAACTTTTGCCTTCAAGAAAACAGTAAGAGACTCTTCAGGCTGTGGAGCACTCAAACTATGCATCTACAATAAAAACAAAATTCAGTGAAAGAAAGGCAGTGAGCATCCCAAAAGCATTCGGTGAAGGCATTACAGGGTGCAGCTACTGCAAATGCCTCAGCAGGAGCTCTCAGAAGCCTCAGAAGCTGCATCATTCCAGAATTATGTTAATATTAAAAAACCTTATGGTCTCCTGTGTTGAATGTCACTACAGCTTTCAGAGCTGTAAAATGAAAGTTCTAGCTGTTGTTTTATGAAAGCTGTTGCCTAACTCTTCCATTCCAAATCCATCTCCAGCGCAGATTTCAGCACCAGCCCCAAGCTCCCTCACAGGCTGTTCAATCAGATTCTCCATTACCACAACCAGAATCAGAGAGTGAGTCCCTGTGTTGCAGCACACTTGCTTCTTCCCAGACCAAGAACCCCAGGCACAAATCCTACAGATCTCTCTTCCCAAAAAACATGACTCCTTTCACCTCACCTCCTGCTTCGAGACAACCCCACCTAAAAACTGCACAGGAGGTGCCTGTGCAGGAGGAGGAGGGCAGTGAGAGCAGCCCCTCACCTCCTGTAAGCAGCAGGGGCAGCAGCAGTCGGAGCAGCGCAGAGGTCTCTGCAGGGTGATCACCTCGCGGCCCAGGTTGTCAATGATCCGGATGGTGAAGGGCCGAGCCGGCCCGCAGCAATTCCTGGTGAGGCAGTCAGTGTCCTCCGCTGCGAAGTACACCCTCTGCCCCAGGGCATTCTTCAGTTCGTATTTGTTGTTTTCTTCAAAGCCAGTCACAACTGAAAAACAGGAGAAAAACCTGCCAAGTTCCAGGAAGTGTCTGGTGAGACATTCCTTGCTAAGTCTGCAGCTGCTCTTTGGGAAGGCAAGCCTCGCTCAAAGTCTGTCAGAGGCAGCTACTGGTAGGGGAAATTATAGGAAAGGACCTTCCAGCAGCAAAGCCTGACAGAGAAGTTCAGAGGGAAAAATCCACCACGATTAAGAATATGCAGAAAGAGCATAGAGATTCCCATCAGTGCCCAGTGTCCCTCCCTGGCCACAGACACCTGCTGCCTGAGCAAGCACCACCATTACCAGTGACACAGCAGGGAACACTCTCGGGGAAGAATTGAATGGATGAGAGTTAAAGAGAGTTGTGAATTTGGGGGTGAAGCCAGAAAAAGGCATAAATATGTTCAGAATAAGAAAGCCACAAAAAACCCTCTCAGGCAACATTTACAGCAGCACACATCAAAAGCAACAAGAGCCAGAACAGAAATTTTAATTGATTTCTATAAAAAATTAAAGCACTCTTTTAAATTTTAGAAAGAACTGGAAAGAAAAATGCAGCAGCAATATTAGGGGTCAGTTGGGATGTATGGACCATTTTATTTCTTCTGTTTGAAAAACACTGATAATACAACCTGGATACTCTTAAAGCACAGAATTGGGGGAGCAGAGAAAAAGCTATTCTGTGTGCTAAAACAGCAGGATTGTCTGTAAATGGGATCAAAGCCACATGCCAGTCCATGGAATTAGGTGAGATATGACAGGACAGAAAATAAGGTCTTTAATAAGGAAGAGAGGAGAGTTGGAATTATTGTTAACAAGTAAATTGGAAATGGGTGACTTTATCCATAACTAGCTATATATCAACTTGGTTATATATAACCAAGATTATTCAGTTGCATTGCTGTGTATCTTTTGAGATGTAGAACCTGCCGAAAATCTTCCCTCCTATTTTCTCCTTCCTCTCTTCCACAACTTTCATGGGAATAGAGACAGGTAATAGAGGAAAGAAAGACAAAGGTGGTGACCACCTTAAAAACACAACATCAAAGAACATCTAAACTTTACTGTTCTTGGGATTATAAGATTTAAATACTTTGTACTTACTCTCAAGAAGTTCAAGTTGCTGATGAATTAAGATCTGGTCAATCTGCTCATGGTTGAAAAATTAAACAGAATAAACAGTTAACAAGTTGCAACTAAGAAAAAATGTAGTTTTAAGAATCACTGCTGTTTCATTTTAGCATAAAAACTTATATAAGGATATAACATTAAAGGATCAATACCTTGTTTAAAGGCAGATTATCTACCAGTTAAGCTATGAAAATAGCTCACTCCCCTCCTTGTCCTGTCCTCTGCCCGTTTAGCAGAAGAGTGCTCCAGAGCACTGGAGCTGATGAGAGGAGCTGAACCCAAACTGCTCTGGTTACAAGCAAACAGGGCTAATGTTCCTGTGTTCCTTTCAGGATTCAGAGTCTGACAGAGCTCTGATATCATGTCCCAGAGCCTCCATACAGACACAAGCAGGAAATGGAGATATTTTAGAGCAGAAATTCAGCTACTGCTCAGCTCGAATGGAAATTCAGGGGAAAATCAGCCTCTCCTCACCAGTACTTACTTCTTTCTTTTGCCTTTTTTTTTCCTTTTAGCAATTTGAAAAACTGGCAACAATACATCAGTATTCATCTTTCCAGTGCTCAGATGAACGATATTGTACAGTATAAAGACATATTCAGTAATCTGGAAAATTTTTATTTTGCTATTAGCATTCTTTATGCTGTAAAAACCTTACTGGCACCTCTACTAACAATATTAGGAGGTGCAAAGAAAGCATCATGTGGAAAATTAAGTGCCTCTTATGTACTACAGTTGCCCATACTATAGGTATTTACTCTACACACCTTGCCAAATGGCATTACATCTCACAAGTGGTAATTTCAGAAATCAGAAGGATGTATGATAGCCCTGTGTCCCTCTTCCTTTACATCCTCCTTGGCTGGAAGGTACTCCATGACCAAGGGCTACACCTATAACAGATATCTCTGCATTCAGACATTACAGAAGGCTTCACTTAGCAGCCCACAAGCAGCAACCCCTGCAGCTGCAACACAGCCAGATGCTTTATGTAGCTATTTCATGGATGCAGGCTGCTTCCCAGAGTGGAATACCTGATCTCTGGGGAAGGAGGAAGGGTGCAGGTACCTGTGTGAGGTATTCCAATCCAGGAGGGCAGTTGGGAATAGAAGGAGGAATAGGCATCCAGATTGCCCCATCCATGGTGGGTTGGTTCTGGACAGGTGGAACAACAAATCCACCTGGGACTCCCATGGGCTGTGCCTGGAATCCATAGTTCCCTGCACCTGTGACATTTGGTATGGTAGGAGAGAAGAAATTATGAAAGTTAGATATTGGAAAAGAATTGTCCCATGAATCTTCAAAAGAGTAATTTATTCACTATTTTGAACTATGGAGATCCTTATATCTTATATATTAAATTATGAATACAACAACTTTCATGAAGGGAGTTACACTGCCATGGGAGGTTCTGATGCCTCAGACAAAACCAAACCAAATAAATTAAAAAAATGCATCATTCTTGAAAACAGAAGAAATTTCATTCATATATAGATTGTCAATTCAAAAAACAGAAATAAATAAATGAAGGTTATTTCTAAGCAGAGAAGACAGAATACTTTACATGAAAAGCATTGGAATTTACAAGCTGTCACTTGAGTAAATGAAGAATTTTAAGACAAAGTTTTCCCAGAACTATACCTTCTACTTTTGTGAAAGGAAATGTCCTTTTAGCAAAGTTCATCTACAGTTTTCAAACCAGATGACCTGTGGACCTTCAGCCCACACCAGCTCAGCACCAAATTTCACATCACATTACAACACATGGACCATTGGGTGTGAAAGATCAGGCTGTCACCACAGCAGGCCTGTGCCTCACTTGATGTAAACAGCTGTGGTTTAAAACTCATAGGTGGCCACATCACCCACCCCAGCAAAGAATCCACCCCTTGGGAATGCAAAATCACTTTTATGTCTGAGCACGGGTTTTGCACACAATCTACCTGCTGCTATTGTGTGCAGGTGCATGCACATGCAATTACTCAAAATAACAATGCTCCTGCGACCTCCATGGCACAAGCAATGAGTGCTCATTGCCCACTTTCCTTTACAAACCTCAGAGTGCCTTGTCCCAAGAGGCACAAGCTTTATGTTAGGAACAGCACAGTAACTTAGGCCAAACATTTTGCTTTTTACCTCAGACTTATGCTTTGAAGCTGATTGTTAGATATTTATTGTGATTTGGTTCCTCAGAAAGAGATCATTGCGATTGAGAGAAGCTGTTCAGGAGTGCTGCATTTTGAAGTGGAGCAGAAAATGAGACAGAAGAGGAGAGAGCAAGTGAGGCAAAGCATAGGTATAGCCACCTCCAAGGTAACCAACAGAGTATGAAACAGGAAGAGAATATATGCACAACTGCAAGAAGAAAGCAAGTCTTTCTTTAGTTCTGGATTTCTAGAGAAAAAGAAAGTGAAATACTGAAATAACATGATAATTTAAAAATCTGATTATCATAAGAAGCTGCCACACATTAATTGTGATCAGTAACACCCAGCAAACCTCCCTAGAAAACTCCACACCATGACCACTGAGGAACACCTGACATTTTTAACTCCTACCACTGGTGGTACTGCTCAAGGTGTAGCACCAAAAAGGAAATAAATTACTTTTCAGCAAAACAGAAATGAAAAGAAACTCCATAGAATTAATAGCAGAAAAGTAAATTGGAGATGATCCCCCTTGTACCCCACATTCCCTGTGCTCATTTCCTAATGATGAAATGTGTAACCAAGCCACGCACCTTGGTAAGTCCCAGGGAACTGCTGAGGAGAGCCATAGGGCATTCCAGGGGCTGTGGCAGGCTGAGGTCCTGGAAGAATGGAACACGCACACTGAGTATGGACCATTTCCTCCTACCCTGTGTGAGAGATCCCCAGCACAGCCTCCTTTTCCAGAGCACACACAGAACAAAACTAGTCAGCTCTTTTCTGCATAGCAAAAATGTATATCAAGATCATATTAATGAACAATGTATGTATTAAATGTCAGTAAAACTTAATGGAGTTCTGGTCCTTAAAGTGCAGACAAAAGACAGGTACTGCTCAGGATGTCATGAAGCTGTCACAGAATCACAGAATCATTCAGTTTGGAAAGGACCTCCTGAGATCATCCAGTCCAAGCCCTGCTCAAGCAGGGTCAGTTCACTCTGTCTAGACCAAAGAAGTCTTTGTTCATTGACATTTAGAAATAGGCTTGAATTCAAAGCATTGCCAGGAACTGACAGTCTGCCCTCCAGAACATGGCAATGAGCCATTCCCCCTACATAAACCTTTTCTTCCCAAATTCGTCAATTAATATCTCACCAGCTGATGGAGAGGGTCAATGGATTTAAAAACATTTACCAGCTTCAGTTATTAAGCAGAAATTATTAGATTTTCAAGGGTACTAATTTATTTATTATTCTTACTTAACTTCGGAAATCGAGATCTGAAAATATAAGCTCCATATTTTGTAAAATATTCAATTTTAAAATGTAAATAATTTCAGCTTAAAACATTCATACATATTTCATATCATTAGAAGTTAAGCTAATAGCTAAGGTAATATAGCTTGAATATGTTGTCTTTGATGTTAGCAAAAGTGGACATTTTGGTTATATTTTCCTTACCTTGCATTGTCGTAGATCTGCCTGTAGTTGTTCTGCAAAAGAACATTTTTATCTCATGATTTTTAAATATATAATTTCACACAAGAGCTATTCAGTTCTCTATTATCAATAAAAGATATTTGCCTCTCTAAAGTGTACAGGAAAGCTAAATTACAAATACAAGGTAAAATAACCTTAAATATCTCAGCTTCATTCTAGGCTATGTCTCCACCATCACACAAGTCTGAATTTTCTATGCCTGCATTCATGCTTTGAGTATCCTGAAATCATCTTCAACTCAGAGGAGAGCAAAGGGATGTGCAAGCCTCCTGTGCAGCCATTCAGAAACACCCTGTAATTCAGACGAACAGTTTACTGCAGTAATTTAAGGGCAGCTGGTTCAGTGAATTGATGTTGACCACAAAACCTAAGCAGGTAAACTCTGGAGCAGCCAGGTAGCCATGCTACCCCCTCCTCAGTTCTTTAAGCTATTCCATTTATCTAGTGGTACTGCTAAATATCACATATCCAGTTTTTGCCTTCACGGGATAACAAAGGGTGGTGGCTGAGAGGAATTAAAAACAAACCACAAACGACACAGCCCACACACACACAAAAAAAAAAAACCCCAAGAAACAACCCACAAACAAGAACCACCCCAACAAAACCAAAAAAACCCCAACTTACTGATACCAGCATAAACCTTGAGAGTTATTTCTTTCTCTGGGGCAACGAGTGAAAAAAACCCCCAAAAACAACCCACAAACAAGAACCACCCCAACAAAACCAAAAAAACCCCAACTTACTGATACCAGCATAAACCTTGAGAGTTATTTCTTTCTCTGGGGCAACGAGTGAAGCAAGATAACAGTAGCAACTGCTATACCAGACTGATCCAAAACAGTCAGGAGACCCAAAGTGAAAGTGCAACAAAGGATGGTGTAGGTTCTCCTTTTTAATAGTATTAAGAGCATTAAAATAAAAAAATAAACCTAGTTGTTCCTTAAAAATAATCCAGTTCAAGTTGAATTACCAGTATATTTTGTCTTTTATGATTCCTCTAACTACTTCAGTTCAATGAAGATGGTTGCTCAAAGCTGCGAAGGGAAGTGAAACTGAAAGCAATCCCTTCCTGTTTTTCACTCTTCCAGTAAAAGCAGATTTCACATCGATGCTTCTGGGATGTCATGGAACTAACTCACTCTCCAAATCCTACAGAACATTCTCTTTCAGAGCAGCTGGTCCAGTTGCTCTTAAACATTCCTTTTTTAATACGCTTTTTCTTTTACTTTACTAGCTCTGCTAATAAAACCACCATCATGTTTCATATACTTGGATTCTGGTCATAGGGTAGATTGGAATGTAATCCCTGTATGAATGCAGGAATATCGCAAACTGCAGAAGAATAAAATATGTTATTTAAACTAGCAAAAGATCCGTTTATACTGTGAGATGTTCCAGCCATGTGAACTTCGGTGAAATACTGAGAATTACAACTAAGCCCTTTGGTAAAGGGAGAGTAGAGATAGAATCACATGATTTATTTAAAAGAAAGGCTTTGTAGTGGTCCAGAATCTTTCATTGTCCCTACGACCACACATACAAGCCACTGTGCAATCTAGGATTTAGAAAGGGTTGATATGCTCTATATGCAGAAAAGCAATAAAGATTTTACAAAGCTCAGCCCTCATTTCATCCCTAGATAGTTCAATTTTTTATGAATGTCCATGTTTCTTTTCAGTCACTTTCTCCATTTCGGAACCACATAACACAGCTACACGTCCCTCACCCTGACACATGTCACTAGATATGCTGCAAGTAATTCAGACATGTCATAATTATGTTAACTATAGGGCTTCTGCTTTTTATCAGAAAAACAGAGTACTAGCATGACAAGTAGTTTCATTTCTTATCCAGCATGACAATTAGTTTCTTTTCTTATGCAACTCACTAAAGTGCTGCCAACAGCATATTAATATAAAGTCCCAAGAACAAACATGCTTAGTGCCTCAACAAGCCAGGCCCTTTCCAATATGCTGTAATATTCAAAATACAGGAAGCCAAATCCCCAGGAGGCATGCATTAGTTCACCTTTTATGGCTTTTTTTTTTTTTGACGTTGCATTACATTAGACTATTCAGCCGCTGGATTTTAACCTTGACTGCTGGAGAAACGGTATTCTTAAAGATCACCTAGTTGATCTAATTCAAAAGTTTATTTTTGTCTAATGTTAACAAAATATTATTCGGGGAAGGAATTAGTTTTTGTCATTGTTCGTATGCAGTAGGGTACCCTGCCCCTTTACACTGACTTATCTCCTGAGACCTGGGAGTACCAGCACCTGGGCATGTCAGCACCGCTCAGCCACACAGGTCTCACCCAGGGTTTCAGCCTCGCTGAGACGAGGGCACATCATCGCTAACGCCGCTCGCCTCTGCTGGGGACAGGACCGCGGCTGCCAGAACCACCCTGCTGCTGCTGCTGCCTCCTGAGCGGGGCTCTCCCGGGACAGCCCGGCCACCAGAACCACACTGCTGCCTCCCTCCTGAGCGGGGCTCTCCCGGGACAGCCCGGCCACCAGAACCACACTGCTGCCTCCCTCCTGAGCGGGGCTCTCCCGGGACAGCCCGGCCACCAGCACCACCCTGCTGCTGCCTCCTGAGCGGGGCTCTCCCGGGACAGCCCGGCCACCAGAACCACCCTGCTGCTGCTGCTGCCTCCTGAGCGGGGCTCTCCCGGGACAGCCCGGCCACCAGCACCACCCTGCTGCTGCCTCCTGAGCGGGGCTCTCCCGGGACAGCCCGGCCACCAGCACCTCCCTTCAATACTCTTTGCAAGCGAGTTACTCCTCTAGAGATATATTCTGACTAAACCCGCACTCCCCAGACGGAAGACCTGGGGCTTCCCCTCGCCAGCCACAGCCCTGCTGGTCATTGCGCACCGCTGCGAGCGAAACGCGGGGACACCAGCCAGGAGCGCCTGGAAGGAATCCTGGTCGGGAAGGACGCTTAAAGCCCCACCAGACGAACGTACCGTTCCCGTGCCGCTGTCCCGCTGTGCCCGTGTCCCGCTGTGCCCGGTCCCGCCCGTGCCCCGCCCGTGCCCTCGGGGAGCACCCGGCGCTGCGGGGCGGGGAGCGAGGGCAGGGCCAGGCTCCGGGCAGGAAACTGCCGCTGCCAGCCCTGCTGAGAAACGCCGGCATTTCCAAAGCTTTGCTCTTCGTGACATTTAACTTTTCCATTTCCGTCAGCATCAATGCTGATTCATTCAGTTTATAATTAATTAATTAATTAATTTCTGCCTTTTAGTCACAGGACGTCGGGTTTCATACAGGTGACGACCAAGTTCTACGACCACCCTGAAAGGAGAGCAAATGTATTCGGAACAACTTTACCCTGCTTATAAGGCAGGACTTCAGGTGGAAAAATATATTTACGTGGACTTCGTAGTTGCGGGAACAAGAACATACAATACTGAGTTGTTTGCGAAACAAAGGACTTGGAGCCAGTTGGCTCACGCCCTGATTAACAGCTCTGGCGAACAGAGCTCTGCATCCTTTTCTGCACATTCCCGTACATCAAGCTGGAACTGCTGGTATCCATGTATGCCTCTTCAAAGGAAACTGTATTTCATCCAAGCCACACAGATCTGATCACAGTAATTGGTGCATCCATGAAACCCAAGACTGAGGATTTAATCTGAATCCTTAACAAAGAAAACAAATTATTAAGTGTAGGTCACTGTGTAGCTTTACATACTCTGTAGTCTTTGTCTTCTACCTCCTGAAATAAGGTCTCCATTTCAATATTGAACTTTCCATAAAGAAAACCAAACCAAAAAAAAACCCCAAACTATTATTCTAGTCCTGCACTGGATTTCACCTAAACACCAGATATGACAGGGATTTGGGGATTTTTTTTTGCTTGTTTCCTCAGGTACAGAAGAATCTAATCTAAAGCTGACTAGCATTTTCCCACACATCTGCACTGAGTCCACTAAGAGGATTAATAACAGACATCAAGAAATAGGTTTTAAACATATCTTAAGAAACAGGTATAGAATTATTTTGACATGGTTGGGAAATTAGAAATACATGGTAGCTTTTGATACCACCCTTCTTTTTTACAGGAATATAGCATAGTTTTATTTAGCTTGGTTCAGACTTATACACTGAAATTCAAATTGTATTGCCCAGTAAACATGACATTTTGACATAGAGATGCATGTTATTTCTTAGATGAGAATATCATTGTCCTATCAAAGAGAACAAAAATAGCAGCATATCTCTTCCTTTCAGACATCTATCTGAAAGATAGGAAAAAAAACCCTGTTCACCTGCAGTGGTAGAAAAAAAGATGCCATGATTCACAAAATACAAAGTGTATTTCCCATATCAAACAATGTTCCAGTTCTTTTCTTATCCATCTAGAATCACTGATATTGTAACTTGACAGTCAGTGCTTTTGTTAGAACAGGGGGTTGAAATGGCCAGTACCTTTTTATTTTCTCCAGTGAGCAGATTTAATCAGTAGAGGAATGCCTAAAACATTAAGAAAATAAGCTGGAATTGTTTCAAGAGAAATAAGAAAATGATCATGCTAAATTACTAAACCAATTTAGTCTTTTAGTTTTAAGTACATTTATCTGAAAAAAAACACTTTTTGTAGATTCTTGACCCCATTTTCTATGTATGTTGCTTATGGTCTGTCTATTCAGAACCTTAATTTCTACTGCTTTAACTTCTGATGCTCCTGACATTGGCTCCTCATCGGATCCTGTGGTGGCAACACCAGAAGTGGGACCAGTTCCTCCACCAGCTTCTCACGCAGAGGTTTCCAGTAACCTGGAGTTGACAAAAGTAGCTCTCATTATCCTCGCTAACATCACCTAACCAGCTCCTTTTCCCCCAGTGCTCAGGCAGTACACCTGTGTGAGGGGACACAGGAGGAAGTTCACTCAGGGCTGTACATGAGAGCAAACAGCCTTTGTGCAGCTCAAGGTGTGTTTATCCGCATTTAACCTCAGGAACGGCACTGTTTGCACTGCTGAAGGAAAGCAGAGTGGTTACTGGAGGGTTTGCTTTCTGTGCCTGTGGACACAATCCCACACAAGACTCCCTTCTCCAGTCTTTGTGATCTGTAAAACAAACCTAGAAGAGCAAGCAGACACAGGAGAGGCAGAGAAAGACAAGCTGCAAGTAGCTGTCTTAATAGCAAAAACATAGGACGTGAGGTTTGCAGGCACAAACTTGAGGGGGCTACCAGGAAATAAAAGAAAGAAGTAAAAGAAGGAACAGAGGAGAAAGAAACAAGGAACAAAGGAAAAGAAGACAGAAGCTCAGACAGACAAGTAAAAGAAAGAACAAAAGTAAAAGAAAGAACAGAGGAGAAAGAAGGAACAAATGAAAAGAAGACAGAAGCTCAGACAGACAAGTAAAAGAAAGAACAAAAGTAAAAGAAGGAACAGAGGAGAAAGAAAGAAACAAGGAACAGAGGAAGACAGAAGCTCAGACAGACAAGCTTTGCCTGTGACAGGCCAGGCAAAGCTCCTGAGCTGCACCAGCTGCAGCCCCAGCCATGCGGGTACATTTTTTTTCTGCTGTTTCCCATCCTTCACTTTCGTGCACATTTTGGGAAAAACTTTAGCAGATAGTACCTAGTCCTGTATTCATATGTGTGAGTGCTTATCCTAGCCTTTAAGACAGTGGATGTCAGCAATGCTGCTGAGAAAGTGATCTAAATACACAGCAGAATCGGCAGGAACGTTTCGCATGTGTGTATGAGTTTGGGCAAAGGTAACGATTTAAACTCATCTGTTCTCTACTGTGGTGCATGGCTTAGGCAGAGAGATCCCTCACGCCCTGGGCTGAAAATAAAAGTGGTTCCACTTTCTAATACTGAATTTACAGTGTTTGTTTTATTCCTGACTTTTGATGATAAAGTGATAATTACCTGACACAATTTTCACAATATTTAGATCTTGCATGGAGAGTTTAGATTTTAAAGGCTGCCCCCAACCTAGTTATTCAAATTTAAGGAATCTTATCCAGAATCAGTAGGTTATTTTCTTTTTTTCCATTTATACTACATGTTATACCCAAACTAGTAGTGGTTTTGAAAGCAGATAGGCAAATCACATAATGTTCCAACAGGCAAAATCTACATCTTAATACAGCGTGATGAGTCTAGTATGAGCCCACCACCAGTGTGACAGACATAATGTACATGCAGTAAAAGGCAGTTTAAATCCAAACATTTTTAAAAGAAGATAAATTGCTATTCTTATTAGTATTAGTATTATTTCTTTGATGTGGAACTAGGGCAAATGGATGCCATCCTGCTAGCATTTGACAGGCACCTGACATCCCCTGAGTCTTAGTGTAGTGATTCTTTTGTTTTGGTAGTTAGGCCTTCACTAATTTACTAAAATATGTATTCATGAAGCCAGAAGAAGCAGCTAACACATCATCTCTGTATTAAAGATTTGTAATTGTGAAATTGTAAACAGGACTGTTCACATATTTGATTTCATTTAACAATGTCAAATCAGTCATCAAGCCTGCAGTCTAACAAATGAGGTTTAGGTTTTTCTTTGAGTCGGAAACTGGGTGAAAATGGGTTTAGTGTTTTAATGGGTTAGCTAATTCAGCATCCAGATAGCATCAGTGGACAGCTATGAGCTCCAAACCACAAAAAGTAGCATTCCTTATATTTTCACATATCCTGAGGAGCAACATGTCCCCCTGGGCTATCACTAACAATTGTAATAATCACTTACAGAGGAAAAGCAATTCCTGCAGAGAGCTGTCAGCCATCACCATCAGTCTTTCCTCAAGATATTCAAACACAAGGGGAAAACAACAACTGAACAACAATGGAAGCAATGCTACACATTTGGTTTTGCTACTAAATGTTTTTGTGCCAAAGCAATTTCTTTCTCAGACTGAGAAGGAGGATAAATAAAGTTTTACTGCTGCCAGTCATACAAGGTTTTGAATGTCAGCACCGTAGATGAACTGCCATAAGCTGCTTTGCACTCAGAAAAACGGGATATTGGGGGGAAAAGAACAACTCAACATAAAGAAATAGGCCATTACAGCTTACAGCATTTAGGATTAACTGTGGTACCAACAGTTTAAAATGCAGCTTGTGCAAATCCTGTTTTCTGCTAAAGGGATATTGCTACTGCAAAGAGATACTTACAGGGAATATTTTCCTAGGCATGACTTTGTTCCTAAAAAGTGTAAATAATTACCAGCTTAATTAACGAAATACACCAAAAAATCAATTCAGGACAATTCCATCCCGGGCAGACATCCAGCTCTGTACATAGAGGCTGGCACTCTAAATTCCCAGGCTGCTCAGTTATCTGTGTTTGGGTTTTCTGGGGGGGAAGGAGGGGTTTGAAGGTTTCTGCAAAGCCAAGTTTTTCATTTAAGCACTGATTCAGGCGATACTGAATCACACAGCAGCAGTGACATGCTAGTGGTCCTTGAACTCCCTCCCTCCCTCCCTGCCTCCCTCCCTCTCTCCCTCCCGTGCCTTCTCTCACAAGCACATTCCGTGCGTGGGTGGGGTTCACTGGCCAAACTCCTCTAGAGCCAATATTGCTACACTGCTGTAGCACTGGAATCATATGAAGCAGTCATGTCAGCACACCACGGGCCTTGAGCTGACACTCCCCTTTGAAGATGTACATGGAACAAGGCAGCCTGGAGGCAGCAGCCCTTGGCTGTGGTGCACAGGGTACCTCGGGCTCCAGGGCAGGAGTGCCCTCTGCTCCCTTTGCCCACCCTCTGTAGCCCCTCCTCACCAGTCTCACCTCTCTGAGCATAGCAAAGAATGTAGTGCAGCACCCAGCCCCACACCTGCTTTCCCTGAGAGTATCTTCAACTTTTGGACACCAGCATTGCATTTGAATTCAGCATTATGAAAAAATAATGCCTTTTAAACTTACGTTCTTGATTAGGCACCCTTGGCTTGTCCAGGAGCTGCTGATAAAGGAGAAGCTGGCTTTGATTGTGCTGTGATATACACTGGAACTTCTTTTATCAACATTGGGACAAATAGAGAAATACTGATACACAGAACCAGGGTGAGAAGAGGATGTTCTTAAAAGCAATGAAGTCCAAGTTAATCTGTTTCACAACAGACTCATCTGATAAAAATGTACTGGGACTTTGAGGCTTCCTTTAATTAAGAAGATAATTAAAAAGTTGTAAATGTAGAAGGACCACTAGGTCTTCAAGAGTTTATGAGGTGAATTTACAGCTCAATTAAGAATGAAATTGAGGAAGCCCAGCACCAGGACTGCTTCTCACACAGACAGCTGGGGGATTTGGGGAGGTTTGGAAGCTGGAGAGGAGAAAACATAGGAAGAGGAAAATGGAAAATATTTACACCAGATATAAACCCTGTTCACTACTAAGACCTAGTCACCAATGTCAGGTACTGTAAACTTTTACCTCACACTGATCACTTGGGATGTGGGATAATCACACATGAAGAAATTGCTCATCAAAGCAGTGGCCTCCTGCTCAGGCAGGGCCATTTCCCAGAAATCCTGAGCACAGCTTTCAGGACATTCACATTTAGTCCTACTATTTCCTAAATCAAGTTTTATAGATTTGTTACTGGCAGCCCAGAAGGTTTCTCTCCCTGGTTGCTGTATCATGTGGTATTATAAATTGTATTTGCCATCCAATCTCTGATTCAATTTTTTAGTGTAATTGAGCTGCTGGTTGTTACTGATCAGGCTGTTACAGATGCCCTCTCTTCTCCTGTCCCCTTAACCATGTCTCTGCTGGCAAGGCAGAAGCAGGATGCATCCATGCTGCCTGTTCTGATGGGAACTCCTGGCCAGGCTGCAGTTTCCCTTCCAGCTGTGACAGGTTTGCTGTGTGCTGCCAGAGGACACTGTCCATGGACACACTCCAGGAGCCAGCCCTGCCCTGATGCTCCTGCACTGCGGCAGGACTGGGATTTGTGACCCATGGTCCCCCTCATCCTGAGAGGTCCAACACCCTGCACTTCCAGCTTCTGGCAAAGGTGGCTAACAAAGCAGGCAGACTCTGCAAGTTTCTGAAACCAGTATGTTCCTGAAGCAGATTTTCAAATGTGAAGTAAATTTGAAGTTTTTTTCACACTGGTGTTTACAATTATTCTATATGATTCTCTTTCAGTGATCTTTCCCAGAATTTCAGGGCATGTGATTTCTGCCCAATAAGATCATTGCCAGCATTAATCAGTGTTTTCTATGGCTTTAGAACAAATGTTTTACACCATTTCTCGTTATTCTCTCTGAACTAATAATATCAAATACTTGCTGTTAGACTGCCTACAATTACACTGGACTCATCTGACAGAAGGCCTTATGACCTGGTCCAAAGCCAAACGTTTGTTTTATTGGCCTTTCAGTGAAGCCCTGTGGTTTTAACGCTTCACTGAGGTGCTGGAACTCTAAACCCTACTACATCAACCAAGACTGCAGTTAAGATGACATTGCTTTATAAATGAGACACTGAACAAAGCCACTTACAAAATTTAATTTCTGG
Organism: Erpornis zantholeuca; assembly: GCA_013400515.1. Taxonomy (NCBI): domain Eukaryota; kingdom Metazoa; phylum Chordata; class Aves; order Passeriformes; family Timaliidae; genus Erpornis; species Erpornis zantholeuca. Next base: position 159,109 of record VZTN01026729.1, on the reverse strand, counting down.
GACATCACGGGAAAAGAGAGGAATCTGAGACTTTTTCTTCTTTTTTTTCTTTGCTACATCTGTAATGATATATCTGCTCAAGGAAAGGCTTCTATTTAAGTTTGTTGTAACTGTTTTAGATTAAAAAATTCACCAAGAAAGCTAACGCATATTTGTAGTAATAAATATATGTGGTGCTAAGCACATCAATGCTGCATGAGGCACTTTGCATCTCTGCAGATTTTCTTAAACATTTTTTCTCTCCTAATCATCTCTTATCAGTGATACTCCTGAAAAACAAGATAAAAGACTATTATAGCTTGAACTGATCAGCAATGCAATAAAAAATTATGATTTCACCAAGCAGGTTCTCATTTTGTAGCAAAGATCCATCATTCTTTTCCACTGAGAATATATTTGTAAAGACCTTATTAGACCTCACTTCTGATTGAAAACATTCATTTACTCTTAGAAATATTTTATTCTCCTTGTGTCCTCCTCCACCCCCTGCTAATTTTGTTCCCATACTCTGCTTAGCTCATGTTACCATGATTTTGCAGGGATTTGTTTTAATCAGACTTTTCCTCTTCCCAAGCTCCACAATCGTTTGCCCTTCCCTTCTGAGAGGGCCAAGGGTCTTACCCAGGGTGGCGAGAGTTCAGCTAAAACCTCGTGTTCGACGAAGCCACTCCAACACAGTATTGGCAAGAGAGAACTGCAAAAGACCACGGGAGTTGAGATAAACCATTTTATGGGACTGTTTTAAATGAGCATGTTAGTCAGGTTGTGAATATATCTTTTTTATTCCTCAGCCACATAACCACACCTCTTTATGACAACAGAAGGCTGTATGGCAGTCCAAAGCACAAACTTACTGGAGGAGGTAAGTTCATCTGTTGAAAAAACAAATCATGAACAAAACACCTGATCCCACTGGTTCCAATCACTGCAGCTAAAAGCAAACAGTTTCACCTTACGGAAGGTTTTGTGGATCACGTGTGTGCTGTATTTAGGTGCTACACCTGCTGGCACAGATGATCTTGGCGTATCAGCCGGTGTTTCTGTGCTCTTATTCAATAAAGTATTTGCCAGAGGCACGCTGCCTGTTTGCAGAAGGGCTTCTTTCTACAGTCCTGCCCAGATTTAGTGTCTTAGATTTTATTACCCTGAAACTTTCACATCATCTCCTCACTCACTGTTTGCAGTTATTGAGCGAAGCACAAAGCGAATGCACTCGTTCAGCTTTTTCCCTCAGTGGCAAGGACAGAACCACCACACACTGTGTGTTTTTAACAATGCAAGTACTGGTTTGGCATCACAATGATGAATGCTGTATGAGCATCCACAGTAGACAAAAGATGTACAGTGACCCATCGTGCAGATCAATAAAGGGAAAAAATCCCTTTGATCTTCTATTAGGCTCAATTAGGAAAGGAAAGTGATCAAACTCTGGGACTGCACTGCCTCTGCTAGGGCAGTATCCACTGTGTCAAGAAGGATGAAATAGAGTGTACACCACTAATTCTTGGTGGGATTCCACTCTTCTGTGAATTTGTATTACATTTTATATCAAGCACTCGAGAGTCTGAAAGCAATAAAACAGAGATAAAACTCTTCCTGACAGCGAAAAATTTAATTTATTTACCAAATTTTTTGTTTAAGTAATAACCCACTTTTCCTGGCTTCTGCTAAACTTGTTTTTATCTCTACTGTTGCATTTTCAGAGCATTGAAGTGATGCTGCTCTCATATGGTAGGCTTGCTTAAGTGAAAACATTTCAGAATCAAGTGTTTAAAACTGTTCCAAGTGCTAAGAAGTTTCAAGTGCACATACAGTTTTTGGTTTTAATACTGATATTTTTAAAAGCCCTTTGAATTTCAAACCATAACACGTGAAAACTAGTCTTATTTTCAAGGTTTCCAAGTGCAGTGGGACCCAGTCCTGGGCAATGCTGAAGGCTAAAGAATGCACCCCTTGTGGGACTTTACCCAGGTGTTCTGAGCCTTAATCTACAACTATTTGGAACTAGAGATAGAAGATTAAGTAAACAAATTCTACAATGGTTTGGGTTGGAAGAGCACCATGCTGTTCCAACCCCCTGCCAAGGGCAGGGACACCTTCCACTATCCCAGGCTGCCCAGAGCCCCATCCAGCCTGGCCTTGGACACTCCCACGGACGGGGCATCCACAGCTTCTCTGGGCAACCTGTGCCAGGGCCTCCCCACCCTCAAGGTACAGAATATCTTCCTTATATCTAATGTAAACCTGCTCTTTTTCAGTTTAAAAACCGAAAACATCCCTCATCTTGTCACTACACGCCCTTGTCAAAAGTCCCTCTCCAACTTTCAGGTAGCAACTTTAGGTACTGAAAGGTGCTGTAAGGTCTTGCTGAGCCCTTCTCTCCTGCAGGTTGAAGAACCCCAGCTCTCTCAGCTTGTCTTCACAGAAAGCCCTCTGGATCAGTAATTATTAACAAGTTAGTTTTTAGAACCTTTTTTTACTCCTATCCTATACAGTCAGCACACTATCCTATATGTAATGGCCAAAATATCTCCCTTGGATTTGCAAAGTAAATAGGATTTTTCCTCTTTAAATAAACAGTATTTTGACACTTTGGGATCTTCAAGAAGCCCAGAAAAAATTAAAAAAAAAAGCTCAAAACTTTTTCTTGAATTCTAGAAAAGTGTGAAACACATGAGGTGTTTCTAGTTGTGATCCTTGCTCTGATCCCAGGCTGCATTTCCTTTCTTAATCTTTGTTGGTATAAATGGGCATTACCATCACAGCTGCCCAAAATGATTCCTGACGGTAAAATAAAATTTTTCAAGGGTTTAGCAAAGACACGTGGATAGAAAACTAATACAGTCATTAGCCTTGTCCAAAATTCACCCAAGATTCTGCAAGCAATCCATAAATGACTAAGAAAAGACTTATGAAGCAATACTGGACCTTGACACAAGCACTGCAGTATTTCCTTTAGGGCATTGGGCAACATGGTCCAGTGAAAGGTGTCCCTGCCCATGGCAGGGGCTGGAACTAAGTGATCTTTAAGGTCTCTTCCAAACCAAACCATTCTGTGATCTGGGGGGAAAAGGGAGGGGGCAGAAAGGAAAATACCCAGGGTCATTTCTAGATAGAAACAGGTATTTCTCAATTGAGCAACGTCTGCAACAGAAGCTTGCAGGATTTTTCATGATTTTGTTGTTGTTTTGTATGTGTTTTTCTAATAAAAAACATCAGCAATGTAAATGGAGCACTTACCTAATGTGACTGGAACAGAGAAAAACAAGTCCTTCAAATGAGTATCTAAAGTGGAAAAGCACATCAAGTTAATGAGTCCTGATGAAATGACTGTCAGGTAATTTTTCCTTCAATACTCACCCAGATGCCAGAATAAAAACAGTTTTAGACATACTATAAATGGCCTAGAGAAACTTAAACATGGAAAATTTATCATGTGAGCTTCTGTGTTTTCCAGTCTAACATACCTCAAGTGCAACTTCCTTTGTAGGGGATGGAGAAGAGGACTAACCTGTCAACATTTACTCCTACTTTAGATAAATAAACAGCAGAATTATTGAGGTCACCCAATTAAGTAGGGACTTTCCTCCCAATTAAAATTTTATGTGTGAACTTGTATGTCTTATCAACATCCTTTACTACATGGTTTTTAAAGTATTAAACCTGCAAGGTGCTGGGCTGTTTGAAATAAGAGCCCACACAGTGCTCACTTTGCTTTACAGTCTTGAGCAGTCTGCATGCTTATCTGCTTGCCAATATCCAGATTTTAGGATATTCTGGCCAGGGAACACATAATAAATACACATAACTGAACCTGCAGCCTCAGAAGGCATTGAAGTTGGATCTATATAAGATTGATTGTCTTATTTATTCCTCATGAATAATGATATTAAGCGAAGGAGAGATTTACTCCATGTAATACAGAAAATAAATTTATGCCAAAATCAAGACTGACAAAGCAGCTTTGTGAGTAGCTGTGCTGCAGTTTTGCACCCTGCTGCAGGACTCCACACTGGAAACAGAGCCCACCAACACAGACCTCAGTGTGTGCCCCTCCATGGTCTGTGAGACCTGAGCTTGGGTGGATTGTGTGCTCCCCTGTACTTCAATACAGAAGTTTTGTATGAAAACTACAACTTTCAAGTGGGTGTGCTGGGTGTGAGCACATGAGGTCAGGCCTCTGAGTCCTACTGCAATGCTCTAATAACTGTGTTTATACTTCCTTTCCAGAAGAAAATTAAAGTGAGAAGAGAGGTGAGAAGTCTCTGTATTGTTTTTTCAAAGAGAGACCATAGATAAGACCTAATTGGGAATTGAGATTAATTTTCAACATCAATCTTTTGTGCTTTGGTAAGAATACTAAGAAATATATAAGAAAGCAGAAAGTTGTATCTGTCCTGGGATGTCACATTCAAAAAACTAATTATTATTATCTTAAAGATTATTTAGTTCACTTCAGAGGACTGAAGCATTAAAATGCTGTCTTGTGGCAAGGACTAAGAAAATTCTTCAATTACGATTTCACATTAAGGAAGCCATTCCTAAGTGAGATAAAGTTTAGAAAGATATATAGGATTTTAGAAAAAAAAACCAAAAACCCCCAAAACCCCCAAATCTCCTTTCACAGTATATGGGGTAATTTCCCCTAATGAGCTGAAGTAGGTTTTGTTCCCTAAGGGAGCCATTTTAAGTCAAGAAAAAAGCACATCAACAAACCTAAAGCTGATCTTTGAATTAAACTAGAATTTATGATTCTAACATAAAACAGGCCATTCTAATTGAAAAGAAATCAATACAAATAAGATGAGTGTCAGGAGGAAGAAATTTCTTATTTTTTTTCTAAACAGTTTCACTTAGACAACTCTATTAGAAAATGTGCATTTTGGATCATTTCCAGGTTTGCCTATATCCTAAAACAAATAACCAAATTGACACAAAAAGATTTTTTCAATACACACAGCAAAGTGTACAAAGAGAAGTACCCTTTTGCACCCACCAAATGATCACACAACCAAAGAATCTCAGAACTCACAGAGACTCTGTGAATTCACTCTCTGACAGAAGTGTCTGGATTTCCCACAGACAAACTAGCTCCTCCCCACGTGCTGGTGCCTCCTGGGTTTGTGGCACTGCAGAGGTTTCCATCCCCCTGTCCCAGTACAGCACATGGTGATAGACCATCATGACATGACCTTTTTCCCCTAGAAACCTTCTGCCTTTCTGGGGACACCACTAAACAGCAATCTCCTTCTCACGTGACACTTTCTGTTTCTGCAGAAGGTGAGAAGTGTCCTGGAGCTGGGGCTTCTCCTTTGTCCACCTGCAGACGCTGGAGAGATGCTCCAGGTGCAAAAACTAGGTTGGGTGCTGACCAGAGGAGCTCACTTTGTGGTAGATTGTATTCTGCCTATGCTCCGACCAGATCTCATAAAATAACCAATAATTCAGCTTCAAATTGCAGGCAATAAAGATAACCCAGTATCATATGGCAGAGGTTTAATATCAGACACAGAAAATAAAATCCTTCAGTAAAGAGTAGGATTTAATTAGAGGTTGAAGGTATGTTGAACTTTAATCAGCATGCTGGGTACAGCTTACAAGGTGTGAAAAGGTAAATATTGTCATAATGAGCTGTTGCTGCCATCTACTGAACACAAGGAGTGTGAACCACATGGTTACAGTTTGGCTACTGATCAAAAATATTTGCTTGGCTGGATTAAGTAAAATTTCTGTTTCATTAGAGCAATCACGTTCCTTTCTAGATAATACCCAGGACATGAATTTGCTTTAGAAAATACTTGTGACCCTTTGGGATTTGGGAGATTCCAATTTCTCTTTTGGGAGCAACTCCTAGCCTGTGTGGGAAGCGTGAAAGGTGAGCATATGTAGCTCCCATAATGGGAAACATTAATTGCTACTAATATATAATTATTATATATAATTGCTATTAACAAGGGAGGGTTATTAGCTGGAGCTGCAGGTTATTAAGATCTTAGCACACATTGGCTCTGCTTTAGCAATATCACACAGATCTCCACAAACTCTGCTGAGAATGGATACCTGCCCTTGTGTGGCACCTGTGGTTTGGATGAATGACCTCCCAAGCTGGAAAAGTGCTGGCATTGGCACTGAATTTCTACCAGGATGCTGAAGGGTTAGACAGAAGTCAAGCAGGCTGCTGAGGGAGTTCTAAGCAGCAAGATCCATCCCAGCCCCACTGCTTGTTTTATCCAAGGGATAAACATGTTCCTGTATGTTCCAGAAGCTGCCTCTGAGTGTAAACAGAGTCATTCAAACATACTCATATACGTACACATTAACAGATAAACTCCTCTGTATTAACACACAAAACAGCAACAGTCACTAAGTGCAAGGAATCCAGTATTATCGTTTGGTTGCAATTCATTAAAAAATAAATGCACATATTGCTTACCTACAAGTATATATGGACACTCACAGCCAAATTCAGCCCTGCAGGTAAATAAAACCTTATTTTGTGTTGACTTCAGTGAGGCTGGATGCATTTGCTTCAGAGGTGTCTTTGGCTTGTTAAGGGTCACAAGAAGACTGGAAATTGTAGAGGAAAAGTGGAAGATAGGCAGGGATCCTGCTGGTCTTACAGGCACTGAATACAGTCAGGTGTTCAGACACACACAGCTCAACAACAGTGCACACGAGCCAGGATTACGGGCTACAACAACAGTGACTTCTGCCTAAGATGGCAAAAGGATTTAAAGAGCAAGAAGAGGTCTAGTTCTTTTTTTTCAGTCTACAGTCAGGGGCGCAGGAGCTGAATTCAACAGAACGACACCAGTGTGAGAAAGTATCCCGTATTCCTCTGCAAATTCCTGAATTTCCACACGAGGGAGCTTCTTGCCCACGGAGCTCACAGGGTGCTTCCTCCTGGGAAGGTGGCAGCAGTGCTCCCCCGTGAGCTCCCTACTCGTGCAGCCTGATTGCTACGAGTCGCAGTGAGAGCCAGGAGGGAAATGGTTAACAGATAATGATGATTGTCAGAGCTTGTTAACCACAATTATTTTCAAGACATATGTAAATCTGTATAAATACCTAAGTGTGGTATATAATCTAAAACATACTGTTTAAATCTATAAGCATTCCTGAGTTAATTTCACTGTGGGAACGTTAGTTGCAACTTCCTGACTTCACTGTGTTTGAATTCATATCCATGAACATTAATTTAAAATTAGTCTAAATATTTGTTGAGAATTAATCACCTGATAAATTTAGCTCTTTTTCATTTTTATGAATAATTCATTATCTCCTCTCTTTCCGTTGATGTGTTGGTTGTTTGCAAGAATTGAATTACTGGTTGACACTAAAAAAAAAAAAAAAAATCCAGAATTTCTAGCAAATTGTAAAATGTTCCCCCTAGAAACCTGACTGGAGACTGAGAGCAATTTGGTTTGCCACCAACATTTTATGGTACCGGTTCGCTTCTTGAAGGACCTGCCGGAGTTTTTGAGAAGCATAAGCAAGTTCATACAGCAAACACATTGCAAAAACAGCAAAAAAAATCTGTTTACGTCTTGCATATATATCATTCCTACAAAGGAAGTTTGTATTAGCAAAAGCCTGTTGGTGGGAATGTTTGGGAACAGTACAGGGAGGTGTGACTGCAGGAATAAACAGCTGGGTAAAACTGCTGAACTACAAAAAGCTCCTTCTGCACAGTCATCATAGAAAATGCTTGAGCTTGCCAAAGGAAAAGAATAATTCTGTTCTAGGATGGCCACAGGCAATGGCCATTCAATCTGAATGAAAAGTTATCAGCCACCAGATATTACAAGAGGAACAAACCTTTCAAGGAAAGCCTTGAGTAGATGGCAGCAAGGATCCTTAACACTGGATAGCACAAAGGGAAGTGATTTGTGAGCCCCTAGCACACAGAGGACCATCTCTCAAACTTTATCTATGGCCTGCCTCTAGTGGGAACAGTGGAAGACCAGATTTTCAGAACAGACCTTACATTCCCAAGACTAGGGCTGGAAGCCAAATTTCTGGCTGCCACTCATTAAAACAATCTTTGTCACAAAACTAATTTATTAAGAAACATAACTTCCTTCTTCCAACTCACTGAAACAGATAACATTGAACTTCCCATCGGGTATGTCTTTATATTTGTTACTTTCCATATCAGTTTGCTACTATTAATTAAATAACAAATCAGAAAATTACTTCTAAAATTATAAAAAAGCAAAACCCCCAGAACACACCCTCATGTGGTTAGTAACTGGTACCAGCACTTGCAAGACATCAAAGGCTTCTCTAAACATAGACTTTCATCAGTGATGCTGCAAGCCTTCAGCTAATCTTTCATGATTTCCCATGCAGGAACATCAAAAGAGAAAGAGGAGAATAGCACTGTTCCAAAGCAACTGTGCTCTGTGTGAGAAGTATGTGTTTAGCTACAGCACATATAAAATGTAAGTGGGAAATTATTATTTACATTAGACATATTTTAATAAACATCATCATTAGCTCCCTGTCTTTTCCTATAAGAAACAAGGATTTTTGCAGTTCAAAATCATGTCCAAAGCTCAAGCGATTTCTGGAAGAAAATGAAAAAGAATTAGAAATGTGTAAGTCTTCAAAGCAAGAAGATCAATTTATGTTCATTTTTACCTTCTGAAACACATTCTGCATATTTCATTGTTTCTGTCATCTTGTTATAATCCATCCAAGGAGTTTTCAAAGAACATTAAGTCCTACAAACAAACAAACTGTGAATTAGATATGGAAGGCACAAAAATGCAACAATTACTATCAAAAGTCTTACTTGTAGGCTTTTGTTACATAAAGTCATTATATTAGTCAATCACTTTTTATCACTGCCACTGAGAAACAGGAGTTTTGGAGGGGACAATCCAAAAATCTTAACTGTCATTTCTATCCTACTATAAGCAAAATTTCTGAATTGTTGTTGGAATTTTAAAGCAAACACTTTTCAGTAAATAATTTAAATAGTATTGTAATTTTGGTTTATATTCCCTGGTGTAAGTATCACAGCTGATTTCGAAACCATTTCATGTTAACACAATTATGTTGTTGTAACAAAAATGTAGCAAAAGAATCACACAGCAAATATCAATTTCTAATTCTAGAAAACATGCATCTTAACTTCCTCTTTACCCCTAGCACTGAGTATTCTCTTTCTCATATAATTCTTATGATTATCTTCGTGAGAGTATTTTTGCAGGTATTTTTTTATGACCTAAAGGTGTTACATGCAACATTCAACAGAAATATTGAATTGGTTTGAAATGACCATTAGAAACAATGTAACTTTGTTTTGGTTCATACACTTGTTCAAACACAATTTGGGGGAGTTTGGTAGGTTTGACATGGATGCTGAGGTTTGATCCTGCCATACAAAATACTGAACTGCATGTGTAATATTAAATTAAATATCTAAACTCTTTAATAAACAAAAAATTTAAAACATTTAAAAAAGATCAAAACCATAACAATTAAAAGGTTTTCAGTTAATTTATCTTTTAGGTATTGGGTTTGGCTTTCCCCTGCACTTGCACTTTTGTAGCTCTCAGCTGACAGCAAGAGCCCCTTTGGCCCTGCCCTGCAGTCTCTATGGGTCTGCCTCTCCACCTTCCACACTTACAATGAGGAAACAAGCACCAATCATTACTGCCTTGATCCTCACATCAAGATCCACAGGAACCTGGATCCCGAAATTGGCAGTGTTGGTAAAGACGTTGTTGACAAATCCAGACCAATACTTGGAAATTTTGCCAATCGTTGTCATCTCGTTGAGAGCTTTTACCTGCACAAAGAAAATGCAGGAACAGACATAAATGTAAACAAATCAAGTGCACACTGATGACATTTCCACAGAATTAATGACTGTGTCCTGACATGCAAAGTATGCTATAGTTGTCAGGTTCTCCTTTTATTCTTATTGCTGCGGTGTTCTATTAGCGTCAAATTTCCCTTTACGAGTGGAACGCAAGAAAGGGCCTCAAGTTTGAACACATCAGCATCTTTAGAGCTGACAGAAAGTGGGAGAAAGCAATTGTGAAAGTTTATGCCAGTTTTGTCTTTCTTTCACAGCACTGTGGGTTTCTTCCTGTCTCATGTTTTTTATACTCTCCTAGCCACACAGCTCTGGGCCACTGTCCTCTCAGGGGACAGGGATGTTCTCCACTGCGCAGCCATCTGCTTGTTTCTCAGACAGTACCCACTGGAGTCTTCTGATTTGGCTAATGAGTTCATAAACCCAAAAATTCCTTTATGATTCTTAACTAAGGCAAAGCACTTTGTTCACATCAGAAAACTCTGTTCAGGGTTTCTTCCAGTACCCCCATTCTTCCTCTCATCTGAGAAATTTATTCCAAGTAGTAAAACTTTTAAATTGTTAACATTTGTCCGAAACATACCTCAAAGTCAACATCTTCAAAACAGCCACAGGTTGCATATGGACCAATGATTTTTAGTACATCTTCTTTACTCTGATTCTGTATAGTAAACTTTGGCAGAAAAGGGTCCCAGTTCTGTACCACATACCCAGCTATTGTACCTGGCGGGGACTGAACTTCTAGCTAGCAAGCAAAAGAAAACAACAACAAAAAATGTTTTTAGCTGATTTTATATTAATGTATTTTTCCACTATAGCATATTTTTTATATATTGACAAAATATTTATTTACTGAGTATAGTAACATATCATTTTAACAAACATGCAACTGGGTATTGCAAAACTATCTAATGGTGTTGTTAAATATAGTGGACAATACAAAGCTCAAAAGCTGCACCAGAAGCCAACATCTTACATTCAATACAAGACTTTATAAAAGCTCTAAACTGGGAAAAAATTTTGTTATTGTATTCAGTGAGTATCCTGTAAGCTTTTGTAAGCAGCTGTACTACCAAAGGACCTGTTCTTTGAAAATCCTGATGCAGTGCTAAGAAGGTTAAGTGGATGAGCTAACCTGTAAAACATTTTCATACACAAGAAAGATGTCCAAATGAAGGAGTCAAAAAATACAGAGGAATGATCTGATTCTATATGGGATCTGCATTTTTCACTCCAAGCAGCTTCCATGTTCTGCCATTTCCCAGAGATATATGGCCCTGAAGAGGCAGATCCATGGAGTGAAACCTCAGCCTCCTCAGAGAGCTGCCTCCCAGGCACACCCACTTACCCCAGTGGCCTCCAGGGAGATTCCATCCTTCACCCTCCTGGAGTACAGAGGGTGATCTCTGCCTGTGTCAGGGCAAGCAGTGTTTTGGGGTGTTAGACTGGAGAGACATCACCAGACACCAAAGCTTTGTGTGGAATATCAGCAAGGCCAGGTCCCATGAAAGTGGGAACAGAACTCATTCATGAAGACTAACTTCTAGCAAAGGCCTCCCCACGGTCCCCGGGCAGGAGGCAATTCCTGCATCCCTCCCTGCCAGCCTCGAGGTGCTGCTGGGACAAAAGGCATTTGGGACTCCCTCACCTCCTGCAGGAAGCAGGGGCACCAGCAGCTGTAGCACCTCAGGGGTCTGATGACTCGGATCACCTCCCGGCCCGCGCTGTCGGCGATGCTGATGGTGAAGGGCCTGATGGGCGAGCACAGCCTGCGGTCACAGCAGCCGTTCTGCTCCACCGCAAAGTACACCCTTTGGCCCAAGGGGTTTTTTATCTCGTATTTGCTGGAGGTCTCTGTGCCGAGTATGGCTAATAAAGCAAAACAAGTAGGACATTAACTTATACAATGTTTGTTATTACCTTAGTATAATATTATAATATAGTAACTAGTATTACCTTAGTGTATATACACATATATATATGAGCATTTATTCTAAAAGTCTATGAGACAGATTGTTTAAAAAATTGTTTTGAAGTAGCAACACAAAGAAGATATACAAGTATAAGGAAATAATAGTGCCAGGTCTGTGCTTTGAAGGAATTAATTCAGACTTTGATTTGCTGTACACTAAAGTACATATCACAAAAGAGAATTCAGATCCTGAATTTTTGTTTGGGCTTTTTCTTACTTTATCATCTGTGAAAAGTAATATCCTGAGACTGTCCCATTTCAGTGACAAAGCTTTCACCCAGCAGGTCATTTGAGAATCAGGCCAAAACTATTTTGAGTGGAAGAAATACATTTTACAGTGTTTTACTGGTGGAACTTAAATAATTGTTCAGTACTTTGAAATTCTGAANAATACATTTTACAGTGTTTTACTGTAAAATTTGCGGTCAAAGCAGCAAAGCAGTGGAACTTAAATAATTGTTTGGTACTTTGAAATTCTGACAAACTAAGTAATTAGAAAATCTTTTGCTTCATTTTCTGTTTTCTGACTGTCCTTTCTCTATTTGCTTTGTTTCTCATAGTATGTTAATTATTGTTTAAGGCAATAAATTTTTCCATGGATTGGAAAGATGGTTAAAGTTTAATAACACTAAGAGGGAGGTGTCTGAGGAAGAGAATTTAGGACTGTTGTAGAGATTACTCACCCCTCAGTGGTTTGCTGCAGAACAAGCAAACAATAAAATGAGTCTTCCCCATACTATCACCACATAACAGCCTGACACAAGGGCAGCAGGAGGGTTCACAGTGACTTCAGTAAGCTGGGGGCAAGACTTGGATGCCTTTTGGAGACACCTGTGTACCAGCCCTGTTAAAGGGTGACAAGGATTGCACCATACCTTCCAGAAGCTCCACTTGCTGATGAATAATTATCTGGTCCAGCTGTTTTAAAAAAATAAACAAGATGGTGAGTCTTGGATAGATCTGGGGCTGCCAGTGGTCATCTGTCTACTTTTATTGCTCACCTCCCTTGCTCACCACTAAGATTTCTTTCCTTCCAGAGGTGCAAGGCTGGGTGCCTGCAGGCTCTCTCAAGTCACACTTTAGACTTCTCTCTGAAATTATGGCTGAGGAATGTGATATTAGGTGCCGTGGCCACGTAATTCACCCACACATTTAAAGAAAAATAATCTTTACTGCGGGAATAAGGAAGGCAACAGCAGAAGACAGCTGTGTGTGAGCAGCAGAATCCACCTCTTGCTCCTGTTGCTCCTGAAGCCCTTTACCCCAAAACCAGTGCTGGTGCTGGGCACCATGGCAGTGCAGGAGTGCATGAGCCTTGGCTCAAGCTCAAAACATGCAGTGGCCACATCCCAAAGGGCCCTGCTGAAGCAGCCCCCCGAGGCAGTCGGGGGATGCTAAGGATGGCACCCACCAGCTTTAATGCTTTGATCTCAGGAACATGAGCTCTGCACCCCAAATCCAGCAAACGGTCAGGGTACCAGAATGAGCAGAACAGTGAAACACTCAGCTTCAGAAACACTCAGACTCAGAAAATGTCTTCCCCCGCAAGATGGTTACAAATTCAGGAGAAAAACTGCTTGCCATGATACCCAGCTTTGCTGTGCTTATCGTCCCTCCAACATTATTCTTTCTTGGAGAACAGTTGTTAGCATTATAAAACCAGCAAGACTTAATTTCAGTCTACCTTTCAGTTTTATGAGACTTTTTATGCCTGTTTTATGTGACAGTTTTAGGCTTTACCAATCTCTTTTCCGTAAATTCCTGATGGGCAAACGCCTGGCACAGGGAGTGGCCATTACTCACAGCTGCAGACACAAACACACAGCGACCTTCTGAGACCAGCATGGCACAGCTCTCCAGTGCCTGGATACTTTAAAATTGATAAATCTCGCCTGGTACGTATTCAGACTGTTGCAGCCATTTGTCACTTCTAGTCAGCTCCTGCAGCTAGTTCAGGCTGCAAAGAAAAGCTGGTACAGAGAGGAACTTCTTTATCCCCTTCATTAATCTCTGAAATGTGCACGCCAGTAATTGAAATAATAAAAAATATTTAGACGAGAAAATATTCTCCCAAGAATCTTTGCTGTTTGTTGTTTGGGTCTCATGAGAGAGCTCTTGGAGCTCATGGGAAGGGCTCTGCTGATGGAAAGAGAATAAACAAGTCAAAGATGGTAGGGCTATTTTAATATTTTAGTATTGATTTTAATATGGATTTCTTTGCCCCATGTAGACTTTCCCAGAGAAAAGAAAATTAATGAGCCCGAATTGGTAAAAGCTTTGAGTGATTTTGGTCTGTGTATTGGTTTACTGTGCACAACACATAAACAATGTTGAGACAACACAGCAGTCCCACTTGTTATCCTTGTTTTGCCTTTCACTGGTTTCTGCAAGGCAGTTATTCTGATGCATTGGGGCACTTGGATTGAGGGATTTCTGCACTTGCATTTGAAAGCACCCAAAGCCCTTTGGTTTAACAAAGGTCTGGTCCCCTTGAGCTCAGATATGTTAAAATTCCTTAAACACAGTGAGTTCTCAGTATTCAGTTCTCTGGACATCAAATTTACATCTGATCAATCTAACCAAGTTTAAATGAAGAACTTTTGTAAAAAGTGGTTAAACCTGAATGGTGGCACAACATGCAGCTGAGCTACTCAGAAAATTCTTCAAGGTTTCACCTGTCTATTCCTGCTGTGGGAAAAGGTTCCTTCGATTTTTGTTATGGATGTTGAACAATTCTTTGTGTTATGGCTGTAATCTGGAAGATAATAATGAGGTTTGGGTAACTTTTTTTTAATAGGAAGTTATTTAAAGAGTGATAGACATAGAAAGCATGGCTTGTGTTTGCTGAGGCAGAAGCAGATTTTTGCCCTTCTCTGGTTCACCTCAAGCAGCTGATAGGAATCGTTCCTTCACGTGAACTGACTCCGGGTGTGGATCTGCAGGGTGAAATATTTCTGGCTGACCTTTACCTACAGCACACATATTTTCCTGTCCTCTTATCCAATCCCTGGGTTGCTATTTTGAGTAAAATTTTAGGGATGTCTCTGAGATGGACTAAATTTGGATCCTTATTTCAGAGTCAAACACATTATGGTCTTATTGAGAAATACATTCAGCTTTCTCAAATCTGTCCAGTTATCCTGCCCACTCCCACTGGAGAATGTGATTTCTATTTGTTATTCTGTATTTATTCACCACCACTCTCTATATAATCTTTCTTCCAGTAATTCTATAAATTAAATAAGTCTCTTTCCCACAGTTTGTTGACTCTCCTAGGTACTCAGCCATGGTTCCCTCTCCAATAGTGTTGTTCTTAGTCTCCAAATGAAACAGATGCAGTCTTGTTTTATAGGAGGTTCTCTATTCCTCATGCCCTTCCAGTAGCACCTTTCTGTGCCTGTTCCAGTTTGGACCCACCTTTCCCCAACACACACAGCACCAGAATGACACAAAGTCTTCCAGAAGTCTTCCCAGTGACATAAATAATTCCAAGCTCTGCTGGAAACATCTTCATTCGAGCATTTAACTACGTGAAAATCTCTTAGTCCATAAGAATAAACCCCAAGGGATTACCCCTGGCAGCTGTGAATCCCACATGCATTCTGCAGGCAGCCCTCTCCCTGCTGGTGGGATCTCCTTTATGCTCCCATCTATCCTGAAGGAGCCTGTTCCATTAGTCACACAGCTGGTGTGGCTTCAGCATCACACACCAAAATGTCCTGCAATGCACAGAAACTCGAGCCGTGGGTATGTGCCAACAACCAGCACTGCACATGTGCTTCCCACTTTTCAGACTGCACAGAAAACTGAGACTAATTAGCAAGGGCTGCAGCACAGGCCAAGAACAAGCATGAATGAGGTCTTCAGTTCCAGTTACAGCTCTGAGAGCGACCTGCTCTTTTGTCTTAATGTCAGATGCAAAGCTTCTATAGCATGGAGTGATAGTATTTGCTTGCCCACTTGTCTGGGTAAATCTGAGGTGTAATTCACATTCGTACAGGAGCCCGAATATGTAACCTGCCAAGTACTTACTATCACAATCACTGTTAGACTAAAAAATGTAGCTTCCACGGTCTGTAAGCAAATGCTCATGTAATTGACAACACATATCATTTTGTGCTCGAGCATCTTGAAATGAAAGTCATCACTCCACATGAAAGACTGCTTCGGACCAGACTCCCCATTTCATTTTGTGTCTAGGTTACTTAGCTCCAAATACAAAATACATTCAATTTCTGCTTCTATACAAAAGTACCAGAAATGTGGGCCTAAAATACACATTTTGAGTGAAGTAAACATTTCCCAGCATCACCAAAAGCAAACACAGCAGAGATGTATCAGAACCGTGATCTGACTACACTGGGGACTCTGTCCCTGCCCATACCAGGCAGAGTGTGTGACACCTTACTCAGCATGCAAGAGGGGCACAACCCAGCCACAGGGGAAATGCAAACCTCAGTCAGTGTCAAAGTAACAGCAGGGAGTGACCCTCCTGGTAAAAACGTTCAGGAAAAGATGAAACTTCTGGAGCAAAGTCGCAGATCATCAGTGCTCTGAGCTCCAGGAGCTGAGAGGTTTCACAGAGCAAAAGGGACAGCCTCATGTTTAGAGTAGGATGCAGAAGACTTAAACATTCATTTTTATTCCCCACCTATGACCTACTTCTCTGCCTCCCTTTCCAAGCATTTTCCTCTCCCAGGCGTTAGCACTTTCTTCCCCACACAGAGCTTATGCAAGTTTGTAGCCACTCAGACTTACGCTCATCTAATGTCTATAAAACGAATGGCAGCAATGAATAAAAAGCTTGTTTCTCCTACATTCCTTATTTCATAGTAATATCAAACAACAAAAAAAGTCTCCATCTCATACCCCTCCCCCAAGGGGAAAAACCCAAATCACATCCTCCAGGCTATCAAAGCAACATACAAGGAAAACATTAACAATTCTAACATTCAGAAAGATTCAGGACCTGGTTTAGGTACTCCAGACCAGGTGGCAAGTTATGAGCATGTGACATTTGCGTCCAGAGACTTGTTGGTTCAGCAGGCGTATCCTGTTGAGAAATGTCAGAAGAACCAGGGAGGTAATCCTTAAAGATTGGCTTGGTTTGACCCTGAGATTCTGCAGGAAAAAAAAAAAAAAAAAGAGAAAGAAACCCAGAAATATCAGGATGGAAGAGCAGCTAGCTTCTTGGATCAAAGCTGGCACACTAACATCATCTGCATCAGTACTTTGGTTCAGGTCAGGAGTGAGGACCCAAAAGGTCCTGATGGTTCCACACATGGAGCATGTCGATTATAAACCTGCCTCAGAATATGCAAAGAGGAATCACTGCAGATGAAGCTAAATCAGGAGATGTGGTCTTGGAGGGCACCTGATCTGCCCTGACAGCTGGTGAGCACAGAGCCTGTGTGACAAGACTGGAGCTGGCCTGGACTTGTACATAGGGTGGCCAGAAGCCCCTCAGCACAAGTTGCCCAACCCTGCTCCCTATCAGCTGCCCTGCGTGCCCTGAGCTGCTGAGGGCTGGCTCCCAGCAAGATGCTTTACAGCATCCCATGGGCACCCACAATTTCTCTTAATTAGAGTTAACTTTTCCAGGGAGCTCAGATTGCCCAAGATGGATGTTACAAGCTTGATATCAAAGTCTACACAGCTTCTTATAGTGCATTATTCATTATTATCTTAATGAATAGATAATATATCATTATGCTGTGTTTTCTGGTCTGCTATCACAAACAAGTCGTTTAGCACACAGTGTTGGTGACCCTGGCCAGGGCTGTGAGGATAGCAAGAGCATTTACTGCCACAGGCACCTGTACATCACCACCCCTCCAAAGGCACAGGCACTGTCTCCCAGAGCACAGTGTTTAACCACTGGTTTTCCAAAAAAGTCCTACTGGTTTTGCCAGAAACATTGTTCCTCAGCCTTCAGGAACACTGGTTCTGCAGGAACAAGGAGGAGCAAACTGAAGGTCTCTCCATATAAATGGCAAATCCTTGTATTGAGCTGAGCCCCTGTGATTCAGCAGGAAAGCAGTCCCCAAACTGATGGTTTTTATCTCATGTGTGACAATATTAGACACAATGGGGTTTGAGGTCCAAAAAGAATTTTGGCTCTAAGTATGAATCTCTCTTTTGCTGCTGAGGGTTTAAATGAGATCCTTTAGTATTATGTGAACTCTCTGTGAAAGATTCATCACTCAATCACATTTTGATCTTAATTTGTCTTTGCAGCCACTGCTTTCTTTCAAAGTCTGAGACCACAGGAAGAAGTAACCCCTTTGAATTTGTTGCTAGCTTTTAAAAATGTATAACTGGGTAATAAATATTTCATACATTCTTCTGCATCATTTTACCTCACAGGGTTCTGTTACTGCTGTAACTCTTGTTGTTACATGAAATGCCAAGAAGTAGCCCAGTGTTAGTGTTATTCTTGAATAATAAAGAGAAAAAAGGACAACAAATTGCAGTTCTACCTGTCAAATTTTAAGCTATACAAAAATCAAACAGTAAATACATTAAATATTAATGACAATTTGAGCTAGTCTGACACTTTGTCTATTTTTGTGGATGATTCCCATTTCATTACTAGTATGGAAAAACTTAAAAGTTACCATAAGATACAGTAAGCATTTTGTACAAACATAATTTGTAGAGTTACATGTTGGTAAAAGGGGTGTATTGCCAAGTTTCTTCATACTAAAAACCAACATCACTACTATTTAACTGTTTCTCCTAACTGATATACATCCAAAATATGCAAAACTATATTTCTTTTATATGGCTAAAGCTAAGCAAAATTTAAAAAAAACCCTATATTGCCAGAGTACAACAATGCTCTAAAACCTGCTTGCTCCTATGTACTCCTTTTAGTGCTCTAAATGCAGAATGCTTTGAGTATTTTGAGGCAAACCTAGACAGACATTGCCAAAACTGCCTGGGCCAACACCCGCCTCTGCTCATACCAAGAGAATGACCTCCTTGGAGTTGCACTCAGGTTAAGAGAAAAAGAGATTTGTATTCTTCTGCTTACTTTAAATATTTGAAAGCCTGGAGAAAATTAATTGAGAAGAATGATTAGATTGTATGTTGCATGTTTGCCCATAGCCCTGAGTACTCAGCTGGCTACTGCTAAAGTCAGTACGTGACAAAGATGCACCCAGATAGGAGTAATCTGATTAAATTCAGTTATTCTTCAGGTATTATTTTTCATATGTGGTTATCAGGTCTCTGGCCAGTTTTGAATGTGAAAAGCATATGCTGATGTAGTATTTTTAACATGGAATAGGGAAGAAGTGTGCAAAAATAGTGATACCCTTGCCTTCCCAGGCATTCTGTGCAGACAGGTTTAAACACAAAGATACAAACACTAAATTTTCTGACTGAACGCAGAGGCTAACATTTTATAACGTCTTTTATTCAAATATTCATCCTAGTATAGATTTTAGCCTCCTTAGGAGCCTCTTGGATGCTGAAAAATTAAAGGAAGACAAAACAACTGTGCTTTCACTGATGTGGTTTTAGACTGAAACACTCATTTCCTCAGACTGCTGATTGCTGGAAACGCACAAGACCGCAGTTTTCTGTAAACATGATCTAAAAATACAGACTATAGATGCACCTACCTTGAGAGGCCATGAAGCTTCCTGAGTTACTTCTTCAAAGGAAGCCAGGTTAAAAGAGAAGGCTTTTCTTGTTGCAGCAAATAAAGAAAAGCGCACAGCATGCACAAACTTCAGAGGGTGTGTGTGTAGCGGAGCTCCGGGAGCGCGGGCGGAGCTGCGCTGGCTGCGCCGGGCCAAGGGGGGAGCGCCGAGCCACGGCCGGGCGCGCACCCAGGGAAAGGAGACAAGGCTGCAACGCACCCGCCGGCTAAAGGAACACATCGAACCTAAAATCCTGCTCTGCACGGGATGTGTTTACCCTGATAGCACAGAGATCCTGTCCTTTTAGTTCGGTGTTGGTGTTTCCACCCCTTCAGGCTATCCAGTAAAGACAGAGGAGCTAATGAAGATGTGGATGGCCGATCCCTAGAAGTGTTTAAAGCCAGGTTGGATGGAGCATCTGGTCTAGGAAAAGGTGTCCCTGTCCATGTCAGGGGGGTTGGAACCCGATCATCTTTAAGGCCCCTTCCAACCCAGGCCATTCTATGACTCTGTGATTTCCCTGCTGCTGACCCCAATCAACATTTTCCATGCACAGAGCAGGAAAAGCTGCCTTGGATTTCTCACTGTATTCCATCCATGTAACATCAGGCAAGGGATATCCTCCAAGAGCGGTCATGCCGATACCCAGCCCCACAAAATCATCCTGTACATTCCCCCCCCCACCATGCCCCAACACTCACATCCCTGCAGGGTTCTGCTGATCCATGAGAGGTGTCTGAACTGGATTTGGAGAATTAAAACAGTCTGACAGCGCTTTGCTCTAGACAAGCACTGTCCAAAATCGTGATACATACAATTACCCCATGGCACTGGGAGGAAAAGACAAGGAGAAGGAGGCAGAGCAGCCTTGACTTACCAGCTCATATTCCTGCCTTGAGTGCCCAGGTTGCTGTGGAGATCATCAGGCAGATGTGATCTGCAGGCAGCTACGATGCATGGCTGCAAGAATGGCAGAGCCTATGCACAGAGCCCAGCAGAGCAGAGGGAGGTGCTGGGGACCATTCTCTACACCTGCAAGTTCCACTGGTTTGAATCTGTCTGCAGAAGCATGGTAGAGCAGATTAAATTCCAGAGTTTACAGCTCAGGAAGGTGCTGATGAGGATTCTCCGAAGGAAGAAGACAGAAAACCCATCCCAAAAAACCCCAAATTACATGGAAGCTGATTTTTATAGACTGTAGTAGCAAATGCAAGAGCCTCAGCCCTACTCAGGGATTTGGCTATTTCCCAGGAGTTTATCATTGCCTACTTAAGAACTCCCTGGTGCAGTGGCAAGCACAGGCCCACCCAGGAGCCAGACCCTGCTGTGCTCCCTCCTGGAAACAACCAGAGAAGTGAGAGAGGCTACAATTTTGGTGACTGAAAAATGGGTACTAAACAAATCCTTCAGGATTAGGACGAAGTTTGACACAACTGAAAATAAAAATTAAGAATGACCAAAAGCCTTTGCTTCCTTTCTCCTTGTCAAGGATGGGCATCTTGGGAGCAGAGGCTCTAATCCTGAGAGCAGGCACAAAGCCTAAAAATGAAGAAAAAGTACAGGGATAGTAAATCTATTTTTAAAAATTACAGATGAAAATTCAGATGAGATGTCACTCATTTACCTCTAAAAATGAATACTTACTTAACCTCCCAGAAAATTAAAGGGGGAAAAAAAAGGTCCCATTAATTCTGTCAATGAATAAAACCATCATAACACATTAAGAAAAGTGCTTCAAACAGACAAAATACACTAAGAAAAAAAATGCTGAAAGAAGACATTTCAAACACTTAAAAAGCACTGGGACTCAGGCACAGCCTGTGCTGCACTTGTGCCTCTAGCAGGGGCCAGCCCCTCCTGCAGCCATGGCTGCTGCCCTGGCACAGGCTCTGGCCAAGAGCTGCCCTGGCAGCACGGGCAGGGTCCCCTCCCTGCAGGAACCAGGCTTCATCTTCCCTCTCATGAAATAAACATCTCCCTGAATAGTTCTGCCACAAAGAACTGTTTTTTTCTGACACTACTTCCAAATGGCAGTGAATAGGTAACAGAAACACATACAACTTGGCTTTAAGTATATTTTATTGTTTTTTTCTTTTCCTTTCCTCAGATTTCCACATCTTTTACAATGTCCCCTTTTACCCCATTCCTATTGTTCCTATTCCAAAGCAATAATTTTAGTAGATTTTATCAGTAGATTTCTGAAAGATTTGCAAACAACGGTCTTGCACTGGCATAAATCCTTACAACTAAAACCACATATTTAATAATTTCTTTAATCTGAATTTTTGGTGTGTTTTTTTTTTCTTTTCTTAAAATAAATACTCATTTGTTGGCCCAAATTGGCTCCTGCCATGATTAAAAGTATTCTCACTAAGACATCAGGTACAAAAGATTTAATCATATTTATTCAGGCACAAAGATAACCATTCTTTGGTGTCCTTTAAATATGCACCAGAAGAACACTCAAAAAATGAGTACAAATATTTAAAGAATTGTGTACTGCTACTTCTAACGCTGTTTTAGGGCCTCCAGGAAGCAGAGCAGCAGCACCCAAAGGAGAATTTCACCAAGACACCAAACTCTCTGCCTCTGCCCCTTGAAGAAGGCTCAGGGGAGCGATAGCACTGCCTACATTGGCTCTACCAGTCAAGAGTCTCAGCATGGAAATAGAGCACACTGCCTTCCTCTGCATGAATATGCTGGGCATCTGAAACACATTCACAGCCATTAAAAAGAAAAAAAAAAGAAAGAAAGGGGGGGAAAAAAAGAAATTGAGTCTACATACATATATTCCTGCTACCTCTAAAATATTCTTGCTCCATCCCATGGTGTAAAGCTGATAAAAATTGATGGGAAAATCCTTAGAAGGCACAAGTTAGCATGGATCCATCAAAATCAATGAGCCTATTCAGATCAGGGCAAGCTGTGCTTGGCTGAAGGAGCTTATACATCTAAGACCTTCCTTTTTCCCTTCAAGAAAAATTGCATCTTTTCTATAACTACCACTTCCACAAAAGCCCAGAGATCCATCCCTGCTGAGCTGATGTACAAACACCAGTGCAGTTAATGGTTATTACATAAACTCCTGCAGCCTGTAGGAAACGTACCCATGGACTAAGACATCCTTGTCCCCAGCACAGAAACAGAACACAGATTTTCCTCCAGAAAGCACAAAGTAATAGTCAACCAGATCAAGAGAGAAAAAAATGTCATATGGCTCAGCATAGGTGCTGTTTCTCTGGAGCCTAATCACTCTACCATTTTCTACAGGCACCACAGCAGGAGTATGGCAACGGTTTCACAAAAAAACAGCTTCACAAGAGAAAAACAGGAGACAGTAACAAATTTCAAAGTATTAGGAAAAGCTGTTTGATTTCTCGTCCTGCTCCCTGCTGCTCAGAAAACTGCTCCACAAACCTGGTGTGAGGTACTTGTCCTTGTACTCAGCAGGGAGAAGATGACACTCCCCTTTCCCCACTATGGTTTCCTCCAGGTAAGAAGAAACTGCCTCTCCCCTTGTCCCCACAATCTCCACAAGTTCAGGCAAGAGAGCTCAGCTCCTCCCCACCTGCCCTTCCTGAGCTACAGGCAGCCAGGGACTCCCTGTGCCATCCAGCAGCAGGCTAACAGCAGCACACAGGCATCAGGAAACGCACCTGAACATCACCAGCCTGAGCTTCCCTGCTCCTGAGAGGGGTCACAAATCATTGTTTCCATTCCAAATTTCCTTTCCTCAAAATATCAATTGTGACCAGCATTAAAATGCATTGTTATTGCAATTATTTTTTTAATAGGAAGTATTTTAGCCTTTCTTTCCTTTTCCTGTCTTCCCTTTAGCACAGGAAGAAATGCTGAGACTGATCATAACTATCAGAGTGTGACCCTGTGAAAGTACAAGCCCCAAGTTACATTATTTTACCCAGTATTGCTTTCTGCACTGGAGGAAAAAAAAAAAAACAAACCCAAAAAAACAAAACCCAAACAATTTCTTAAATCAGCCAGCACCCAGTAAGGGTTCTCACCTTGAACTTTTATTTGTGAGGCGTCTTGCTTCAGCTGGTGCCTCCAGGAGCTCCTCCCCTCCAAGGACGTCTGCAATCACGCTGGAATTCCGCAGGCAGGTCGCGGTGCCGGCAGCGCAGGGAGAGCTGCGGAGCTGCCTCCTGAGGCAGCCCTGCCAGGGAGCTGCCACACAGCGTGTCTGTCGTGCACCAATTAACAGCAAAACGCAGTCTTTAAAATAACAACTCTCCACCAACCTGATCTTTATTTTGCTTTTAACTCAAGTGGGAGAAACGGGATCAAAATAGCAATCCTGAAGTGGTGGTGTAAGGAAAGAAAACTTTCAAGCATTTTTGTTTAGAGGTGGCACATGGTACTGAATGTGTACCAAAAGTTTTAGTGCTACCCTCGGGAAGTACTGACGCGGGTCAGAAATGAAATACAGATGTCAGCAAAATACAACAATCCACTGGAAATTCATAAAGCAGCTTCCATACCAAACCTTGACACAGGGAAAAAAAGAAGGTTTTGCCATGGGTTTGTCTGTTTGGGGGTTTTAGGGGAACAGCTGTGTTTGGTATTTTGCAGGGTTTTTTTATAAGTGGATTTCTTTTGCACTGAGTTTTTGGTTTTTTTAACAATCTCTAAAATCTGGTTCTTATGAAAATACAGACCTCAAGGGGCTGTGGGCACTCTCACTCAGCTCATGCATGTCCTGGTTTCCTCCCAGTTCTGAAACAGCTGCAAGAAGCAATTAGTCCAAAAAACTGAATTCAACCCAAGACCCAAATATTTCAATTTTAATGGCAGGTTTTAGAATAAAAGTAGAGGAAGTGTGGGCATCAAGAGATTGATTTATGTAAGCAGACCATGTGATTTAAGCAAAAAATAAGGCCACAAAGGAGCAGCATAGAAGACCTGAATATGTCTTGCACCAAAACCTGCACCAAAATGCTTGTCACTGGTCATGAGGAAATTTTCAAACTGGTTTCTCACTTCTAAGTGATTTTGTTCTAATTAATGAACACTCTGAGGGAATCTTTTTACATCTATCCTGAAGGTGAATCTATCCTGAAGATATTCTGCTCCAGATAAATATCCTTTAACATTAATTGGGTTTGAGTGTGAGAAAGAATAACTTTATAGCTCTGTGGCAAAAGCACACTGGAGGTACAGAGTTTACTTGCTTTAAGTGTATGTTGGAAACAAAGATATTTTAGGATACTTTTCTGCTTACTTTAGTAAAGTGTCATTAATCTATTTTGAGAAGCTGAAATTAATTTCACCTGTTATTATTTTTATTTTTATTTGAAACCATCTGCTGAGTTCAACTGAAATTCACAAAACGTCTCAAATTCTTTGCTGATTAAACATAGACTGAACAGTAACAGAACTGCATCTTGCCTGTCTTTCAGAGGTAACCAATGCCTCTGAACACTTTACAGGCTGAAAGCAAACAGCAGATATTCTTCCTGGGAAGTCAGAAACTTTCATAGGACTAACCAAACTGCAACTGCTCAGCAGTCTCCAACAATTAGACGTAGTGTTGTCTCTAATTAAATTTTACACATTTAAGCCTACGATAAAATGGGATAAAGTGCTTAGTATACACTGGTATATTAATGAGATTATTTTTGTCTTCTAGTACAATGAATGACAGAAGTCTTGGATACAAATTGCAGTTAACTCTCTTGGTGATGATGGAGAACTTCTTTGATGGCCTTGAAAATGCATCAAGCAAAATTAGAATTGTGCTTTCCTGAAGAAAAAAACCTAGTACTTCTCTCACACTTACCCATCCTTTTCCCTTTTTCTTCTCTGAAACATCTAAATTGGGAGCAAGAGTACTGGAAAGTCAGAGTACAACTCAAAAAACACTGAGGATATTTCAGGCGCTTTTCCTTCTATAAAAATGACCAACTTTGAAATCAAGGTTGACATGATCACGTCAGCAGTGTGAGCTCCTGCCAAGGCAGGTCCAGGTGAGATCTGGTCAGACTCTACCCTTGTTAACCAGGAGCACAGCACAGCAGCAGCAATCCTGCACGGAGAGCACGTACCCAGGAGCCACCGAGCTTGGTGCCCCTGGGCTTTGCTTCGGCTCTTGGGTGGCTCTTCAGCTGAACACCTTCTGGGGTGCTCTTGGAGCTTATCTTCCAGTTGGGTCCCACCTGCAGGAATCCGTCTGCACACTCCAGGACGGAGCCAAAACTACTCCCAAGCACAGCAGGGAGGGATGACCAGGAGACTCCCCTAAAACACTCTCCATGAAGGCAAACACCAACACGGACATACCCAGCCCACCGCTGGATCTGCTGTCAGACACCACCTTCCATCCATGGAAGACATTCCATTTCAGGTGCAATATATTTTTAGCAATCATTTCAATGCCTGCCCAGTGGCTGAGTTTTGCTAGTTCCATCTCTGGAGATGATAAGCCAATGTTAGCACCTTACTCTAGCAGTGCAGGCTGCTGGAGTGACTGTTCACAGAGCAGCTCACACCTGGCGATGCAAAGCTGAACAGTTCTGTGCTCATCCAGAGCACATGAGGTGATCAGTCCTGACGCTCACATTGAAGGCCACATTCCAGAATTTTCAGAAAACCAACCTATTCCAAGATTATTGCTTGATCTTCTCCACTTTTTTGGGAAAGTCACCATTCAATATTCTGATTCTAAATTGTAAATCAATAAAACATGTTTTTACTTGTTGAGAGAAGGAAAATAAGAGAAGTGGATAAGACATCCATAAGATTTAATGGCATAATGGTAACTCTATTAGAACAGTAAAATTAATTTCAGTTTCCCTGAGGTATCTTATTTTAATTAACAAATCCATGATCCTGCTCTATTAATTAGCATACTGAAAGAATAATAAGTTTTAGATGAGCTTAGTTCTGATAAAGCTTTTCATCCCCTAAAAAAATAATAAAAGGAATTAAGAATCTCTATCCAATTTCTTTTCTACATTTAGTATTGATCTTTTCAAATTCTATCCAATGGTACAGCACAACTATTAGTGTTTTCTTTTAATTTGAAAATATTTTGGTTTTTCATTTACTGCATTTAAGACATTCTACCTACTGAAGGGGTGGTAGTGGCCCACTAAGAAAAGTAATTCTTGCAGAATTCCAGGTAATTTTATTTTTCCTAGTATTTCCTACTGATAACCAATAGGGGCAACGAATGGAATTTATTGCAATCCTTACCTACTGCAGATTTTCCAGAAAAAACATACATTAACAGTTATCCATTAGCATCCCAACTGGGTCAAATAAAATCCTAGGAACTTATCTGGGACACTAAGCTGCACAGGAGGTGTTTTGTGCCTCAGTTTGCCTGGACCATTCAGCGGTCACTGAGTGGCCACTCTACTACTGGTCCAATCACTCATTTTTATAGACATGTTCATGCATTAGTCTGCTTAAGGCAGATGTGGAAACCTGATTCTTTTTTTCCAAGTTTATTTTATATTCCTCTCTTCCTGTATCACAGGTCATTTACTGGCAAAAGAAAAACAAAAAGAAATAATTCCCACAAGTTTTTCCATTTGTTTTTGATTCCAAAAGCAACAAATTTGATTCCAGCAAAGCACTTTGCAGTTTTCCTGTTATATGAAGTAAAAGAGGAGAGGAAAATTTAACAAATCACCATTGGCTTAGGT
The DNA here is from genome assembly GCA_013400515.1 of Erpornis zantholeuca. NCBI lineage: Eukaryota > Metazoa > Chordata > Aves > Passeriformes > Timaliidae > Erpornis > Erpornis zantholeuca. The sequence goes on along the minus strand of VZTN01026729.1, from coordinate 131,992 downwards.
AAGCAAAAAAAGCGAAGAAGAAAACTTCTGCATAGATGAAAATGTAAGATGCTCAGAACTGCTTGTCCTGCAAAGACAGGCTGCTTCTTTGACCTAGCACCATCTGTAAAACAAATGAGAGCAAAAGTGAACACTAGGAGGTTGTGTATGCACAATTTTTCTAATTAGTATGTCTTGACAGCATTTTGCTTATGTATTTCAAACCCCCAGGCTGAACATTTTCAATGCTTTACTGAAGTATGGAAGCCAAACAGCTATTATGCAACAGAAAAACAACTACCAAGAATAGAGTTCTTAGAAAGAGCTGAACAACTTAGAAATATGCATTGCAGTGGAAAAGCCATGTGAACTTCCCTAACACGTCTGCCAGCAATGGCTGCACAACTCCTCTCTCCTCCAGCCAGCACAGAGAGGGGAATGGCAGGAGCTGCTCTATTCCCATAACAAGACACTGGTAGCAAGTTGGTCCTGCTCTCTCCCTATCTCAGCTCCCTTAGGACTGAGCAGTACTGTTGTATATCCCATGAGATCCCAAAGTGAAACCCTGGTGCTACCCTGCTTCTGATGGATGCAGGAAAGTGATGGATATTGTCTCTAAAGGCTTTAAGATCATGACAGTTCATTATCATAGACAACAACTACTTGCAATGCTGTCTAAATACTTCGGCTTTGTTTGCTTTATTTTTATTTTCATCTCCATGTGGTCCATCGAGGAAGCCTAATTAGCATGTCCCTCTCATATCGTTGTTTCTTCTTCAGGCACCTAATAGTAATTATTCTCTGTTTATTTCCTACTGTTTATGTCCCAGGCATGTTAAAGAAGGATGATTGTCAGCAAGATGATTAACATGCCTTATCATCGCTTTATCATGTGTCTTTTCTAAATGCTTTATAATGTCTTTGGTAGTTTACTCAGAAGAAACACAGAAGTTCATAGAAACTTAACCCCCCCCCCTCCCCCCCAAGAAAACAGGGAAGTCCTTTCAGAGATTATTGCTCTAATAATTTATCCTCTCAGAAGAATCTTAATCATGGAAGACTGAGACCACAGAAGCAGGGAACATCCTTGTTTCATATTTTATGTTTTTTAATTAGGGTTTCAACATCTCAGGATTGATACTTTTGCTGTAGTGGGGATTGGCACAGATATAATTTTTTAAGTTATTTTTCATTAATGGGAGTACTAAATTAATGCTTAATAATAGACTATATAACATCTTCATTAGTCTGTGCTTGCCAGCTCTCATACTTGCTGTGTATCAGGTAAAGATACAGAACTCCAAGTTCCAGATTTGTTCAAAAGAATGGAAAGTTAAAAGAAGGATCCCCTTCCTGCTAAACACACACACACCATTTTTATGTAGTTATTATACTATTTTACTCTAATGCTTACAGTTTGAATGCAGTAGAAAGACAGAGAGAGACCTAGCATGCCAAAACCGGAAAATGTAATTAATTATAGCATCAAGAAATGAGAATAATGAGATATGGGAGGAAATTCTACTCTTGTTTATTCCAGCATAACAGTTTGCTCTGGTGATGTTCTGGTGACTGGTATGTGAATGTGGCCTCTTTATATATACACATATATACAGAACTATACATTACATTTTATATGTTCCAACATTTGGTTAATGGTTACTAAATCTGACATTTACAGAGACATTAGGAAAGATGGTATTTATTTGCAATTTTATTTCCCTCAGAGTGAAACATGGAATCCATACAGCTGTACAATGAAGATGATTAGAATTGCCAGAAATGAAGGCCTCCTGGGAAAAAAAAAATATCAATAGCAGAGTTTAACTACATGAAACATAATTGCATTATTAGCTCTGCTGTGCTCTGCCACAGGAAAGATAATGACATGATTATAAAAAAGCTTTATAGATTATGGAAAACTATATAACCTCTTGCTCTCCCATTGACAACACAACTCATTTGACATCCCTGTCATTAAGGAAAGGAAAACTGCCTCGTTTTTCACAAACCTTGTGAATATGTCTTTTCATTGATTTTAAATGTTAACTGTATATATGCCCATGGACCAGTAGCTGAAATAAGAAATAACCATTTGTCCAACCTTAGCTGTGGCAATTTTACCTGTGAAATGTATTTTCAGTCCCAGCCCAACCCATAAATGACTGCTGCAGAAGGAGTGAGGAAGAGGCATTCCCTGCTCCAGGTATGCACTTGGCAGCACCTGAGAGGTAGCAAGAGGATTATGATCATAAAAATTATAGTATTATATTATTATATATTGTTATCATCATATTATTATAAACTATCAGTGAAATGAAATGTCTGGGGTTTTTCAGAGTTCTAATTGTACTTATTGTTTAATCAGTCTGCCTGCAGATTATACTAGCAGGAATCCACCTTAAAAGCTGGAGACCAAAGTAATTTTCATTACGTTCTGACAACATGCAAGAGTTATTGCAGGTGAGTGACTCCCACTTCGTCCCTGTATTTCCCCCTCCCACCCAGCCCCCAGCTTGCAAAGACATAAATATAGGATAACCATGACTTTTTCAGTAATTACTGAAATAGAAATGAGTAATCAAGGTTATTAAAGTCTCGAAACCCAAAACGATCCAAGACACAATCTTCAAACACCAGGCCTGGGAGACATCTCCTCCATCACATGACATAAACACAACCTGCTTGAATATCTAACTCGTACGCATTTCCTTCAGGGCTCCTTGGAGACCTGCAACAACCCTCACGGATTTTTTTCTCACTTTACATGTGCACTACAGGCACCTGTGGGTCTCCCCTGAGTTCACCACGGTCCAGGGATCAGCCGTTTCTTTTTTCACTGGGAAGGCTTGCAAGTGAATTTGTGAGCTCTGTGGGAACCGAAAGAGAACCAGCCCTGGGGTGTCTCCCAACCCACAGGTCGGACGTGGGCATAACCCAGTTTAGGTTCTGGATCCCTTGGCTGCCCCGCACGGAGCTCCCCGGGCATCCCCTGGAGGTGCGGGGCAGGGCTGCCCGGCCGGGCGCTGCTCTCGCCCCGCCGTGCTCGGGGGGCACGTCTGCTCCTCTCCGGGGCCGAGGTGCTGCTCCTGCCCGCTCTACCACCACGAGACCATAAAGGGACCGAGGGCACAAGGGGAACGGATTGCCTTTAAACAGGACATGGGGCAGCAGGACAGAAAACGAGCACTAATTTATCGGCAAAATGTCCTGTCGTTATTTAAACATTATCTCCTGCGTAACGCACTGCTGGTGTGACTCCCCGCTCCGCAAAGGTGCTCTGCCCACCCTGCTGGGGAGGGCCAGCTTCCTGCAGGACCGCAGCGTGCTGCACGACACCCTGCAGGAAGGGAACTCCTGAGCGGGCATCCCGTCCGCAGGCGCACAGGTCCTGCCGAAGCCGCGCCGTGCCCCGCGTCCCCGTGTGTCCCCGTGTCGTGGCCCGCGTGTCCCCATGCCGTGCGTGTCCCGTGTGTCCCTGTGTCGTGTCCCGCGTCCCCGCGTGTCCCCGTGTGTCCCCGTGTCGCGCCCCGTGTCGCGCCCCGCGTGTCCCCGCGTGTCCCCATGCCGTGTGTGTCCCCGCGTGTCCCCGCGTGTCCCCATGCCGTGCGTGTCCCCGTGTGTCCCCGTGTGTCCCCGCGTGTCCCCATGCCGTGCGTGTCCCCGCGTGTCCCCTCGTGTCCCCATGCGCGGGAGGATGTTGCCATCCAGCGGCCGTTCCCTCCATTACAGAGCGCTTCCCCCCGGGCCGGTCCTGCCTCTCCCCGCCCGGGATGCTCCCACCCTGAACTGGCTGCTGAGTGAGGGCAGTAACTCAGCTGCTCCTACATTATTCAAAAGCACTTTTGCTCCCAATTGCTTTGAATCTCCAAAAAGGAGGAGGAGATTTAAAGCGTCTAAATTAACAGTATCTGACCTATTCATTAACAAAATCCAACCAGGTTTTCTTTTTCTCTCTAGCTGAGGAGTATAACCTACAATTCTGATTCTAAGAGAAAGTATGCAGGGAAGCATTGCCCTTAAAGCTGTTGTACATACTGCCTTACAAACCATAGGGGGCATTATGTTACCATGGTTGGTTCTTCTCATTTATCAATTTTAAATTATGGTCTGCTATTTTCATATTCATCCAGCACTCAAAATCCCCGTCTTTACACCAATGAAAGAAATAAACACAGAAAATTATGTTCTACACAGTCTGCTGTTTCAAAAGTCTTTTTCAGGACATTCAAAGCACGGGATATGCATGCTATTATCTGCAACTTAATTTAGATCCACTTGCATGCTCGGAAATGTGCAGATTAATCTGTAAAGGGTGAAAAATCTGTTGCTGAGTGAATGTACAAAGAAAGCAAGGGACTAACCTTCAGGAAGAGATGAGAATGGCCATTTAAGAGTCCCGGGCTCTGCGCAGCAGGAGAGCATTCCCTCATTGTTTACTCGAAAAGAAATGCAACTGCAGGTTGCACAAACTAACAGGTCTCTAGAAGAGTGCCTTCCACAAACCCTTCCCAGTCTGTGCCCCAGTACAGCTCCCACGGCCACTGCCAGGTGACCATGGAGGGAGGGTGAAGTGTTCATGGCTACAGGTGCTCCCAAAGCACACTTTTATAACCTTTGAAGGCTTTCTGCAGTAAGAAGGTTTGAGGATCCCATAAACAGCAGAAATAATGGTAATTTCAAAATTGGCTCATGGTTTTTGTTTACAGGAATTATCTTTCAGGCAGAAAAAAGGAAACCTTTAAAGCATAAAAGTCATCTCGATTTAGTCCAAATTTAGGTAAAAAAAGTAGGCATTAATTAGCAGGCTTGGTGTTGAATCTAAACTTATTTTAAACTTTGACAGGAAAAGGTTAATTGAAGAACAGATCCTCAATCTTGTTTCCTGTCTTAAGAAATATAGGGGGGAAAAAAAGCAAATTTTGCAGATTTTTTTAAAACAAAGAATATTTAGACCATTTCAGAATAAACATCAACTTCTCAGGGTGAGATTTGATACCCTCTATGGCATCAAGAGATCTCCCCAGTTTCTAGTTAGAAGAAAGGCTTGCCAAAATAAAACAGGAGAAATGGACAAAATCTAAAGTATTAGATTGTAAAATGGCACAGAGGCTTGGGTTTTGCAAAGGAAATAAAAATCAGCCATTTTTATTAAGAATCTTTAGGAAATTTCACGTTTTTAGTATTCATAAATTCACTGCTTATTACAGACTGTGATCCTGAGAAGAAGGAGAGTACAATGAAAAAGGCAGAAACATTTTCTGGTAAAACTGTATTTTTCTGAACCGCTTCTGTGAACAAACTAACAATTTGCTACTAAGGTGGTTCTCCCACCAGAGAACTGTGCTCTGTGTTTCATTTTGAATGAGTTGGCATTGCTTCATACAGTTCCTCTCCCGTTGCTTTCAGTACAGAGATCCCTCAGATGCAGAAAGGATTCATGGATACTTCTTGGTCTTACATCACACCTCAGCCACTAAATGCTAGCAAAATGCTTGTGTTGCAGAGAACAAAGCCAGATGCACCTTTCCAACAGCAAACAGCACCTGAAATCTCTAACAGAAGGAAGGTGTGAGTGCTTACTGAATGCAGTCACCATGGGTTTGGATAGCTCACAACACAAAACATTATTACAGCACTGAAGAAGCAGCAGAAGCCAACCTCTAGTATGGGAAGAGTGCCAGCTCCAGGAGCACTGGGACAGTGATGGTTGTACTGCACAAGTGATTGAACAAGGGGAGAGCTCGGTGCACTTCTGACACCTACAGAAACATTACCCAGAGGAGGAAAGGGAGATGGTGGGGCCATCTGGGGGGCATCTGATTGCACAATGTAAAAGAACATTTGCATAATTACAGAGCACCCATACGGACACCTGCCTATGGTGTGCGTACCACACGCTGCAGGTGGAGATCTATCCATAGGTTTCCCATTCCTCTGAGTGGAAAGCAGCAGGGGGGGCTCTTGGCATCCCACATAAAGGCAGACACTTGAAGCAACTACCGTGCCCTAGGCCCCTATTTCAGTTTTGGGGAAAGGACATGCACTCGCCTATTGCTAAGTATCAGTTTTAGAGCTGAATTCTTTATTTTCAGAGATGTCACAGAACAAATAGGAGATGAGCAGGGAATTCAAAGTTCCTTCTATAGGCTATACAGACCTGGTTTCTGGAATTTTCCCTTAAGATGTATTCCCTATTGAGTGCTTTTTACAGGAAAAGGAGAGCTGTGCCACTTAAAATCAGGACTCTAAAATACCAGCAAGCGCAAAGACAACTGTTGGTAGTTTGAAATAATAATATATGTCTACAAAAGCCTTCTTTGTTATTTTATTTATGCCTCAATTATATCACTTCGAAAAACACAGTTTGGAAAGAAGGGCATAGCTCAGTGCACATCCTTTCACCTCCTTCATGCATATGAGTATACAAAATTCACCTCAGGGTCAGAAATCAAATGGTTATTATGGCTTCAGAAGGAACATCACACATGCCGTGCTCTGTGGTAACTCACAATACAGTCTCTTCATCTCCTCAGTTACCATCCACTCTTTATTAATAAGCAGTGAGCTCAAAACAGAACAAAGCTTTAATCCTATACTTCCTTTGAGCAGGATGGTGTGTTATCCTCACCTGCTTAAAGCCTTCTCTTGGTGTATCCACATACCATATACTTACAATGGTATTTTCTTTATTTTCATTTCCATTTATGAGTATATTTTTCCATGTTTTCCCTAGTGTATTTTAATCACTTGTTGAGCAATGCTATCCCAGTCTGACTGCCTTGGTCTTACCATGCTTGGTGAGCTGCCAGAGCTTCCAGCAATAACAAAAGCCAGTTGCAGCCATTACTATTATTCTCGCTGCCCCTAGGAAAAGCTGGCATGCTCACTTTGTCACTTTTGCAGCTGGGTGGCATTTATGAGGTGTGTTTCATGTTCTCACAGCACTAACTTGCATCACAGAACAGCACAAAACTATAATTTTAATTGGAGTAATCATAGGTATCATTCTTGCCACTGTATATTACATTAAGTTAATGAACTCTGGGAGATACACTTGAACACATCATCACCATCAGCCCAATTCATTACAAACCTTATGCTTCATTTACATGGGTTCCCAGGTTATTTTACTGGGGATGGGGAATATGCATCCTGTTAGCAGCTCAACTTTTTTTTCTTCCACACACAAATTATTACTTCTGAGAGACAGTCTGAAGTGACAGGGGAACCAAGGAAGCATAAAAAGAATATATACATACTCTAAACCAGCACTGTATTCAGGATTGGATGCTAAATATGAAGAAGACATAAAATAAGGTTTTGAAAAGCTGCTCATTTGGGGGAGGGAGAGAAGATTTGTTTGCTTGGGGTTTTTTAATTCTTTTACTTGTACATTTGTCATGGGAGAGCGAGGCAGCTTTTCCTACCATTCAGCAGATTCTGGAATTGTGCTTTCCCACAGACCCCAAGCAGGAGAGAGGGCTCCTACTTTGAAGCTTTTGGTTCTTGTTTCCCTGCCCCTCTTCTCCTTAAGGCTCAACTTGATTTAAAAAGAAAATAATCACAGCTGGTTTAGAGTTAAAATTGAAGGAAAATGGAACATCTCAAAAAGAAAAAGAGAAAAAGCACAGAAAAGTCATGCTCCCTATAGCTTTGTCTGAACAATCGCTTCCATGAGTTGACTAAGGAACTCTTCTGTCTCATTTTACTGCTGTGCCATATATATGAAGCTATTTCTGAATGACAACACACCTGTGCATTTTTATTTACTGTAGCTGAAACTGCTATTGCTTTAGAGCTCAGTGTAAGTCCATTCCAGGGACAAGAGCAGTGCTCTTTCTTTACTTGCTGCTTGGTGCTGTCAGCCAGTCCACCTAGAAATTCTTTGCTCTTGCATAACTCATTTCTTTACTTCATGCAGTTTTCTTTCTTTATGAAGCCAGAAAACAGCAAAGATTTGTAGCATTCATATTTTTTACATATCCTTGTTAAAAGTAAGCATTTAAAAACCACAACTGTGTAGTAACTCACAGATCCAAGGGCAAATTTTTTGAAAGAGCAGTTCCAGGGAAGCATGCATGCACAAAGTACAAAAATCTCAAATTTCAAGGTCTCTTTCATCAGAAAGCCTGACTCAAGCCCGTGGTGTGGCAGAATTAGCAGGAAGCCCATGCAGTACTCCTTGGCAACCCTGTCTGTGAAGATGATGAGTAGAACATACAGATTCTGATTCTGATGCATCTACTAACTAGATCACATTTTAACTAAAGCTGGCAACAGTAAATCAGCCAAAGAATATTTTGTTCCCAAAACCAAGGATTTTCCTTCTACTTTTGTCAGCCTGGGTGTTGTCTTCTGATTTGCACATACCCATATTATATCACTTTCTCCTCATTAGCCATTAATACATTAAAAAATGGACAATTATAATTAAAATAATCAAAATTCCCATTATGGTAAGGATCCTATCTCTCTGTTCTAAGGATGACCAATATGCAAAACCCAGAAGCATTATATGACCTCAAGCTCTTATCATAACCCCCAAGCTATATGAAATCTTGGAGAAAAACATATTCTCTGGTGGAAAGAAGTGCAGCCTGTAACACTGCAGTGTTGAGAGTACATATCCATGCCCATGCAGGAGGTATCCCAGAGTCCCAAGGACTGATGCAGGAGGTGAGGTCTATACAGAACCCTGAGATATGTGAATGAACACCAGAGACACTGTGCCAATACCCAAATCTCAGCTGCTGTCAAGTGCTCTGTCATCCTCAATGTGACTCAGGAAATCTTGAAAGGGGGAGATTTCAGCATATTTTGACTTCTGCTAATCTTCCAGTGAGGCAGCACCAACATTTCATTCTCAGACTTCTTACCTATCTGCCCACTCTTGCCCTCTTTGCAAGTTTTCTACAATGAGAAGATGGGAGTATTACTTGGTTGTAAGAGAGTGGGTGGAAAAGAGTAAAAAAATATTAAAATGGATGATGTGAATAATTAAAACCACTTTTCTATCTACTGAAGAAACAGAAAGCAGGAAGATGAAAGTGAGGTCGCTTGTTTTATGAGTTGCCTGGCCAATCAATACCATCCGTCAGCAGCAACTGTATAAACACATCCCCTCAGCAAAGCCTTTGTAGAGCCACCTGCAGCCTGATCCGGACTGAACCTCAGTGACATTTCAAACATTCTCACGAGAAGTTTTCTGCATTCAGTGAATTCAGCATACTGCATGGCTGAGCAAATTACTGGAACATATGAAGTGGTAGTTTAGGATTTTCAAGCAGGGATTTGAGTTGTTGTGAGTTTTTTTAACCAGTGCTGCTTTTTAACATCTGAAACCCCATATTCATTTCCATCCATGTTCCAAACAGATTTGAAAAAACTTTTGCATGCTTTGCAGCTTGACTCACAACTGCCAAATTCCCCAACCACTGTAAATCAGTTTAGCAGCACTGAACTCAACCGAGAGAGGTGAATTCAATCTAGCTGAGGATTTAGCTATTGCATTTTAAAGCTAAAGAGAAAAGGCATCTTGAGCAGTTATTTATTTATTAGGGTATCAGGTTTATTTGGTTTTTCCAATGTTTGACAGGATCATAGGAGTGAATTGTCATTGCAGTAAGCAGGGGGTTATACATATGATTCTCATTAACAGTAGTATTTTTCTGAGGATTTTGCAATGCCAATGCCACCTAATCAGTCCCAACTTTCATGCTTCTGCATGCACAAAGCAGAAGGAGTAGGACTTAAGGAAGGTGAAGTGAAATTACTATGCAGAAAAAAATCCCAACCTGATTTCATCACTGAACTTCACAATCCGCAAGCAATGTGAATCATGATAGTTAATGACATTTCACACTGAATTCAAGGCAGTCATTACCTAAAACAGTCTGCTCTCAGTCTCCAGGTTTGCTCTATGGAGTGTTTCCTTAATATAGCCTTTAATATAAAAGGTCTTTTTGTTTGTTTATTAAAGATACTATTTACTCTTCTGTTTAGGCCCAAAATCACCAGGTGTTTTTCCATTTCTTCGATGACCAAAAAACAATAACTCACAACTGCTTTAATGCATGTGAATAAAAGGGAAAAATCACATTGCTTCAGTCTCCTCCCCATATTTTTTTCCAGGCTGCTATTTAAGTTTGTTGCTCCATTCTCAAACCATGTAGTGGTTGTCTATAATCAGGGTAATTCAGTGTACAAAGGAAGAACAGAAATGAGAGATGTGGCAGAAAGAAGTATTTCCTGTTAGCACTTTTACTTTCCTCTCTGCCCAGTCATACATACGGATAGTGGTGCTGTGGATTCACAAACATTTAACCTTTTATTACACAAAATTGGCAAATTCCTCACCAAAACTTTACAATCAATTGATTCTCAGGCACTAAATGGCATTGTCATTGATAGATCTTTAAAGCAGGTCACATTGCAATACCAACAGTGACACTGGGACACAGAGGGAGCAGAAACCCAAGGAGACAACACTGGCAGATGTACCAAGCTTTCACAGGAAACATCCAGTACTTCTTTATCTCAGTCATGAGACAGCATTCATTAATCAGTTTTCTCTTTGCCATCAAGACCAGGAGAAAGAAAAAAACAAGCACAATCAAACTGTGAAAACAGTAATTCGGAATCAATTTTGGCAAAGGAAAAGGGCAAATTTCTTTATGCCCCCTGAAAATGAAATAAGCAGCAAAGTATGACATCAAAGTTCTATAAATGAGATCTGTTAGTATGTTAGAAACTGCTGTACTTGCACAAAGCAGACAAAGTATTTTATAACACATCTTCTGCTTCCTAAAAAAGTACAGTTTTACTGAAATTGAAGTATTTCAAATATGCACAAAGCATTATGCAGTACATCCCACATATTTCCATGTGTAAAAGGGTAGTAAGGACTAAAAGGAGTAAAAGGGGTTGAAGCATAAAGAGCATGTCAGAAAAATTTGTTTTTCCAGTAAAAACCAAAGGAATTCATTACGAACACAGTGATACTATGAAGCTCCACACCAACTTGTCAGGCAACCCAATGTGCCTTGCCTGGAGAAAATTTTCAGTGCAGTAACCACCTAATAATTCATTGGTAGATGTGTCAAAAAACAAACAAACCCAAAATAAAACACCCCTATAGGCAGAATGTGTAAAATCTCCTCACAAATCAGTAATTATCTTTTTCAGTGCACTTCCCAGAACACAAAAGCATTACTGGAAGCAGTGGCTAAGCAAATACCTCACATTCCATCCTCTTACTGACCTTACCATGAGTATAATACAGTATAACAATTTTTTGATATTTTATTTACAAAAATGTCGTGAAAATGGCTTGCTCAAGTTAAGATCAGCTTGTATTTTAGCTTGGGAGTCTTGGTGCAGTGGGCATATCTCAATCTGGGAGTCAGTGCTCACCTGTGCCGAGCTCACAGCAGCACTCATGGACAGCCTGCACTGTTCTGGTGCTGGCTTGGATGGCAGACACTGCACTGGTTCCAGGGGAGTATTTTCCTGCAAAACTGTCCTTAAGGTCCCACTGGACAGCTGAGGAGTGCTCAAAACCTTATGTTCTTCTAATGAAATAAAATAAGCATCAGGAAAAAGCACTAAAATATATTTCTAAACTGGAATGAATTCAAAGATGCTGCTGTCAAGATCATGCACCACACAATACAGAAATGTCTTAACTGATCACATCCCACTGTAGTATATAATAATTTTGAAAAGGCACCTTTTTCTGTCACCTTGTCTGACAAGCTTTATGTATTTTATCTGTATGCAAGTGAATGGCAGTTTATTGTGTCTCAGGGGATGAAGTATTAATGATCATTTGCTCCCTGCTGTGTGGCCTGTCATAATTTTGAAGAAAGACTGACAGAAGTAACAACCAATCAGTCTGGTAATACCTGACAGTGACCACTCGGTCCATTTTAACCAAGGCGCTTTGCCAAATCCTTGGGTAATTTTCATTTTAAAAATGCAATTTTTGATAGCATCTGCCGATTGCTAGATAGGAGCAGACTAAACAAACTGTATATTTCTTTTGTGCAGCTGTCAGACTTCTATCTCAGCAGGTGTTTTCTGGAAAAAAAGACTTCCAATCTGAAAGCCCATTTTGGTCAGCAAGAATCAATCTCTAAAACATTTGGCAATTTGTTATATCAATATCTTAACATGGTGAATTCCTTGTAGCATATAAGAATTAAATCCAGTTCTGACAAGTAAATAGAAGGCAGAATTTTTTAAAACGATAGTACAAAGTCAAGTGTCAAAAAATCCCACAGATGTGTACAATGTGTTGTCATTCATTTCTCTCTTCTCTGCAATGCTGCCTGCTTTATTTTACCTTGAAGCTTGTGGAAAAACCCAGATAAAGACACAGTTGTTACCAACTCTGACATGGAAATAACCCTACATTTTATTAGTCATTTTATATCCTACAGCCTCACGGTAGATGCACTCTGAGCTATTAAAAAAGTTTCAAGGAAATGATATCTGAGTGTTTGCTGAGCACAAGGTACAGATGACTATGGAGAAGATTAGCAGATGTTGGTATCGATAGTCAGTTGCCAGGTCCCCCACAAAAAGAGCTGTGCTTCTGTACAAGCAACTGCATTTTATTCACACTAAAACAATGTGGAGTCCCAATATCCCTGCAATTTTTCTAATGCTAAACACTGGCATGACTGATCCTGGTGAAAAACTGATACTGGGGGGGGGAGGGAAATTAAAAAAAAAAAAAAAAATATATATATATATAGATCAGTGACAGGTGCACATCAGCTTGAGGCAAACCCTGCCTCCTGGGTGACAGATAGGTTGTGACAAGGTGTGACACGGCTGATGGACCCTACCTGGAGGAAGCAGCACCACCCGCTCCCTTCCCAGGGTGTGCTTCTGAGACCTAACAACAGCCAATATCACTCAGGTGTTGCAGCAATAACATTTTGATGGAAATTAAACAGACACATTGCATCAAAGGCATTTGTATAAATGGCATAAGAAAGGGAAAGAGACTTGTTTGCTGCCTGCTGTTCTTTATATGCAAATCTTAATATATTACATGGCAACATACTTGCCTTCCATAGCCACATAAATGTTTTACTGTTTTATGAGATGTTTGCAATAAATGTGATTGATGATGATTTTTTTTTTCATAATTGCCTATTAGAAATACACTATTTTGGTGACAAATCCTTAAGGGATATCTCAGTTTCAAAACTGAGAAGAATGAGAAGTACCTGTGCTAGGAATGGGGTGGTGCTGCTAACAAATGTCAAAAGGCACATTCAATCTGCAGGTTAATTTTACTCATACATTTCTTTAAGCTTGTTAGCATCCTTTCCAGGTTTAGTGAGTTTTGCATTTCAATCAGATACAGAGATGTATAAAAATACTGCTACCGTACTTTAGGGCAGGCAAATAGCTTTAAGCTACACACACAAATAGTCACAAGGGTGAATAGCTATAATTATATTGGAGTGCATCCAAGAAACCAGCTATTCTGTTTATACTTCTTGCCTCTTTGAATTTATGTGCACTTCAAGCAAACATACTGTAAACTGATTTTAATACTAAAAATGTTGAGCTTAGTATTACAGCTTATTGACTATTTTTCATAAGATTGCTGTTGTGCTGGAAAAGATATTGTAAATGTCTGGGTAAAAATTTGTAGCAGGAAAATTCCTGGACCATTTGTAAAATAATCTTGGGTATCACTAATAGTCACTTTAAATGCAGGAATGTTAAAGATCTTTGCCCTACAGATTTGAAGCCAAATCCTGTCCTGAGCAATTCTGAAATTGGTCGAGGTGTACAAACAGAAAGCAACCAACTCCATTATGCTGACATACATTGCATTTTGAATATCCGTAGGTTTCTTCCAGCACAAGCCACATCAGAGCGTGGAGACAGCTGCACGAATGCTCTAAAGGTCATACATGGATTTGCACTCATTAGTTGCCCTTGTAATTTATTTGTCAGAGGTTTAGCTCCATTGTTTACATAAGACCTCTCCACATATATTAAGGAAGTGGCAGGAAAGCAGGACTATAGCTGTTGGCATGAAGAATATGAATTATCTTCCTGGAGTATATGCAACTATATCCCTCTTAACCATATCCTGTCCACATAAAATCAAAGTAGCAGCACTGACGAGCTTATGTTTGTGGGGTGCTGCTGAACCCACTCACAGCCACAGCTTTGCTTTGGCTTTTGTGGGGACTTGGAGCTTTGCTTTTCCCAGCATTAAGATATGAACAATGAGAACTCTTTTTGTACCACTTTGAGTTCCAGAAAAATTGCCAGGGATACATTACTGCTGATGAAAATGCATCATCCACTCATTAGCAGTGCCCACAAAATATCAGTAACATATCAAGGAAATCAATTGGTGAATATAATACTCAATAAGTATGCAAATAATCACTTAGGACAGAAAAATCTTCTGCAGCATTAACTGACAAGAAATTAATTTGTTATCATTTATCAAGCTTTTCAAATACCTGCATGGTACAATGGACTTTTTTGAGTTAAATTATAGGAAACAAAAATAGCAATTGTAAGCTAGTAAATGAATGGAACCAAACCCAGGACTTTCGCATCTTTGAAATATTAGTCCCAGATTTCCATAACAATACATTTTTTTCTTCTAGGTTAATTGAATTAAGAGGAAATTTGTCCAATTTTTTGCCAAATAAATTAGATTTAATATATTAACTTGGGAAGACATCAGAGGAAATTTACTGGGTTCATTAGGCTTAGGAAATTAAGTTACAGAAAATTGTGCTTCCTTGTAATGGATTTAAGCAGTAATATTTAGCAGTCTGCCAAAGATACACATTTCTCATACAAAATAGATATCTTATAATCTGAAAGAGCCACTACTTCACAGCACCTGCAGTCATGATTTGTAAAGGAAAGACTATTCCTACTTCTAAAACATCAGAGAACTCAGTGGAATGTTAATTACATCCACAAAAATGAACCACCTGCCTGTTATTGGGGGTAATAGCAAGGAGAGGTTATTCTGAATAACCAAAACCTCCTGAAAACATCCCAGCCAGGCACTCCAGACTGGGCAGTGGCTGCCTTATCCCCTGCTCAGCTGTGCTGGCCCTCAGCACCACCCAGGGAGGGCAGGGAACTCCCAGTCCAGTGCCCGGCCCAGGCTCTGTGTGGCTTCTCCGAATTCACAGGGAGATTAATCCACAGCCCAGACAAAGCTCCCATGATAACAGTATGCCCTGAGATACAGAGGTCCAAATTCACGGCCTGGGAGGCTTGGGATGTGTTCTGGTGGGCTGCAAGGGTGCCAGGAAATGTAGGATAACACACACAACACCACTTTACAGGAGTGGTCCTACAACACTACCTTGATGCATTTTCCAGTAACTTAAACAAGGTGTTCACTCCAAAACTCCACATGAAGAGAAACAGCCCAGGCAGAACTATTTTGTAGAAATTCCTTTGTGGATACATTATCTCCTACAGAAAAATATCCATGTCAAAGAAACGAGAACAGTTAGGAAATAATCCTGTCTCGTAGGGAGGTAAGGACCAAACCGTTTTTCAAATAAACTGAAGGAGGAACCCCCCCTCTCCTCCCGTGGTTGTATCCATGGCTGTGACAGTCCAGAGCTATTCCTAATCTGGATCAAGCCAAGGAGTTCATTATCCTGTGTGGTTACAGCCATTTCTGACAGCTCAGAGGGAAAACAGGAGAGACATTAAAAACTCTAAATCTCCAACCTGAATAGGAAGAGAAGAATTTAAGATGCTGAGTTCTCCTCCTGAGCAGGAAGACACAACCACCTGGGTTGTGACCTTTTAGGAGATCACTGTGAAATCTCATTAAATTCCATCCTAGCGGTACAAAGATTTTCCAAAAAGTGTTGGCACAACTATACCATGTTCCTATGAATGCTTGATGTTTGAAAAGTTACCCATGGCATGACATTTTAAAAAGGATCAAGAATTCTGAAATAGAACTGCCTTCCACATGAAACAGAAACTAAAAAGGTTTGTCACGATCACTGTTAATTCTAACAGCAAGGATATTGCTCAATATGAAGTCCTTCCTACCAAAGACATTTATTCTGTCCACATAAAGATTGATCTGAGTCAGAGAATAAAGTGGCAGCCTTCTCATGACATCACATGCGTAGTCAAAACTCATATGAAATGTCGTACAGTTTGAAGATAAATTTGGCCAAAATACCACAAATTAAAACTCCTATTGGCAAAAAACCACCAAGGGTTACAACAGTAGTTTCCTAATCTAAACACTTCGATAAGTATGGATCACAAAGTCACTAAAAATCTATCCAGAAAGAGCACTGCAGACTACAGAACATCCTCAGTTGTTGCCTAAATTCACCTACCCAACTTCACTACCCAGTGTTGGTTCCAAAGCAGAGAAAGACACACCTTTTTACCTTTTTCAGAGGAAAAACTTAAATGAACTCCCAGCAACTGAGGGGCCTTACAGCAGACGTTCTCTGTGGCCCTTGAGCAGCTGACAGCCAGGCTGCTGTGGAGCACCACTGCAGAGACAGACGCAGCAAGCAGGAGCAGCAAGGCAGACCTGTACCGCTGCACTCAGGGTGGTGCTTGTGGGCACACCCAAGAGCTGCATCCCTTTCTCCCAGGCATATACCAAGTGAAGTAACTGGAGTTGTTACTGCTTCCCCTCTCTTTGCATTCCTTTCCTCACACAAATTGTCTTTTGCATCTTATCACCCTCCCAGTTAGCAAGCAGGTAATTTGATTTGCAGAAGAAGGCACAGAGGACTCCTGAAGTGGCTGATTCCAAACTACTGGCAGTAACAAAATAATACTTCAATGGGCAACTTCAGCTCCCAGGAGGATTTGTGTGATCTTCCAAGTATCAAGCAAATAGCACTTCATCAGTGGTGTCTAAGATGAATTCCAATAAGTGAATCAAGCTATGGGTTTAAAATTCTTTATTTGGTAATAACCGGTAACAACAATTTGATGATTGAGACATTCTGGTTTGTCATACTGGTGTAACTGCTAAACAACAGAGCAGCAACAATGTGGTGTGTGAGGACTCCTTTTTCCTCATCTCCCTCAGCAATATTTCTAAATATTATGTTTGTATTTTCAGCCCTATTTTCATCACTGCCTTTAAGCGTAGGCTGCTAGATGTAACCTCTGAAATACTTTATGATAAGTAGGAGTGTCTTCTTAAGGAGATGGACAAAAAATGGGTGGGAATTTCTTTCAAATTCTGAAATTGAGAACTAATATTTGGGGAGAATAAAATGAGAGGCAACAAAGTCTCTGTCAAAGCAGTAGATTACCCCTTGTGGTTGTAGGCTCAACTCAGTCATATTCCACAGATGTACTTTCTTATTTTTAAATTATTATAGATTGACTGTATGGCTAGAATGCACAGGGTTGGAAATATCTTTATTTTAAAACTACTTTATCCAGCAAATAAATAAAAAAAAATTTAGATCAACAAGGATGCAATATCAAGTGTAACAAGGGAATGGGATTTTATAGGAAGACAGCCAACTAAGACAGTAGAAGTGAAGACCAAATTCTGGTGTGAAGTTCTGCAATCCTTTTCTTCTGTTACACTTACCTAAACAGGTTCACAAGTGTCAAGGTAACACAAGCTGCTTAGCAACCACAACTACCCTACTCAGATATCCTAGGATATTTAACCATCCTAGGGTAAAGATAATTTCCTGCCTCTAATTTCCTCCACTTCTTGCCCTGTGTCTAATGATTTGCTTCCCCACTTGAAAAGGACACAGGTCTAAAACAAGTATCTAGACCATGAATAAGCACCAGGAGGGTTTGTATGATTCCTTAGTGTCTTGTGCTCAGGTAAAAAATAACTGGCAAAGAACAGCACAAAAAGGAAGAGAAGGGAAACCAACATGGGGTGGCATTTTATAGTGGGGCTGTATTTTGGAACCAGGCAGGTAGAAACTGTTAAACTGGAAGGCTGCTCAACGAAATTAAGATGGGCATTGAATTGGCTCTGAAGAATATTTTCCTTTGGATCTACCACAGAGGGAACAGGTCCCTTCCTGCTTCTCTGATCCCAGCTGGAAGAGAGAGAAGGTACCTTGCTGAAGACATCCAGTAAAGAAGTCTGGAAGTCTATTTTTTCAGCTAAAAACTCAAAAGAAGGTGCATGCTTACAAGTTGCACTGCTGAACTTTGTGAAAGGCTTTCTTGAAACTACTTAAAACACCAGCTTCAGCCCATATAAAATATCAGCTCTTCAGCACTTACTCCTAAGCTTATACAGCTGGGACTTTGACCTTAGTGGAGCAGATGGTGTGGATGGCTTAGCATATATTTCCAGGATCCATGAAAATGAAAATCCTTTATTATTACTTTATTAATAATGAACTTCCTTATTATTATTCCTTGTGGCATCAGTGGTTGGTTAGGGAGAAAAACAAGACCTAAAGATTCAAATTTTCCACACATTTTAGGGGAGTCCTAGAATATATACTGCAGACTATAAACCATTCTTCACATTTGACAAATACTCTTAAAAGTGACCATCTGGAAATTATCAAAATTCACAGGACCTAGAAAATATATACACGGTGTGGTTTTATTATTCCCCACACTCCCACATCAGCTGCCACATTTAGAAAGATGGACCTGCTCATGTATTTATTTTTAAAATTCTTGAGCAGATTAAACTCCTAGAGAGGATGACTAGAAGAAGTATATAATGAACCAAACCAGACAATAGGGCTTTTCTACTCTTTGCTATCTCCTCCACCTTCTAATACCATGTCCCTATTACACAAATAAATGCCACTGTCCCCATACACTGAGGTACAGGCTCTCTCCCAAATCCCCCTGTCCCCATGCCCTGGGTCCAGGCTCTCTCCCAAATCCCACTGTCCCCATGCCCTGGGTCCAGGCTCTCTCCCAAATCCCACTGTCCCCATGCCCTGGGTCCAGGCTCTCTCCCAAATCCCACTGTCCCCATGCCCTGGGTCCAGGCTCTCTCCCAAGACTCCGCCGTCCCCAGTGAGCTCACTCACTCAAAGTACAATTTGCCCGTGCAACTCAAGCAATCTGTGGCCCTAATCAAGGCTCTGCTTTTTCTCCTTCTAATTATCACATCTTTATTGACATGCATTGGGAGGAATGACTCAACCTCCCCACTCCAGCCTCCTAAACCTTTTTTCTTTCTTGTGAGGTTTAAAAAATGCCAGGTACTATTGCAAAACATCAGCTGGAAAGCATCATTTCGGTTTGGTGCTGTCTCATACTGGAATTAAAAAAAAAAAGACCAACAGTTTTCACACAATTACTTTAGGCCTGTGGGGATTGATTCATTAAAAAAATAACTTTGTGGCTTCCATGGTTTGATGCCAGTAGAATCATTAAAATAATGTGTCTTATATTTCTTAATATGAGATTTCTCATTAACATGATACATCCACTATTACCATATTCATCTCAAATTCAGTGCCAACAATTTCCAGAGTGACTTCCCATATAAAAAGGGTGATTGGAGAACTAATAATTGAAACAGACATTAACAAAGACAGTTTGATTATTAATAACCAACTTGGGCAACTTCATATGGCAGTTTAAGCATGAATTGATTTTCTACCTGTAACATCTATTTTTCTATGAAACTTTGAAAATAAATCAAGAAAAGCCAAAACAGTTACAGTGGGTCAAAGTGTACAAAGAGTTTATTTTTCTACTTTTATTTACTCTTTAAAGGAATACTGAGTATTTCAGGTAGTGTACACAGAGTAGCTTTGCTTAAGATGCTGTCTCAAGGTTCTGTAAATTTTTAACAGTGGCCTTTATAAATGTTTCAGGGCTATAGAAATGAAACAGGCCTATAAGAAGTTTAATGGGTCCCTGTTTAGCCATTTGTAATGGGGATTTAACTGCTTTGTTTGTGAGCTTCAGCCAAGAAAACAGATTACCTTCATCAAGTACTAATACTCCAGAGTCAATCTAAACTCTGCTCAGCTATGGAAAGGTATCATGGGATGTCAATAAGTATTATAAACACTAATCCAGCAAACCTGTCAGCTGCTTTATAAAAAAATTATATCTAAATTCAAGCTCCAAGTTCAATACTGCTCTTCCATGTCCAAAGCCTTTAAAAAAACTTGTGATGAATCATCAGGGGCACATTTCAAAACATTCCAGTCATAATTGAAACCCTTGCAGGGAAAGTGATGTTCTCTGAGAACTAGAAAGATAAAGGTATGTAATAAAGATTAACTAAAATAACGATTTTAAGGCCTCAGGAATTTTATCATATCCACCATTTCCATCAGAACAACTTCCTCCCCATATTTGTTGCGTCCAGCTCACAGGAATGAAGCTGTTGCCAGCAGAGCAACATAAGTAGAACCACTGCTCAGCCCAGCCAGAGTATCCAAGTCCAGCCAGGATTTATTGAAATCATTCCCTGGGAGTCCCCTTGACTTTGCTACTGTCACATGTTAAACACAGTTCCCAGGAGTCAAGAACAACTGTCTCAGGCTCCTCTCCAGATTTACTCGCACAAGGACAGAGACTGCGCTGTGCTCCCGCACACCCTGGCAGAGCCAGGGCTGGCTGCAAGGAAAGGTGGTGCAGGATGCCCCCAGAGCCTGTGCTCCAGGGGGGTGAGAGGACAGAAACCCAGAAGCAGCAGAAGCTAGGCCAGTGCCATTCACAGGAGTCCTCCAGCAGCAATCACTTCACCCCTGCTTTTGCCTTGTGGACCGTGATTTCCCATTTCTCCTTCAAAAGCTGGTTTTCCTTAAACCAAGCAGAGGAATAGTTTGTAGCCAGCAATCTCACCTTTCACTAGCACAGCTAATCCATTTGGGATGCGAAAGGAGCTCTGGGCTGGGTACCAAGCTGCTGCTCAACCTCTGCCAGCCAGCACTGCTCCTGGCAGAAGGCAACACGGGCTCCCTTTGCTGAGGTGCTGCTGGGGCACAAGCTCAGCTGGCCAAGGACCTGAGCAACGTGAGCCAGCAACACACCTGAGGGCCTGCTCAGCTAAACTTGTCTTCTGGTTGACTTCAGACAGACAGCAAACACATCTCAGCCATCTTTTAGACCAGGGACAACACCACCGTGCTTTGGTAGGTGGAGCCCAGACAAAGAAATTCTGCAGTGCTGCTGCCTGACACATAAGCAGAAATTTCCTTTCTTCAGAGCTTTCAATCTGGTACTTTTTATAACCAAAAAAAAAAAAAAGAAAAAGGAAGTAATATCTTATGGGCTTTATCCTTCGGTCCCATCTCTTTGCCAAAAGCAATTATTTACTAAATATTTGTAATGGGATTGTCATTTTCATAAAACAAACTGTTCTCAAAAAGTTTGGGAAGCTATAGCAGGCTGCTGTAATATAACTGTCATACTTACTACATATTGTGTGCTGTGTGCTTGATAGTAAATATTCCTATGAAGAGGAATGTTTAATGAAGGAAAAATCATAAGAGATATATATGATTGGCATATGGAAAATATAAACAGAACACTATTTGCATAAGAGTACATTAGGAGAATTTCTTTTATGTTTATTCAACAAATGTTTCCTAAAAGGTTTTCTTCCAAACCAAGCAATTTAATTTTCTTTTTAATGTTATTCTCAGTGGTTATAAACTTAATTAGCTTCTTAAGCTTCACATTTATTTGCATTTGAGATAAATGTAATCTCTTCTTGGTATAACTTTTTGAAATCAAAATATGGACTAAAAAGGTGCAAGTTTGATTAGTGGAACAGATACTGTAGCAAGTAATCATAGCAATGAGATGTTTATTGGTGTCTGGGTGGTTCTATTCATAGCAACAATAGGCCATAATAACACCCAGTGTCCTCTACTGTTCAACAGTATTTTGCCTTCTCATTTATCATACTGACAATTATATTGTTCTCGAATTTCCTGCCTGTCTTAACAACAGAAAGGTATATAAAACGAGTCAGGCATCTGTGAGTTTTTAAGGCAGATGAAATCAGAAGGAATGTGCTGTAGTTTAACTCCTGTTTTCTTTCTGGAAGTTAGCAGCCTGGAAAAAGTCTAATACTTTTTTTCCACGAATATATTTTAAAATAATTCTTTTTAAAAGTGAATTTGGGTGGTTTTCTTTCCTCTCTTGAAAAATTCTTCTCCATGTACATCCCCAAACAGACTCAGGGCTTGCAGTGGTACTTCACCCATGAGCAAAGGGATCAGGGTGTGTACAGGAATAGTCCTACTCCCCTTCAAAATATAAAGGCCAACATTTAGGGCTTGACACAAAATCTTCATCCACCAGCGTAATTACTACTACTTTTGCTTCTCTCTGGCTGTATTCTCCACCCCCAGCACATTTTCTTTATTTGAGCAGAAAGACTGAGTTCACTGTTGAGTTCCTCTGGTTAGAAACTCAACTAGTATGACTCCTAAATTTAGTTGATTTTCAATTAGATGTCAAATCATCACCCATGCCTTAAACCTTAAGCACATAGGCAGAACAGGTATCCATGCTTGATTTCTGCCCAGTTTTGTGGGTCCAACAGCAACATCATTCATTCCCAGTGGTCCCAGGAGCACAGGAGGAAACACCTGTCCATGGGCTCATGTGAGCAGACAGGTCAGATTGTAGACAGGGCTCTGAGAGGGAGAGAAAGGGCAGGATGAAGAAAGTCAAGAGCCCAGGAAAAAAGCATCCATGCTGCAGTTGCTCCTTCACTGATATTGTATACTTTAAATTTTGACTCATTATTTTAAAGTGAATGTTACTTCTTTCTTTCTCTTCCTCCACTGCCATCTGCAGAGTTTCCAATTATGCAGTCAAATTTATGCTCAACTGCCTTTAATTCCTAGTTCCCAATGCCTGATCTTTGTACTATTTATCCCAAAAATGCAGATTTCTTCATTTAGGTAATTTCATTTAACGGATAGTTCTGTTCTCTTCCTAGCAGAAATCTGGGATTCACCTTAACTTACCTTCCTTGACATCTTCTCCTACTAGCATTTCCCTCAGTAAGCCACCCATACTTATGGGTCAGGAGCTGTTTCCATTTCCCCTCAGAATTTTGCTATTTGTTTCATCTGAATATCTGCTAATTTTGAGTGTTACTTCACAGACAGCAAGAGTAATAGGAAAACCCAGCAAGTTCATGGAATCCAGAAAATATACCCATTTGGGAGAGAAAAAGGACAGTCTTTCAGCTTATTTGAAGTTTATGTGAAGTTCAGCTTCACATTTAAGAAAAGAATAACCTACTTTATGCTCTACTGTGCCTAGTGCTTGCTTAGGACATGCAGGCCATGAAATTATACTATTGGCTGTGTTAGGAACTCAGTGATGAAACTGTAAGTTCCTTCTTCATTTTAATGGGACAAGCCATTTTCCTGTAAATATTTACTTGCCAAAGTTCCATAAACCCCACATTACGTTCCAATTATAATGAAGTTCTGCTTTTATTTCACACACAGCAAGACACATCCAATGCATTAACTGGCCCTTTCTCAGACAATGTACCTTATTTGACTGCCAGATAGGAAAAATGAAATTGCAATGGAAAATAAATAGGAGAGGACAGACTTTATCCCAAAAATTTTTGAGCAGATGAAGTCTGCTTATCACGAACGCCCTAAGTTGCCCTTCCAGTTTACTACAGGCCATACTTCACAAACTCTTCCCACAAACACTTTGAAGTACTGTCCTAAAAAAATAAACAACCCTATGTAGATAAATGAGAGTTCCTGCACAGAAATCCAACGGCAAGACACCGATGCCTTCACCTTTCTATGCTTCTGGAAGTATCAAGCCCAGAGAAAATTCCTCTCCTTTACACTTTTATTTCTCTTCAATTTAAAAAAAATGGTGGGGGATAACAGGGTTTAGAAATATTTGTCCAACTTATATACGAAGGAGCAATACTCTCCTCATAGCTCAGCTCTAACATATTCCAAACCCAGTGTCACCCAGAACACATAAACCCCTTAATCTCCCAAAAAAAAGGAACAATTGACCTAAGGTAGTTTTCATCACCTCTGTGAACTGCCTGGAAGCAAGCAACTCCAGCATGTAAAACAGGTTCCTGATCCTCTGAAATTGATTAACTAAAACAATTACAATCAATTAGCACTCTTCAAAGTGTTGCTGCAATCCAAAGACTGAAATCAGCCAGGTGACCTTTAGCATTAAGAGATGCCAGAACATTTACATATTAAGTTCATATTTAAAAAAAGAAAACAACCCTCTATTACTCCAAGCCCTGATCCCAAGCTGATGTGAATAAATAAACCTGAATATATTGAAACAACAGGGAGTTCAGAAGCTTCAACCAGCTGAGAATGGAGCACTCCAAATGCTTCAAGAGAAAAGTGCCTCAAAGGAATAACTAAGTATTTAATATAAAAGAAGTGAAAAATGAGACACTGAACTACAATTGCACTATGCAAAAATGTGGAAAAATAGTACATAAATATTGTAAGACCATGAAAAGATACACAACAGATTCAGCTTCTATACACACATTAACACTCCCCATCAGAAAACCTTAAGAGCAGGCAGATTTTGTCCATTTTAAGGAACATGAATTAAACGTTAACTTCTTGCATATAAGCAATTTCTGAATATTTTCACACACACATTCAGACTGAACTGATCAGATTGATTACAGTTGCTCCCAAGAACTCTTACTGCTCTTCTCTGATGACCTCTGCTCATAAATGTGCTGACTAAATTTAATTAAACTAAGTTTTCTCAGTTTACTAAAATCAAGTTTCTTAAAAGTTTAGCATAGACTTTTCTCAATAATAAAGAGCTAATTTTTGAAACTTGTTTCAAAAATACCTCCCTTCAGAATAGCACAGCCAGATTCTTTTGAAATTTAAACACACATTGTGTTCTCTTAAATACTATCCAACAAATATTATTTTCACTTGCTTCTACATTTTGTATACATTGCACAAGAGATTATAAAGGAGCCAGTGAACTATTTCAGAGTTGCCAAGGCTCTCATGTCTGTCCCATGGCTGCAGAGTACAAATTCCCTCGTAATTTATATTTATGTGACTGATTATACAAGGAATAAGGATCTAAAAGGTATTCAGTTATTAACAATTAAAAATTCTGGCCTAACTCACTGGTGAGAGGCCAAAAGCAAAGACACCTACCAGTACAGAAAGTGTTTTACATGCAAATTTCTGTGACATTTTCAGCATTTACGTTAAAAAACAAAACATGGAGTTGTTCTCATTCATGTACTGAAAGGAATTGTTTGACTATGTCTAAATATTGAAGAGCCACACCAAGGAATTTTACCTCGGATGTTGTATTGCTTGTCATTTACAGCAGTGAATATTGCAGATTCATTAGAAACAGGGTTAAAGAAAAATATTGAAAATAATCACTTCCCAGTAGTTGGACCACAATGACCAATTTTCCTGTCTCTTGCATGGCTGGTAACCTCCAAGATACAAGTGTCATTAGCTATTAAAGAAAAATGTTTCTCCATGATTATAACAAAACACATTTCATCGCTTCCTTGGAGAAAAGGGCATTCGTAGTCTTGGAACTTGAACAGTAGGAAAGACTTTCCTAGCTCAGTCTCATTTTATTTAAAAAGGTGCTGGAATTGAAAGGTAAAGTGTAACATGGGAAGAGTGATTCTGATTGCACAGTGTCTCCAAAAATTAAGCATTTCATTCTGGCTAAGATATATAATCTCTTCCAAGAGTTATGAGAGTATCTCTGATTGTGAAAAGGCAGGGCTGAATCAACACTGTTTCACTGGAGGCTTCTGGATCTGTAGATTAGACAATGCTTGTTCACAGTATAGTGGCAAAAGCACCATTATTGCTCAGAGGATTAATATGTCAGTGCTGGCTGAAAAGATGCTCATTTCTGTTCCTTCCCTACATTTAAAACTGAGAGCCTCAAAAATAGTATCTGCTGCTGTCCAGTTGTTTCCTATCTCTCTTTGGGCACATATTCATGATGTATCCAAGGTGTGTGCCGTATTTCATACCTACACAAGCATATTACCTACCTACAGGCCAGTAATGCCTTACACCAGCAGCATTTATCTGTGTAGTCAGCAGGAACCAGTGCATCCCGTTAAATTCAACTGTTCTAGAGAGATGATTGCTGGTGCCTTCTCTCAGCTGGGAGCTGACAGCTCCAGCCCAGTAAGGACATCCCACAATGCTAGTGTTGGCCTTCTTGAGGCAGCCAAGAAGTGGGATCCCTTTCCTAAGAGCACAGAGGGAAGAATCTGTCCCTGCTCACAGGGTGAGGGAGGAGGTGGAGGGCACTGGGCTCTGCACACAGAGTGGCTCGAGGCAGGCAGCATGGGTCCCAGCCACAGAAAGGCACTCAAAGTTCAGGAGTCAACTGAGGGTCAACGCAGAGAGTCTAAAATATATTACACTCTGCAAGAACCATTTTCTGTGCTGGGGCCAAAGAGGAGAACAAAGCTACAGTAACCAAGATCAATTTACTCTGAGTGGGGTATTCACAAGGGAGAAGGGATTGTAGTAATGTGCATTAATAAGCTGCAAGTATCTTATTAAACTAAGCCTCCCCCAATTGTCCCTTTGTAGTCAAGCCATCCAGCTTTTGAACTTAATACCAACTGAGTTGCCTTAATATGACCTTTTATTAGCTTAAAACCTCTTTCAAAGTATCACGAATACTCTATGAGAGAAATACACAGGCTGCCAAGCAGGGCTGAACAAGGAGACTGGTGGGTCTGCCACTTCCCCAAAGTATGTGACGTATTTAATACATCCAGTGTTTACAGACCTGAGCTGCAAAATGCCCAAGCTCTTCTCCTCCTTAAGGGATAGGAGCATAATCTGCTAAAAGACCAATTGATACAGTTTTATATGGGATCAGTGTAGTTATACAGCAAAGGCAGAAGGGATACCTGTGCATGAAGTTCATGGAGGGAAAAGCTTATGAACCAATCTTCAAGTGCTACAAAAGGTTCTGCCCATGGGAAGAAGACTGAGTACCTGCAGTATGGTATTTGTCTATATCTCAGCAGAGACATAGTAAAGGCTCCACCTGGAACATTTCACACTTGCAAAATAAGCTCTTAAAAACATTTCCCATAAGATTTAAAATGTACAAAAATTACTTATCCCACAGAAAAAAATGGGTTTATGCCATTGTCTGCATATGTGGTCTTGTTCAAAATACTGTTAGACAATTTTATTGATTTTAGTGACATATGATTTCGTAAACCTTACTCTTTAAGGAGATAAAAAGTAAATCAATAATGATCTAGAAAACTGTCTTTGAGGATTCATCTTAGAGCTTTTAAAATTAGTGATCAAATTTTGTATAGAAAGAGTATCCCTTTCTACTGCAGAAGGACCTCTATTAAAGAAAATATAAGCCCTTATGTTTCCAGCATTAGTTAAATTTGTGATCAAACATGAAAATATTCCTGAGCTCTCCTCAGTTAAAATTACTTGTGCTGAAGTTTAAACCTCACTAAATTAGAAGTATTCCAATTAATGCATAAAGAAAGATTAATGGCAAGCAAGTACTAAAGATTTGTTACCACCTTATCACTGTTCAGTGCTCGTGTCTCCACACCTTGCATCACTGACTGTCCAGTCTGCATCTTAAACCGTCCCTGCCTTTTTCAGTAAGTTAGAAGAGACACACTCGCATGGTAAAAATTTTCTGTCATTATCTTCTTTAGTAATTACTGACGTTAATCTTACTCTATAGACATGTGCACACTCTTTGCACTCACTCATGTTAACCTGAAAAGGATAAGGTGCAAGACCCTGTATGTGCCTTAAGAGTTGTTTGCATAGTATCACTTAAGGCTGAAAAATTATTTCCAGAGGGGAAATTCTACTACATATGACACATCTGTTGCAAGCTAAGTTTTCCATGTAAGCAGCAACTATGACAATGAGGTTCCTTGAATTGCAGTAAAATTTCCTGTCATTACTGACACTTCACGTGATGCAATTCAGTGCAGTGCACACTTCTTTTGTCCTAAACATGTACATGCTTAAGTTGCACTAAAGACAGAAGAAAGCTGCAGTGAACATTACAGCCTCACTGTGGTAATAGATAAATTCTGCCACTTCAGCACTGAGCTGTAAATTACCCACAGCTCTCAGAGGCTGCATTATGTTCCCACATGCCTTCCAGCAGTTGCCTTTGCTACCACCTCATTTCAAAATAAACTATGCCATCCAGAAAGGCAGTAGACCCCAATTGGCTTCTCACACTGGTAATTCTTAGTACCAGTTCCTGGGGAAAGGAAACCTTCAGTGGAGTGAAGTAAAACCCTTTGTCATCTTCGGGATGAGGAAGGTGCAGAGAAGTTGCAGAGCAGTACTCCCTTCCTCTCTCTGGGCAGTTCACATTCCTCTACCTCCTCCAAAGTCACCACAACAGTTCATAACAGATGACAGACTAAAATATTTATTTATAGTTTTAACTAATTTATAGTCTGCAGTTGCATATGTCATATTATATTTTATGCAGTAAGGCACTTTGAACTAAAAATTAACATTTGACAGGGCAGAGCTGCTGAAGTGATGTGAGGAAAAGCAGAGTTTCCTCAGCAAATCTAATTCAAGCTTCCACAACTTTCAGACAAAGATTTCTCAAACTGCTGGTATATTCCAGTGCCCTAAAACTCAGAGTGCCTTAAGAAAAATTATTCATTATAAAAGACATTTGTATGGTATAAAAACACGTTACTTTTGCCAATATAACAGCACAATCAGCTGCTTCACTACAAGCACTTCACTAACGAAGACATCTTACAGCATTTGAAGCTCTTACAACAAAACACTCTGCCAACACAGAATGCCCCAATTTTCACCTTCTGGAGAGAAAATCAGGTCATCAAATCAACTTCTAAAGAGGATCTCAGCTGAGGGAAAGCCAATCCTCATACCCTCCAGAGGGGAAAAGGCAAGGATCTGGAGTCAAGAGACTTCAGGGAAGCTCCAGGGAAGCACAGCCCAGGGGCTCCTGCACCCTGTGCCCTGGCAGCAGGGACAGAGCCCGCAGAAAAGGCCACACTTGGTCTCCTCTGAGGTTGTTCCACTAGAAAAGCTGCTGCTGCACAGGAGTTTTGTATCTTTGGTGGATGAGGATAGAGCAGAGTGTGGAATATGTTGTCCCAGGTCTGCATTTGCCCACATAATTCAGCTGTTTAGCACACTACTGGATCCACCAAAAGCAGTCATGCTCATGGAAAGTAGATGAAATCTCCTGCCTCGTGTGACTGAGATCAGTCCTAACAAGTAAACTGCAAAAACAAAATCTGAATGGTTGCTTTGCATCTATAAAAAACTTTTTTATTTCATAATAGATAAATTAAATGCTTCCTGAATAAAGAAAAATATGAAAAAAACAATCTATTGCTAGTTAAACACAATATATAAAATTATGTTGGAATAAAGGCTATCCAATAAAACAAGAGTAGCTATAATAAGCACACATTTCTGATAATCTCAATGAATGAATAAAATGCAATAAAAAATGTACAGAACTTGTTTTTCTATAGAAAGCTCTACACTATTTGCCATCAACTACACAGTTAATTCAGATAAGTCAAAGAAGTTTTCATTATATTAATAAATTGACAATTTTTTCCACACCTGTATAGTAATGCCATGTAAATTACAGGCACGAAATAGAAAACACAACAAGGAATAGTGATGGTATCATATACCATAATTCCAACAGCTCCTAAATTGGGAAACAAAGGATAATCTATATTTTCTGGATACCAATCTACTAAGATCATAATGTTATAAAGGTTTTGCAACTATTGCCTAAGATACAATTTTAAATTCTAAACTGCTCACATTTTTACTTCAGAATTCACCTCATTCATTCAAATGTTACCTCAGCATCTATTAAGGTTTTGCCTTGAGCAAGGAATTATTGGGCTTTTTGTTTTATTTTGTTTTTCATTTTTACATTTAAAAGCTGTCTGCTTCTAAAATGAAGCTATTTAATCCCTTGTCATCACATGGTCATAAAAATTGCAGGCAGACAGAAGTTAGCAGTGGCTGCTTCACAGGCCCCACAGCAATGCATGGTAACAGATTTTCAAAGCAGTTCAAAGAGTCCAGTTTCCATCTGTGTTTGGTGAAGGGTGCAGAAACCTTGGGGCCATCTGAAAACTCTGCTTCATCTCTAACACTTGGAATAACAAAGGTGTTATTTTTCAAAGCCACAGTCTCCCCTCCTGGGGTGGCTCTGCAGATACAGTTCAGGGAAGGTGGGAAACTTCAGAGTAGATATTCTCCTTCTAGACTTTGCCTCCTTCAGGGAGTTCTTTTGAGGATGGCACAATGGTGGCCTATATAACATGGGTTACTGCCAGCAGAGGCCAGCAGTTAATGAACCCTATAGACAAATTCTGTCTTCTGATTTCAGTACAAAAATCTACAGGAAAACAGCCTCGATGTTCCCCCTACACACCCTTCTCTTCAAGCCCAGGAGTGTTATTTGATCAAAAGAAAGTAGAGGGTGCTCTACACCCATTGTACAACCCAAAATCCTGCAGAGCAACTCAGGTATCCATTACAGCCAGCTAAGCCAGCTCACAAAACAAAACCATGTGAAAGAAACAAGAAAGAGGATGATCAGTTTGCTTTCCTCTTGATAAATAGCCAGTTGCTAATCTGCACTTCATTGTCATATACAGGGCAAGTGTTTCTCTGATGTTTATTTCCACTGTGCAGCTGTACAAAGTCTAAAAAAAAAAAGGAAAAAAAATTGGCATTGTGTATAGTATTCCTCTATTAACCATTTGCTATTGCATTGCTTTTGAC
Organism: Erpornis zantholeuca; assembly: GCA_013400515.1. NCBI lineage: Eukaryota > Metazoa > Chordata > Aves > Passeriformes > Timaliidae > Erpornis > Erpornis zantholeuca. The sequence continues at coordinate 101,213 of VZTN01026729.1, read as the reverse complement.
CTGGTATCACACAAACACATACCAGAACAGAGACAGGGAGAACAAGTGGACCAGAAAACACCAGTATAACCACGGCAAAAGGCTTTATCAGGGAAAAGAGCCTGATAGTCTCTTGAATCCTCTCTAAAGGAAGGGTCTGGGCAATAAAGGCTTTTGAACAAAAAAATTCTGCCTAGATGTTAATTTACATTCACATCAAAGTTTCAGTATATTCACATTAAATTTCATATGCATTGATCTAGCTCACTTCCAGTCTAGCCAATGTGTTTGTGTGGCCAGGATAATTCCATGACACTGACAGGAGTGTACACCTATTTAATGCAGTATTTCTGTTAAAGTCAGATTGATCTTTTATATGGAGGAGCTGGGTGAATGGTTTTGACTTCTGTGGTCTTCTGGTATGCATGCCTTAAAACGTACATGCTCAAGAGAAATTGCTTGATTTTCAAACCTGTGTTTTCCCCTAGGTTAAGTAATTTGGTGATATCTGCTACAAGCAAGACTGACAGTTTCAAAGTTAACCTTCTTGACTAGCTCAGCTTCTGAAACTGGATACATCTTCAATATGCCCACCCATACTTCCCCTGAGACTCTTTCTTCCCTCTCCTGAAGACAACATGATCATTTTCTAGCCCTTTTGCATTAGTGTTATGCAAATCATTTCAGTGGAAATAAACCAACACAAAATCAGCGTGAAGGAGCTCTGTTCCAAGGTCCCTGCCTCTTCTGGAGCGCTGGGATTGGTGAGTGGGAGAGCAGAGGATGGTTCATTTTGGGGAGGAGGTGTAATGCACCATCTGTTCCCACTGCTGGTAGGAATCAAAGTGGAAGAGAGCACAACCACTGTATGCTCACACCACCTTTCCAAGAGCTCACTGCTTATTTTCCACATTTTAATGAAATTCCATGCCTACCACTGCCCACAGGGTTCCACATTTATTCACAGGCATTTCTTTGTTGCAAGGCTCCAGGCCTCCTCTCTTTGTTCAAAGCTTCTCTCTCAGGGCAATCTCTACCCTAGTTCCCATCATGTTGCTTCCTCTTTGACGTCATTGTAGGCAAGAGTCAGGAAAAAGGTTAGTCTTAAATCTTATGGTAAAGATATATTCCTTTGAGATCGAGTATTATTTCTTCATAGTTTTATCATTAACTCTGTGCCTTGACTAATGTGTTAAAATCAGAGTCAGAAGGATCAAGTTTCAAACCAAAAAATAGTTGCTTCCTTTCCGTTTGCGCTTTTTTGTCTTTATATTAATTATTCTCTTGTTCTCAGCAATTTAATATTGAAATGCAGTGAGCAGTGAGTTACATTAAGTCTGATCTCTGAATAAAGATGGTTGGTTTTGGCAGAAGACTTTCCAAGGCACTGGGAGGTTTAGAAGGCACATGGAGGATGGCAAGACTTGGCTTATCAGAAGGTAGGGCTACTCTTTCTGCTTTTCTAGAGCTCCTTGGTGTTACGGCACATACTATTTGATGTATAGGAATTGCTGGGGAATGGGAGCACTGACATTTTGGTGGGAAGGAGAGCACTTTAAAGTCATGCATTGTTCTGTCTCTTCTAGCTCTTGCACTCTTCCCATCACCATGGTAACTGCTTTAGTGAAAGAGGAAACCTGCTTGGAATTTGGTTTTGAGAGTCATGCATGTACTGTTATGATGATGGTTTCTGACTAAATTATTCATCTCATGTCATCATCAAGTTTAGGTAAACTATGCAAACTTGCAGCAGCTGAGGAGTGAACCCCTGACAAAGATTTTTGTACTATGTACAGGTTGAAAGCAAGCCATTGTTTTGAACATTGCAATAAAATAATATGTATTAATCTAGATAAACTTTCTGTGGATTTTGTATCTTGTGCTGTTAGCTACCAAAAATAGCTAAACCTGAAAATTGGCATTTAAAGTTTAAATCTACAGCTTTTCGAAAAATATTATTATGGTATTGCAATCATTGCTTTCTTTGTTTCCAATATATTCTCCAAATATGTTACCTATTATAATATATTATATATTTAAACACACAGATTCCAGATTTGCTTTGTAATTGTAAATAAATAGTTAAATCATATATAAGTGCTAAGTGAAGACAAAACATACAGCATTTCCTAGTAAGTGTGTAAAGTATAAGGTGACCAAGAGCTGTTATTTTCAAAAGGGAAAAATGATAAAAGTCAAATTATCAGGGCTACATTGGCATGGGAACTCTTTAAACTCATCCTCAAAATACTAATCCCTGCCCAGTGGCACTGCATGATCTTAGAACTGATGCTTTAAACTAGTTTTTCACCAGATGCTACACCTAAAATTCAACTCAATCAAAAAATGTTTCTGTCTCTGTTGCAGTTCTTCAGGTAACACAGAAAACTCTGTCCAGCATTTACCAAATCCAGACTAACACATACATAAAAGTCCAACTCCCACCACAAATTTTAGAAAATTCTTGTGCAGCTGTATTTTTATGATACAGCTTCTTCTAGCACACTTAGTTGGCAGGAAAAAAAAAAAAAAGTAGCAGTTTATGCTTTCTTTCACATTGTGTTACTTGAGATCATCACAAAAGTAGGAAAACAACTTTTTTACTGTAAGGTGTGCCATCTACTAGGCAAAGAATTCTCTGTATGTTGCGACAGCTGTACATATGACAGTAAATTGTGTCCACATGTTAAGCCTCTAAACATTTCTGTTAAAATAAACAGAACCAAACCACCCTGCTCCACATTACTCTTGACGTCTCTTACTCTATGAAAGGTGAAAGTTCTGAAGTGAAAAGGCTTTAGCATAATTCATCCCTGTACATATTAAAACATAACATACACCCAAGCAAAAAGGAACATCCATATCTTGCACTGAGCCATTATCATATGGGCAACACCAAGACAACAAACACTACAGAGCAAACTGGAAATGCCTAAATTAAGAGGGAAGTCAGGCCTACACCTTCTAGACAAAACCACTGGGGCTTTCTTATGCAAAGTTACACATGATTTAGCTGAATTCAGATGCCTGCCCAGCGACTGTTTTGAGGCTGAAGCCCACACAGGCAAATGCTTTCATAAAATCCATGAGTGTTTTCCAGGTCCTCCAGCTCTCATAGCTGCAGCTCACATAGGCAGGGCTGAGCTGTTCATAGCTTTGCAGCTGACACTACCTGGACTGTGACAGCCATCAGCAAACTTAGTCTGTGATGCCAAATCCTCAGATTATTGATCTGTATTGGGCTTAACACCAAAGATACTCAGCTGGTAACACTAAGGAATTTAACTAGTAGTACCTCAGTCACATATATAAGATTATTTCATTGCAGGCATGATTTTAACTTAATTACCAGTGTTAAATTAAGGCAAGGCCAACATAGTGCTACTGGAAACTTTTTTCTGCTCTAAACCCAACTCCCAATTACTAGAGAGCAAAATAAAGATTTTTAATTACTAAGAAAGACAGCTACACATTCATAACTACTTAAATAGTCTCTCGAAGGAGATAGATTTCACCACAATGCAGAAAAACAATAAATTAGTATTTAGTCAATATTCACATTTCCCCCTTAGTGCATTTCCTCACAATTTGCAATGTACAAAGTAGGAAAACCAAGCATAGTAAGAGTTCGTAACTAAGCATATGGAAAACATTCAGAACATTTTAAAGTGAGACTACTGGTTGTAACACACAGACCCATTCATTCATTACAAAATATTAACACAACAGTATAAGTAAATAATTTATAATCAAGTGAATTACCAAAACCCCCTCTTTTCAGCTTCTTACTTGAATAACCTCCTTGCATAGCCATGTGTGGCATAATTTGATCAGAATGGATTAAAGTGCATAGTTTTATTTATTACTGATTCTTTTCTCCATGGATTACAACTTCATCACTACTCAGTAAAGGGCAATCCCTTTAAAACAGACTACTTATATATCTTAAGCACATTCCCATTAGATACATAAATTAGCATCTAGGTACAGCTTAGTCTTTGTGCCAGGCACACAGACTCAGATCTAGAGATTCAGATGGACCAATTATACTTAAATTTCAATCTCCAGACACCCTCAAATCTGCGGTTTGGGGCATTTTCTCGATGGTCACTGCATCCTTGCAAGGCAAGGATTGCCTCCCCTGCTCACAGGTGAGTTGTGTTTTCCCGTGTCCCGCCTGGAGCAGTCACTGAACCGCAGGAGCAAAGGGGAGCCCAGCTGTGCCTGCTGGAGAGGCTGAGCCGTGCTGCAGCTCATCCCAACCCACGGAGCCCAGGGCAGCACAGGCTCCTGTCCGGGCAGGGGCACGGAGCGCAGGGCAGGCAGTGCCTGCAGGGGACTGCACAGAACGAGTCCTTCACCAGCCAGCCAGAACCACCTGCACATTTAAACACTGTCACCAAGGGAGCTACCCTGCCCATCGCACATGATTTTGGCTGCAAGGATGATTAGTGCGGCCTTTCAGCAAAGATTAATCAGTTTTCCCGGAAGCTATCACTATTAGAGATTAACATACAAAGGTGGGAGAGGTTTACTCCAGACCACAGTATATTTTAATCGGCTATTGCTAGCCTAGATATGAATGAAAACAATCCTCACAAAAAGATGCACTTACATTAAATGCATCCCTTTGCTTTGATTTGGGAAATTAATTTATCTGTATTTCCTGTTTCAGCAGTGTAGTCTAAAGGGAAGCCTTTACACTTGGCTGCTAGATATTCCCATCCCGCTCAAATGAACTCAAAAATCTGGTTTCCATCCATGCCATGAGAAGATCAGCTAAAGCAGATTTAACTGATTAGCAAAACACCCCATCTGGTAGGAGGGCTCCGGGCATGTCCTTCGTGCACCAACATCTGATGCTCCCAGCCGGAGCCTTATGGCCCAAACTCGGCAGTGCTGCCGGAGGGCTGCAGAGGGACTCGCCCCTGGCCGAAGGCAGAACTGCACTAATCTTGTCTCAACATCAACTTTTCTGTGCTTGCTTTAGTAACTGTAAGCTGAAGTTATGCCCCTGCCTGTCCCAGCAAGAGAGAGACAACACTGATTTGACCAGTTTGCCTTTATCAAGGGGAGTGCAAGTGAATGCCACACACCTTTGTTTAAAGCATCAGCACAGACCTCTTACAGTCACAGGATTCTTGACTGGATGGACCTGTGGTGTTTCCCAGTACATTTAATTCCACTAAAAATAATAAATCCCTGTAATAGGCTCATGTCTTGAGCTAGAGCCATTAATCTGACTCCCCTCTCCCTACCCTAATTCTTACCAGCAGTCAGGGAATCTCCATCCTTCCCCATCCCTGAGCTACAGACTGTGTCAACAGGAATTAAGCAGACACCTGTGATACCACCTGCTGCAATCTATTTAATTCTTTGTCACAAAACCATTTTGGTCTTTTTATAGTACATTCAGTGAAAGAGAAGGAAGAGGGGAGGATTGGCATTTACTATAAATGTAATAGATTTTCAATTCTTGGAACATAGTATGTGAAATTAATAACAAAATTAATAATAGATCTAGTTATAATTGATGGATTTCGTGCAAGTTTTTCTAAAGGCATATTGTAAAATTGTGAAAAAGTAAGGGCATTAGAATATGCAAGAGCAGATGGGAATCAAAAAATAGGAGAAAATATTTGTAATAGAATTTTATCTCTCCATCAGCCAGTCTAAATTGTAGGCAAAGGAATGGTATATTTCTATTAAGGAGGAAAATTGGCTGAAAAAAATGCTTCGCTTACAAAAAAAAATTTTCAAATGTAATATAAATCTACATTTAACCTGGACCAACACAAGGTCAGTGGCCAAAAGGTAGTTTAAAGACATTACAGGGCTTCATATTCTTTCTAGGGTTTGAATCTCTAGTCAGACCATTTTTAGCAGACATTTTAAGACACTAAAATGCTTTACATAAGTGTAAGAAAAATTCCTGTGAAAGAATAGCAGGTAAAATTAAGAATGAGTGAGAGTTTGCACAGTGAAAATTCCACTTGATTTTACTAATCTATTCCAATTCTGAGTAATTTTGTAAAAAAAAAAAAAAATAAAATCAAGTATTACCAGTATTACAATTACCTGTCAGAATACAGATGTTACTAAACCTTTTCATCATAGCTAAGGAGATAGAATATTATACTTTCTTGTGTCTACCTCTTGCACTAAGCCCATCTCCACAAAGCCTGCATTCTGTCAGCAGCCACCTACTTATCTCTTAGAGCTCTTGTTAGAGCAAAAGCAAGACTCTCTCCTGAGAAAACCTAAAAAAAAGTAAGATAAAGCTCTGCTTTAGGGTTGCCTCCTTAGCTTTACATTATTTCCATGCCTTTACATTAATTCCATGAGCTCAGACTTTGCCATTTGCATAACTATGATTGGATGGTCCCTACTTGGCTCCTTTCCAAGGCGACAGAGCTTTGGGTGTCCCCTCTCAGGGACTTCAGAATCAGTTTGTGTCCACTTATAGTTTGAGCAAGTTTTCAGTCATCTCACTCCTCACCTCTTCAGTGAAGGCTTACACTGCTTTCCATGTTCCTTGTTAAAGAATGTGCAGAAGGGCACTGGAGGGCACACAGCAAACGTGCCCAGGGGATTCTGTGAGTGGCACTGCTCTGCTGAGTTACAGACCAGCGCTGATTCGGCTCAGCACCTTCCCAACGAACAGAGAAGTTCTGATGAACAGAAATTATTACTCAAGAATACACCTCTGTTAAACCACCTCCAAGCATGCATCCCTTTGGGGATTACAAGGCCTGTTTACATGGTCAGCCTGAGATGGATAAGCTGTAAATTCCAAGCTGAAATGCTGATTTTTGCTTTTTGGTGCCTAAGAAGGCTCATTTTTGAGGGCAGCTAGGTTGTTCCACCCTGGTTTGTTCCATCTTTGTCTTCAGCAAGTTCTGTTGCCAGGGGGAAACACTAAGGCAGTGAAACATCATTTTTGTTCTGTACAATGTGCTTTTTAATGGTTTTATTCCATTTTGCTTATGAAACTCAGAAGCCAACTATTGATTCTACCAAGACCTTGTGAGTGAAGATTAAAGCATTCCAACATGCTTGTCTACAGTTGTGCCATGGTGAATTATGATCTTCGCATAATTCATAGAATGAAAAAGTTGCACCAAGAAACCAACTGTTAATCAGTGTATAGGTACAGGAGATCAATCTTTGATTCGTGTATTCACAAATCCTGTTTACTTGGCCACATTAGAGAACAGACGGGTGTTCTGGAATGGATTCTTAGAAATGATGGATGTAATTGTCAAAACTGCCAAGGTCAATGTATAATGTTCAAAAAAGAACCAACTCATTTCAAGCACCTTCCATTTATCATTCATGCAATTTGACCCCCAGTTCTCTTTGTAATAACATACTATGAGGGAACAACTGCTGTGTTCATTCCTATATACTCCTGTGGACTTTCAAATATCATGCAGGTCACAGCCTTTCCAAAAGACTGAGGACATTTGTATATAACTTTTTTCCACCCTGAAATATGTGGAAGCTATTACCTTAAACCTGACTTTAATAAGAGTAAGTTTGTTTCCTATAGAATTTTTATGCTGCAGTACTATACACATTGGAAATAAACTTGTTCCAGAATTTCATGGTTTTTCTATTTAAGAAATGCAGATTGATTTATAATAAGTTTTGAAAAACATACCTAAATAATTTGCTTTTCAGAACTGAGATGTCCCCTTCATTGATGATGTATCTCAGTTGCTTAACATCATGCTGTGGAATATAAGCCAAGTCTAAATAATGAGGGTTAGAGAAAAACTGTCTCTGTGGACAGTTAACTCCATAACTCAGCCATTTCTTTTAAATACCAGCCTTGATTACAGCCAAGATACTGAGTCAAGGGGAATGGTATGATAGTTTGCATTTGTATGTAGGTCTAAGTATCTGGAAGTAATTCAAAGTAGTTTAATTTTCATATTTAAAGAGAAAGATAAATGTAAATTTTAGCTTTTTTAGGGTTTAAATGTGGTATTTTAAAATGCTAAAATCTCTATTTTCTGGTACCACTTTTCATAAAGACAATGGACGACCTATGCTTCTGTTGATGTTTGGTTACCAATGTGTACCCTTTTTTTACTTTTGAAGTTTGCAGTTTTTACCACTCCATTTTCACAAACAGTGGTACCAGGTTAGTGGAGTGAATCTGAAAATAGATACCCAGCAGGTCGCTTTTTCTCAGCTTAAAGCGGACAGGACTGTGAGAGGTTCACAATTATTTTTTAAATTGAATAGGTTCATAACATAGATGAATAGCACAACTTTTTTTTTCCCCCTGGAGCATGACAATAACCAGATTGAGTTTGCTTTTCAAAAATATAACACATAACACTGGATCATATTCCATTGAACCATTTAGAAACCATTATAAATCTGAGGATCTGGCTTAAGAATTGTACAAGCCACTAGGCATAACTGCATAGCAAATCAAGAGCTGGCACCAAACAGCTTTGTGAAAAAGGTGAAGAGGCCTGGGACCACCAGGCACATGAACAGTTTAAATCACATACTTTAATCCTATTGGTTTTTACAGATTCAGTAAGAAAGCTTGTGGATGTGATGAAATGCCATTTCTGCACTAAGACACTGTTCCTGAAACAGAAGTGTAAAGAAAAAGATATTTACTAAATTTCCCCTTTTCTTCTTACACCATTATCTTTTCATGGAAAAGTAACAGGCAGCCATGCACTTCTGTAGGGATGGCATATTTCTCCTCAAGCTTGTGACATTGTATCTGAGGTAATTTGCCTAATTTCTTCACTTCTCATATAGCACTGAAATAAGGCAGTTACTTGCAGGTGAAAAAACTGTGACATCACCTGAAGGGCAACAGAAAGGTACATAGAGAAGTGGTCATGTCTGAAAAAACAGAACAATTTTTGTCTAACTTTTGCACCTTACGGCTAAGCTGGAATCTTAGTAACAGAGCTTTCTACTTAAGAAGAAAAGAGCACTTTCTCCAAAAATACTCTATTAGGGGGGAAAATATCTCCAATACCTAGGCCAGAGAATGTCCAGCAAAATTAAGTGATGACTTCAGCTTACATGATCAAAAAATTCTTCGTGGTGAGAAAAAAATAAAAAGAGCAAAAGATTCCGTGCAGAAGAGTTCCACATTCCCTCACAGAAATGTATCCGAATGTAAATCTGCCGAGCGGCTGAGAGGCAGGCTGCCACGGAATGTCAGCGCTGGCTCCCTGGCAGACACCAGGCACTCATCAGAGCTCACCGAGCATGAACCACTCCATCCGAGGCTGGAGAGGCAGCGCAGAGCCAGCGCCTGTCTGGCAGCACTGGGGATGCTCTGGCACACGGGGACATCAGCTCCTGCACGCCTTCTGGAGCTGGCTTACACCATGGGACACGCACGGGGCTAGCGTGCAGTGGTCTGCGCTCAACTGAGCTCACGCATCCACCCCTTTCTGGTTTTTTAAATGAATTAACAGACAATCGGGAAAAACCTTTTTGATCACTTCAGAATAAAAACTTGCAACTTGGAGAATGTACTTCATTTGTGGTCGCTACAAAGGGAGATGAATTAATCTGGTTAGTTTTAAAATCCTTCACACCTAATTGCTTTTTTCAACCAACTTGATATTCAGGTATAAATCCACTGTGGAGACAAAAGAATGCTTTGTAAGCAGCATCAGCTTTGAAGTATAACCCATGCTGCAGGTGGAGTTTGTGTAATGCTGCTTTTGTACATAAATCTCGGTCAACAAGTCAGACACAGATCCTTAAAAAGCATCTACAAAAAAACATACAAATTAGTGCTCCTGAAGAAGCTACTCATTACACACTTTCAGTGCATCACGACATCAGGCTACTGCAAGTCTTTGCCTCCACATGTGGAATTTATCAAGAAGAGCCAGTGGCAGCAACTAATCAGTAACCACAAATATCAGGGACACCCAGAGGCAAGATTGCACCCCTGCAGATATGCTACACAACACTGGATAACAGGCACACTAATGATGAGGGCTCATGCTTAGGTACTAGATATGACCCACTTACTTGCCTTCAAATTAGATCACATAAGCTTGGAGTGCAAAGCCACAGAGGTATTTCATTAGAAGGGCTGCACTGGTTTCAGGTGCCAGCCTTACACCACAAGGACAGGAACTGTGCATTACTCTGGCCATCAGTACCCTTCACGCACAGGCAGTGGTGTCAAAAGTTATCACTTGCAGATGAGAACTGTGAAAGATGTGAACACAAGTGTCAAGTTGTCTCTCTGGAGCACAGTGCTCATCCACTGAACGTGCATACATTGCTCTACCTCAGAGACTCAATATTTGTGAACAGAAGCTGCTTTCACATCTCACCTTCTTGATGTCTGCTGAGGCTTCCATTGAGCAATTGCTATGCAGTTTTTATAGAAGCAGGGAGTTTTATTGCTTGGTGGATCCTGCCTCAACCAACACAGCACTCCTTCCTTAGAAAAGAGCAGGTGAATTTACAATTGGGATACTAAGCTGGGAGGAGAGGACCCTGCCCTGGGATATCTCTTGTACTGCCTAGCTGTGAGATGTTGGGTAAGTCTGCTCAAAGACTCTGTGTGGGAAATTTCTGTATCTCACAGGACTATGGAGCTTTAACAACTCTTAAGAGCTTGGACACTTCCTTAAAGATGAGAGGTTTTACTTCCTAACATAACATACACCACAAAATTGTTATTATAGGGCATCCCTGGATGCTTTGACTGTATAGATTTTTACAAGACAATGACTACAGCCCAGAGTGAGGCTTTAATTCATTCACTGCCACAGAAAGGTATGGCAAAAGAATCACTGAAAGAAATAATGAGGTGACTTCCATTAATGACCTGAGCTCAATGTGCACACCCTCAGCTGTCTCACTACCAACACAGAGCTGACTGCAGCTGTACATCTGCTTTATTGATGCAATGCAGAAAGGCAAGATCATTTTGTTTATCAGAAGGCAAGCTTCTGTCAGATGTCAAATTTGTCCTTTTCACAGTTTGTCATACAACCCTTAAAACATAAAGAATATGCTCTAATAATCTGAATGTACCATTCCTTTTGAGTCTCCTACCATTCCCAGAACTTCCAATTTGCAATAAAAACAGTTTTTGAAAAGTAGAAATTACTATTTCATAACAATCTGGTTATATCACAATAGTACATGCTTTTACATTTTTCTTGTATAAATACAATTGATAATATGCCTCTCTTGTACATGCCAGGAATGAATCCATCTTCACTGTTCTTTCAGTTAATAAAGAGAGTAATTATATTTCTGCTTCCATTTTTTGCTAACTCTGTCAGATAATGAAGTATGTATCACTTTAGGCTTCTGCAAAACAAACCAAAGGGACAGTAATGTCAGAACGGAAAATGGAAGAAGAAAGTCAGCTTTGAAGTCTACCTGTACATCTCTGCACTGCCAGCTCTGAGCTCATTTTGAAATCAAAGAATGATCACACAAAATTTGAAGCAATCAGACATATATTGCTACATGGAGACTTCACATCAAGTTCTTTCTTTTTAGCATGGAAAAGTAAAAACCCTGATGTTTTGAGATGAAGACTACAAGCAAATTAGTCACATCTAGCATATAAATAATGTTTTCAGCATAACAGTGAAGAAAACACTTTGAAAACATATTAAAATATAGGTTTATTCTCCTCAACATTTAGTGGGAAAACCTGTCACTTTAATGCAGCCATGGTAATCAATTTTGAAATCTTCACAGATGTGTTCTTAAAGTTATTAAATTCACTAGGCTGATTATGAATGCTTTACTCAGCTGTTCCACAAACATTAGAACAATACAAAGCAAACAATGTCCTAAGTTAGGATACTTCTTGTCCTTTGTGCAGGGATTTTGGTTTTGCCTAGCAGGCTTTGAAACTTACTTTGTTAAATGTGACTGAAGCTGAAGAGTTAAAAGCTTTACAGATGCTTGACCAAATGAATGGAACAATAAACACCACGGTTATATTTAGTAAGCCCTGATATCTCGGGAAGGGGAGGCCTTCAGCTCCTTGTAATCTTCCTGTGAGAACACCTGGACATTAACACCTGGGAGAGCTGACTCCAGTGGAAAGGAAAATAATCTGAATGGGTCACATCTGACAACGTGACAGTGTGAACAGAGACAGTGAAATAGAAGACTGTACAAGGGTCAGACATGTTTGGTTCAATACCTGTTTCCTGGAACACTGTGGATGTTAAAACTTGGCAATCTGTTATTTAAGACAAAAACTCGCTAATGTTATGTAACCCAATAAAATACTTGGTTAACAGCATCCCATTCAGGGCAAGACAAACAAAGCTGCTGTCAATATTCCTTTTAATTAACCCAATAGTATTAGCTGCTTATGACTTCATTCCCTTCGGTCCCAGTGGGCAACCTGAAAGGCAATTCTCACTATTACTTAGCTCCCGTGGTGTAATCCACAAGCGGCTGTCAGCTTGCCATGGCTGGTGACCTCTGACCCAATCACTTGCTTCCTTTTAACATTACTACCTTTGCACATTTAATGAACTTTGTACATGGCTAAAAAGATGTCAGCACAGTGAAACGATGGTTCCTGCTGTGAAGGCTCCATTGTTTCTGTAAGTCTAATTGACCTTTCACATCACAGAAAACGAGAAAAAAATCAATATAGTTACTTAGTCACCAGTCCAATGCTATCTTTTATAATTAATATGCTAACCACAGTGCTTTTGGAACACTGACACCCAAACACCCCTCGATGTACAAAAATGAATTCTCATTAATAACCATTATATTAATCACTGTTGCCCAGAACTGGAACCTGACTGCGAAATCCCCCGGTGGAAATTGCTATAATCGTTCAAACTACAGGAACGAATTTTTTTCGGCATAATTACTGCTGTCTTCTATTGAAAAATATCCATTAGATGGCAGCTTTTAGTTACGTAAATCAAGCTGATTAATTTTTAATTTTTCCCATTTATATGACTTTGCACAAGCAAAGACAATTTAAACGATTAGCTGAACAATTATTAAAGCAACTTGCAGTGGTTCAAATATTCATTTAGTTACTAGAAAAGCCATACATCATTAACTTCCAATTAAAAATTTGGGAAATGGTAAATGCTGATACAATAAAAAATGTTTATCTCCTTGTCAATAAAGCAGTATACTGCTGTAAAAATATTGCTTTCATTTCAGCTGAAAGCAGGAGGTTCATCCAGTACCAGGTTTGTCCAGCTATTTCATGAGCAAGGAAGAAGAGGTTCTCATGTGTCTGAGAGTCATTGGGAGAGGCACCCAACAGCAGCACAGCACTTCTGTGCCATTCACTCCAGTGCTCTTGCCTCTCATCCCACATCCCAGACCAGGCTGGCACAGACTGCTGAGTGCAGAATATGGCAGAAAAATTATCTTTCCAATAAAACCATCCTGCAAAAACAAGCCACAATTTTATCCAATAGACCAGTGGCTAGACTGACTTATGCCAAAATACAAGGGGATTCATTTCAGATCTTACCCTCCCTTCCTTCAGTGGCTATGGCTGAGTTGGATACCAGCTGAGTTGCCTAAAAACTTTCATCAGAGTAACACCATGGATAGTCAGGAGCTGCTTCACTGAAATCAGAGCTAGGAAACAGTGGAAGGAAAAGAACTGTGATGCTAAGCAGTGAGCCTCATCTCCAGCATCAAGTCCACAGCAGTATTGTTCACAAACTTAAAGACATTCCACTGAAATTCAGTACAGTATTCTGTCAGTGTGGTAATCAAAATCAAGTACATGCACAGCATTGGCACTACTGCAGTTGCCTATGTAATTTTATAACATATGGACCCAGCTGTTTCAAATATTACAATGAGGTGTGATTAAAATCTCTTTTTCTGAGGCAGTAAGAGGTCAGTTGTACGTGGTACAGCATTGGATGGTCTGTTTGGGGATCTGGAGGCAGCATCACTACACATGAGATGCACTATGCAGGATATCCTGCATGTCTGACACAGCTGGTTCCTGTACATCCTCACTGAACTGTGCCACTCAGAGCTCCTCTGACAGACCACAGTACAGAAAGAAGAAGTGGTTGGAGATTTTTTAAAATTTAAATTGAAGAGTATTTGATTTCTTTTGGAGAAAAGTTCTTAAATAGTCGAACTCACTCATCTTCATCTGTCAAAACACAAATTCAAACATCACAAAAATTAAAGTTTGGGGGTTCTTTTAGAGTCCTGAGGTTGATTTTTTTTTGTTTGTTTGGGGTTTTCACATAAATTATTCCATTGACACTGTCACAGGGAAGACCATGATCAATACAACTTCCAGGAGTTCTGTATAGAAGACCCACATACTGTGCACAAATTGGTTTTATCTGCATGTTGTGAACTTTCCGATTTTTTGCCTTTTACCTCCAATTGTTAAAAAACAACATAACGTCTGTGCTAACCAGGCAAATTACCTTACCACTGAGGTATGAGCAATTCTGTACCGTACTTCTTCTCCTGTCCCTGTGTTCCTTCCCTCCCACCTCCAACAGAAACCACAAGATAAAAGCTTCAGCTTAGACTGGAACTCAGGTAAATATAAAAACACAAGGAGGGTGAAATGGAAATATTCAAAGTAAGTGGTGTTTATGGATAAAATCACGCTGGGTTCAGATCTTAGAGATGATTAAGTGTCCATGGAAAATCTCTCTAGATCATTACTAGACCTTGCAATTTCCTTAAAAAAATTCCATATGCACCATGGAGCCATCTCATTTAAGGCAACTTCTTAAAAAATGCCGCAGTGCTGCCATGCTCAGCAAAAGAGTTCTGATCCAATATAATGTTTTTCCTATACTCTACCCAAATTTATTAAAGATTCTGCTTTAAAAAGCAGTTTTCACCTAGATTAAGTGTAATCAGAAATTGTAATTGATATTAAGCTCATGTGAGTGCTTGCAGTGTAATACTTTAAATCTTCTCTAATTTTGTTGTTACTGATATTAGTTCATCTGGACTGGTCATGAGACCTCCCTGTGTCAACACTTCCTTCCACTGAAGAGAAAACAGAAATGCCGAAATTTAGAAATGGTGATTTCTAGCCTACTATCATTTCTTCCTACATATATAGCAGGCTGCATCTATATTCAACTACATTTTCCCTCCATACATTCTTAAAACAACACACTGGAGCAATTTATAAATTGTAACACACACTCATATTTACATTTTTACATGGGTATCTTGACACCTGTTTGTAAACTAAGCCTGAAGCTGGGGGTGAAAAAAAGACTTATGTGAATTTTAAGAAGTCTTTCAGAGAAGTCTGCCAGGAAAATTGGAAGAGACAGAATGGAACATAGGTCTTTAGCATCCCAGTTTTCAGTTTTAAACCTACCTATCCCTTCCTCTAGACTACTGGTGCCTCTACAGCAATGATCATTTTAAGGCTATTTTTAACAGTTAACTGTCTCTCCTTGATATCAAAAGTTATTCTAAACACTCTGCGTAGCTGTTTTAATGTTCAGGATATTTGGCTTTTGGGGAAAAGAATATGATTTAAAGAAGATACCTTTTTTTTTCCTTTTAATAAAAATTGGAGGGGTTACGAGTCCATTGAATGTGGTTCTTTGGAAGGTTATTGTTATCAACATCCAAAGGGTAACATCTCCACAAAGAGAACAGACAGTATGAGCCACTACCGTGTCAATTAAATCTTGGCATTCATTCATTATGCCTATGTCCTTTTCCTGCCTCTTTCTTCCTTGGTGGTCTTCTGGTATTTTTCTTAATACCAGCAGCCAAAAGGAAAAGATACTGAAGGCAATTTCTTTAGTACAGTCACAGACAGACTTTTTTGTAGTTTAATATTTGAAACTGCAGCCCTTGCAACGTAGAGGGGCCACCACTCCAGTATTTACACAGATGTTAGAGAAGGCAGCCTGTAACCATCCACCTCCGCCCCTGCGGTCACCTTTGCCTCTGAGCAGTCTTTGGGAGGTACATTAATAACATTTGTATTAGATACCCATTTCTCAGTTACAATATTTTTATTTCGCATTGTCTGTGTGGAATGTAACTTAATATATCTCCTTGATTCGGGGAGATGTTTACATAGTATTTTAGGATTAGTTCAGTTGGAGACCACTGGGTTTCACAGGTTACTAACAAAGGCAGAAAGCAGGCAAAATATAATTATGGAGTTCCAAAAGAACTGCACACAAAAAGTCAGGAATACATTTTAAAGGGATAATAAACAGCCAGCTACAAAGAAGAATTAAAATTAATTCAATCTCTGAATCTTATTGAAATTAGAGTATCTTCAAGAAAGCCTGAGTAAAGATAAAGTGGCTGAAATTGCAGAGCCATTTTATTCTTTAAAAGTCATAACTGCTTAGTAATGCAATTGAACAATAAATTTTGTCTCTCCCTGACCATCTTGCTTTGGCTTTTTGAAGTGCTCCAAAGAAGCAAAGTACAGTTAATAAAAAGTATGAGAAGGACTCACCTAACATTTCCTTTGATTCTACCTTTTAATTTGCTCCTCTCCTTCTACAGAATACAGAATGAAATTGGTGAGGGCTTATTCCCCAGGCCCTTCCTGCCTCTTTAATCTGCAGCTTTGCTTTCCGAGCGCCTGCAGGTGCCCGTGCCCTGCTGGCAGGGCGAGTGCAGGTTTCCCACTGGGAATTTTACTCAGCTAGGTGTCCTGCTGCCCTGCTGAGCCACGAACACTGAGCAGAACCTGCCAGGGGAATGTTTGCATTGTGGCTTTGCCTTTCGAATCAAAAGGTGTTAAAGATGTCATTGAAGAGATTAGAATAGTGACTAAGCAATTTCTATACTTCAGTCTCTCAAGGCCTAACTTAGTCACATGGCCTCCTGCAGGTATGCCTAATAACTCCAGCCCCAGTGCCTGTATCTTTTCACACCTTTTTACCAAGAAGGAAGCATTGTCTTTGATTGTCCATCAGCCCTAATCCTTTCTCAGCATGAAGCTTGTTAGCATAATTGGAGAGAAGAAACCAAAAAGGTACATTATGTGCATCTATGTGTTTCTCTTTCAGTGAGGGAGGCTGTTTGGATGAAAGACCACTGTATTTATTGCACTAATCCAGCACCTACAGGTTCCCTCGACAGAAGAAAGTCTCTACCTTTTCAGGTTTTGATTTAATGCAAGTGGTGAAAATTACACACACAGTTTTGTGAATGACAGTCACCATCCTCATGACAGACTGGCACAAGTGCCTGCCTCTAATATTAGGTTCCCTATCGAAAAATAACTATGGGAAGTAACTGGCATCCCTGAACTCAGCCTCAGCTTCCTGGTCAGTTAAACTATAAAACTGATTGCAAAGAAATTAGTGAAGATTGTTTTTAGCCTTTTTTTTCCAAGAACAACAAAGATTTTTAATATCTTGCCCAGGACACTGGAGGCTAAGAAAATAAATAGGAAGGTAATGAGCCATAAAAACTTCCAAGGCAGTGTCCCTCTTCTACCATCTTAGTCTTTAATGACAAGCAGTTAAAGGACTATAAGCAACAATAAGAGAAAGCCAACCATCCATCACAGGCACTCTGTACTGGGATTTACTTCGTATTTCAGTCTTCATCTCTCATGAATAACAAGACATGCCAAAATAAGTACAATTTATCATTGATTACACACTTTTTCAAGCTAAGAGAAGAATCTTTGGTATTTCTATTTGCATGACCCAGGATTTCCACACAGCAAGATTAGGATGAGCAGCAACAGTGAGGTATTTGGCTCCTCTCTAACACATCCAGGATGACATGACTCACACTAATTCAGTCATCATCTGACTTCCCACCTTTCCTTCTACCTACCAGGATGAGCTCAAATTGCCTTATACTTGCAAAACTTTTACTACTAGGACTGCATGCAACTTGCAGTACGAGTAGAGTCTACCAGGGAATCACGTTTATCATTGCTGCTAAGTCAGTAAAAGACTTTGCCATCAAGGACAGCACCTTGGACTTTTCTGTAAGACACAGCTGCCCAGTCTTGTCACAGACAGGAATATTACTTCAGTTAACTGGGTTTTTAATCATTCATGACCTCATAAACTCAGTGTGTTTCCTCCATTCCAAAGCCATAACGCTTGCAACATGCTAACAGGAGACCACTTTCTGAAGGAAGATGAAAGATAGGCAACAACCTATCCAAATTTTTAGTTATTCCTTTCATCAGAAGACAATGGTAGACCTAGCATTTAAGAGGAAGGGAAGGGAAAGGTGAAGCAGGTAGAACTCAAGACAAAAAAAAGGAAAAAAAAAAAAAAGAAACTAAACCACAAGAAAAATCCAAACATCAGAAAACAACTCTTTTATCAACTCTGAATTTAAAAAGGAGAAGACTATGAAATGAAAAACAGGATTCCTCCCACAGATTGAGTAATCTCTTTGCTATTTTTGATATGAAATGTAGGATTTAAAGGATTTTGAGGCATAGACACAGATTGCTCAGTTTTCAGCCACATTACCAGTCACCTAGTTTTCCATAGCTGTAGATACATACACATACAGAAAATGAAGCCTTGGTCTTATCCTGGCAAATGAGCCTAGCACAATTACCCAGGTAACCTGGCCATCTAAAGTGGTAGCGGCGTTCCTCTCATAGATCCTTCATAAATCACTGCCAAAGTCTGCTTGGGGATTAAACATTTACTGAAATAACTGATGTGATTGCAATCCACCTCGAGCAGTGTCCTCATGCGAACGCACTTTTCCCACAAAGGATTACCTTAGGCTCCAGGAGAACAGCACACTACATACTTTTGCAGAGCCAGAAGATGCATTTCCTTAATGGTTTTCCAGGACACTATCAATATTAAATAAATATCAGTCATTACATGTAAATACATCTAACAGTTTTAACATAACAGTTTCTTCCCTCTGCAGGAAAGAAAAGGAAAATCCATCAAAGAATGGTGCATGGGGAAATCAAATATCAAATGCTTCCTGCTTCCAAGAAGAGATGTAATATTCCGTGAATGACTGACCTGGCTCTGACCTTGATCATGGTAAGAGATTTGTTTTGGTAGTCTGCTGTAGCCAGCAACCTGCAGAGCAGTTTGGGAATCCTATCAGAGGGAGTTCTCAATGCTGTAGTTAAGAAGCACATTTGTTTATGTGGAGATACTACTGCAGATATGGTATTGCAATAATATATTTCAGATTGCTTGACAAATACATCAAAAGAATGCTAGATAATTAAATACATAAGCATTGAAGATAACAAAAGGTGAGATGTAGCACTCACCATGGTGATTTCTGTAACTAAGCAGCATTAGAACAATATTAGTTCTAATTAGCCCAGACAACAAATTCAAATATATTTTCTCACTCGATTTATGCACTACTGACCCCAGGTATCACAAAAGGTAGGAGAAAAGTTCAGATCTCTATATAAAGCAGTAAGTACATATATTACCTCCATATAAAGCACATGAAAATACAGAGAAACTCAACAAAGCACCAACATATGCATGTTTAACACAGACACAAGCCAATTTTAATTTTTTCCACATTTAACTTGGTTTTGCTTTCCATTAAAAAGAAAAAAAGTTAAAGAATGTTCAAACTTCCAGGACAATTAGACACTGAAAACTGTTGTGCCTAAACAGCTTTTAGGGCACTTAAATGTGATTACTTCATGCCCAAAGTTTTGTGTCATTTGTTTCCTTCTCAAAACCAGGGTTTTGTTAGGTGGCCTAACAAAAATAAAAGTTGAAATAAAATATAAAAGTGCAGTCCTGCAATAATTGTCCTCCCAAGATTTAATGCTTATTATTCTATATCGCCGCAGCCTTCCAGTACTTAAAGGGGGCATATGAGAACTACTTTTTCCAGAGGCAGGTAGTGACAGGAGAAGGGGAGATGGTTTTAAATTAAATAAAGTCGGTTTAGATTAGATATCAGGAAGTCATCCTTTACTGTGAGGGTGGTGAGACGCTGTCAGAGGTTGCCCAGAGAAGCTGTGGGTGCCCCATCCAGGGAAGTGTTCAAGGCCAGGGTGGAAGGGGCTCTGAGCAACCTGGTCTGGTGGAAGGTGTCTTTGCACGTGGTAGCATGTTGATTTTTAAGGTCCCATCCAACCCACACCATTCTAGAATTCTACAATTATATTATATATACATGTTATACATAGATTTGTAGATTGTTTAGGTTGGAAAAGACCTCTAAGATTGAGTCCAATCACTGAGCCAGCATTGCCAAGTCCACCACTAAACCCTGTCCCAAAGCACCACATCCACACAAAATTTATTTATTTATTACAGAGAGGCAAAACTCAAGACAGCTGGGTAACACATGGTGACTTGAATGGACTAGAGAACCAAGAACATAAAAAACCAAAAAAACAAAAAAAAAANAAAAAAAAAAAAAAAAAAAAAAAAAAAAAAAAAAAAAAAAAAAAAAAACCAACCCCCCCCCCCAAAAAAAAAAACAAAAACAAAAACCAAAAAAACGCACAAAAACTTGCTTCTTGGAAAACTAACTACAGTAGAGATGGTAACAAATAGCAAATATCTGTGCAAACCTTCACTCTGAATAGGTAAGAAGCCAGCAGCTCCAAAGACTTTCAAGTAAATTCCAGTAATTAAACACAACAGCCAAACTACAAGGCCTGATTCCATGATGCCATGGGATGTTCAAGGCTCTAGGAGAAGCCCTTTGCCCTGCAAACACAAGCACAGTGCCAGAACAGCACAGCACAGTGTCCTGCTGCACAGGGCATGGTGTAAATTCTGTCCCAACAATACCAAATAATCATCACTGAAAATACTCTGCCAAGTCTCTAGTGGTGTCTTTTCCCACTCCTGAAATCACCAAATTGTCCAGGGAGCCAGTGAAGACAGGGACTGCCAGGTGGGATGAGCACTGGGCACAAACTGCTGGCTCGGGCAAAGGATGTTCCCTGTGGAACATGAGAAGCCTTCAGCAGCACTTTTGCATGGGGAACACAGAGAACACACCCTGAGTGCTTCCAGAAGTGAAAGGCAGCACATCCCTAATTGGCAAACTCCACTTTCACATGTGGCAGAAAACAGCTGACAAGAAGGCTGAAGACAAAATGAAAATATATTTCCCTGCATGGAAAGGACTGGACCCAGGAGAAAAAGAACATTTTGCATTTTTTGTACAGATATGAAAAGGCTCTTCTAACCAGAAAAGCTTTGGTGGTATCACAAAATAAAGGTGTGAACTTTACCTCAGCATGAGAGTAATTAGGGATAAGCCATAATCTGTTCTCAACTCCAGTGTGATGGTGTTTATATCTCAGGTGTAGTGTGAGTTTAACTTTAGTGGGTTGGTGATTAAATTTAAGGTATGTATGAATAATACATGGGGAATAAAATGGGGCATTCTTATAGACAAAAGAAGTGAAATAACCAGTTGGGGATGTTGTTACAGAACTATGAAAGTGCAAGCTTCCAGATGTTTATGTCCTCCAGCTTAAAAGATTAATGAGAACACTAAAGATTTATACCCAGCCCCTGGAGCAGAATACAAGTGAGGTTTTCTAGGCATGAATCTCACCACTTCCTGAATGAGGCAATTTTCCAGGTTCAGTGTGGTTGAAGCTAATTTGCCAGGAATTACCTGGACTCAAGGCCATTTAAATTCAGTCTTGACAGAACCTCAGGGGAAACTTGCTGTGCTGGCACATACAACATTTGAACGTTCGGAGCAATTTCACGGCACAAATAACAGTTTTCTGTGTTTTGAGCTCTTGGATTAGCAATGATTAAGTAGATTGCACTGCCCTTCAAGCTCTAAAGCTGCTTCCAGAACAGAGAGAAAACACTCAGAGACAGTATCTAGACACATGACCTACTACTGCTTGCACTTCACAAAATTTGTTGTCTTGATTTTTTTTGTCATTCGTCACAACTTGGTTTTGAATGCAAGATTGAAGAAAATCAACCCAGCTCCATCATCCAACACCAGAAAACTAGCCTCCCATCACGGTAACTCCACTTTATTTGAAACACTGTGCGGCATTTATCCACAGTTGTGTCAAAATGCAGGAACTGATGTATTCACCACTCCTACCCTTGCCAAACTGTAAGCCTACATTTCCCCATCTCTGCTACATTTACAGTATCCACACAAAACATTTTATAGCAATTAGGTTTTTCTTGACTGGCAGAGTGTTTTGTCTTTCAATAACATAAGACCACTTGCTTTTGGAAAACTGTTTTTCAGGGAATCAGCCAGCAAGCTTTTAAAGGTCCACACTTGCCTGTTCTTATTCACGATGACTGTGAATGAATGCCCTCCACTCTGCCAAACAGCCCTTCTCACTACACCAGCTTAAAACTCCTCAGAATCCCTGAGGTGAGAGAAGATGGGAGCCACAGGGATAACCACTTACAACAGGCTAACCTGATAATGGGAACTCTCCTCTTCACGAACATCTCTTCCTTATTTCCAACCCTCTTTAAAACAGCACCATTTTCCTTTACCCAGCATGAGTTTATGACCATAACATCCATGTAAATCACTTACCACTTCCAGCCAACACCTCCCGTTTCCAAGCCAAAGGAACACGAAGAAAGCCTCCAAAGCAGCTGCTCTCTGGCCAATACCTTGAATCACCTCCTTCAACTGGGCAGGCAAGCCCAGCCTGCAGAGCTTGGTAGCCCCACCCAGGGTGGGGTTGACTCCTCAGCTCAGGGGGTCAGAGCTGCTGCTAACTCTTTGTAGGTGGCACAGTGACAGCCCCAAACCTTCTCCACCCAGGCTCAGAAGTAAATAAGTTTCATTCTGAACATGAAATGTGGTATGGGTCATCCAAGAATTTTTCAGGCACTGCCATATCTGACTGTCATTAGTCAATTAACATAAAGTTTATTGGAAAGAACCCTATTGTAAATTCAATGCCCTGCATTTATTTTTGCCAACATGAGGATACCTTGCTAAGAACTAGCAGTAAGTTTTGATAGCCCAATGACTTGTTACCTGATCAGAACATGATGGTCAAATCTTTGTGTGAATGAATTTTGTATGTGGATTGATGTACAGAGATGCTGAGCAGAAATGGTCTCTCAGAAAACTCTTATGACATTGCACAAATTAGCAGAACTTGCATAAGTGTAGGGAAGTTCATGGATCAGAATCAGAGTTTAGCATGGCAAGACATTTTGGAAAGCTCTCTTTGCCCCAGATGCATGTTTTAAACATTCCTGTTCTCCAAGGAGTAAAAGGTTTGGATGGTGCTTTTGGTAAGAAGCAGATCAGTATTTTTATGGAATATGGTGCTTGCAAAAGCTACTCCAGACCCTCTGCTTTGACTCAGCTTGGAGGCACTGCTGCCACAGTTTGTGTTGGTGAGAGCAGTTCAGCTGCAGCCCCCAGTGGGTTGCATGTGATGTGTGTGCGTGCCAGCAACTCTCCACAGTCTGCTCCTCACTGTGAATGAGGGCCTTGGTGACATTTGATGCAAATGCTCAGAGAAGCAGAGAAGTGTTACAGAATTCAAACCCAGCGCAGTGCACATGTATCTCACAGCACCTCTGTGAGAAATCAAGCTTGGTTCACTTAGACCCACCAATTAGCTCCAAAACAGGATGAGTTTGGCTGTATCAAAGCTGTCTCCTGCAGAGCTACTTGGTATACCTGTATTATGCTCTAAGCACCTGGTTTTGTGGACTTTATTATATTAAGGTCCAAAATAGTCCTTTGGAAATCTGACTGCTACCAAAAAAGTATTTCCACGTGTTCAATTCGAAGAGCACAACCTGAGCAGACTTAGAAGACCCCAGCAGGATCTGACTGGCTCTGAGATAACTTATCTCCTCTACCTCCTTCCATGGAAACACAGCCAGACAAGCCAGGAGGTGAGCACACACAGAGTCTGAATGGTTTATTGGCTCAGACCCTGTGTGACAAGAGACCAGCTGTACTTGCCTTTCCTGAGAGCAGTGTCAGTGTTGCTGCACCTGAGCAGTTGGTCATGGCCCTACACCCATGGCACAAGTAACTCAAATTTGGCTGACTGAAAGCTGACCACACCAGCATCCAAAAACCCCTTTCTCCTTATGTGAACAGAAAAAAGGCAGCAGCCAAAAGATAAAGGAATGATTTCCTGCAGGTCTCCTTTCTACTTATTAACAGGCATCTGTTGGTTGACAATGCAAATGGAATAATAGTATTTCTTACTTTTATGTTTATAATGTTTAACTTAATAACTTCTTCTGAAATTGTTTGCTGCCAAGCACCAGGATATCAGATGAATCCCATCATGTAAAATGAGTCTGACATGACTGCTTTTAAAAAAGCAGGCTTACTAAAGATACACTACAGAATCAATGGATGAATGTATAGATGTACGAATGCTCACAAAGACAAGCTAGATTATCATCAAAGTGGTTCATCTGGTTTTACAAAGTACATGTGAATTCACTAGTTATTCTTTCTTGGAATATAGTCCTACTTTACAACCCCCCCACCCCCAGTTTAGAGACTTCTTTTACAAACTTTTTTACAAGTCCTGAATTAATTATTGATCGGATGGGAGATAATGTCCGTGGCAGCAGTGAGGAGTCCCAGGGCACAGCCTGTGCTGCGGTGCCAGCTGCCATGGGGTCCTGGTTCAGGTGCCAGCCGTGCTCAGTGTGTCCTGCCAGACCTGCCCAGAGCAGCAGCAAATCCTGCTCGGGCAGCAAAGCTGGACCCTGCTCGGACAAGCTGCTCAGCCTCGCCAGCTCCCATCTTCGGCTCATTCAGACTGTCACTGCACTCACTTCCACAGCACAGGCATTTTCTGTGGGTCAAAACCTGCCCTGACAGATACCAGTCACTTGCTTCATATCAATGGAACTCAGGGAAAGAGAACTCCCTGAACTAATGTTTGATAAGATTTTAGCCATATTAAACCATTAGTCCAATGCTTAAATTTAAGAAGTGATAGAGCAATTTTAGAAATCACTCAAACCCTTGGTTCAGTTTTCTGATCTCCTTCATATTTCTCAGGCAGTGTCTATAATAACTCCCTGATTTTAAAACACTATTTATGTGGTCAATATAATGTCAACTTTAAAGACACTCCACTGTAAGCTTGCTATTTACCTTTCATGTGCTGCATTTATGTTCTCAGTCACAAACGATGAGCAACAGTTTTATCTGATAGGCTGGATTACATTTGGAAAATCACCCTGGTGATTAAGTTGCTCTTACTTATGTATTCAGAACCAAAACATGCTTATTATCATCATGGTAATTTTTTTTCTCTGTGCTGCTAATTTGTGACAGGATGGTGCTGATATTTGTTAACATTTATTAAAAATTATAATTATGTGAAAAAATCTGAATATGGGCTGCCTGGAAAATGAGAAAAAATATAAGGCTTTCCTTTTTGCTGATTTTTAATTTTTTTTTATAGTAGGTTTTAATATTTGCATTTTTCAATTCTGTGTAGTGTGGGTCTACTTGGTAAAGCATATTTGAGATTGTTATGGGACTTTAGATTATAAGCAGGACATCTATGATTAAAATATATTCTTTAAGCGTTTTTTTCTTTTAGCTATCTTTCACTTTCATCTGATGAAGGATAAGAGATAAAACAGGCTTTTGTTGTTTACTGTACATCTGGAGTATAAAAAAAGCGTTATATGAGGAAAGGATATTCCATGAAACACTATGTCAGACACATTTGCAGTCAAAATTCCAGAAATAGCAAGATGTTAGATAATTAAAATGTCTTCCAGGTCTAAACCATAGGGAGCTGGAGTTTTAATCACGTAGAGTATATTCATGAGAAGTTTCCCCTTTTATCTACATGATCAGATTTTGATGCTTTCTTTTAGGAAGAAATAAGATCCTGCTCTGGTGCACAAACGTTGCTATATTCCCTCAGTGCTGGCAGCGCTCACAGAATCAAATGCTTTTGTAGAAATCCGGTTTTTGTTTACCTTTCCCTTAAGAAGCATGTGCAAAAAAAGTTCAAGCTCAGTTTGTCCTCAAAGTAGACCCATCCCTTTGGATTCGTCCCACCTGGGAAGCAGCTGAGCAGGGAAACCCTGCTGCAAATGATTGCTGGCCCTGCCAGAACAGCACTGGAGAGCGGAGCCAAGGACCAGAGCCTTGTTTCACTGGGAGCCCCAGAGCCATCCTTAAAAGGCTTAATAAAGTGCCTGCCAGCATGACAAGGTAGATGTAAAGGGGACATGTCTGCTGTGAGGCCTTCACTGGGCTGTGGAAAAACTGGAATGAGCTTAGTGGGGGAAAAATAAGATTAGCCATTTTTTCATAGCTAGAAGATGGTTTCACGGCTAAAGCACTTCACTAATCTTATTTTCTAATTCCACCACACCTTTTATTAACTTATTTTTCATCTTGTAGCCCCCACACAACCATAACATTTAAATAATGATACACTGGTATCTGTACCATCTTAGTCTACGCCTAGTCAGATCTAGTTATTGAACAGTATTTTAACAGCTACGGTAATTTTAAGGAACAATTTAGATCTAGGCTACATTAAAAGAAAGGAAAACACATCAGTGCCAAATTAGGCTCTGATGAGGCTCTTGATCACTTTCCTTTCTCCTGACAAAAACAGAAGGTGCTAGTAAAGCTGAGAAGGTCTGTGTCCCTGATGAACAGATGTTAATAACAAAGAGCATCTTCCCCATGTTAAATAGCCAAAAGAAGAGATATTGCAGCCATTGATAATGATACCCATATATCATGCATGCTAAATCATGACTAAATAATTAAAATCTGTGCATGATACTTGTTTCAGGCAAGTAAAGCAGATCACAGTTTTAGTGGTCAGAGGAAATGAAATGCAGCTTTTCAGAAATGATTGTCACTGAGCACACAGAGCATTAAAATACACAAAGAAAATTAAACTAGGAAAAAGGCAATTGACTGAACAGCTTATTCAGGACTGAGGGCTGGAGATTCAGTGGTGGTTTCCCTTCTGGTTATTTTTGATGAACTGTTTGTATATGCATTAACATGTTGAAAGTGAAAGGAGGGAGGTGATGAGCAGAAAGTTCTCCCAGGGTAAGGTTGGTGGCTGGGTGCTCCCTCTTGTTGGTGGCAGGGCTTCCTCCTGTCGCTGCTCAGGCTCTCCACCCTTCTTGGCGACAAGAGATCATGGATGGACAGACTGACGATATTTCCTGCAGTGGGTAGGTGAGTAGAGGCAACTCCAGACTGTTAACAAACGCTACATGCTGTATTTTCCATGGTCTCCACTTTACCAGCTCTGCTTGCAGATGGTATGATGGTATCACCCCAAATTCACCCAAGAACACGTCACCCAGCTCCCACACTCCCTTTTTGTGCTGTGACTGTGACCTGCAGGGCCCTCCCCAGCAGACATCCCCCCTGCACACATCTGTGTGCAGAAGTGGGGAAGGCTCTGTTTCCTGAGGCCTGCCCATGTGCTGTGG
Organism: Erpornis zantholeuca; assembly: GCA_013400515.1. NCBI lineage: Eukaryota > Metazoa > Chordata > Aves > Passeriformes > Timaliidae > Erpornis > Erpornis zantholeuca. The sequence goes on along the minus strand of VZTN01026729.1, from coordinate 73,848 downwards.
CCAGCTGGACTCGTGGAGACCCATGCAGAGAGCAGCTTATCTCACGTCTCATAAAATGAGGGCTACAAAGCCAGTGCAGCTTTGTTAGCTGTCACACAGACCTTTCCTTCAAAGCACAGAGAGGAAAAAAAAACCCAAACAACATGTTTCATTCAAAACATGAAAGAAGAATTGGTTGAAATTAAATTTTTCCTCCTACCCATTTATAGAAACAGATTAAGTGAGTTTTGAGGAAGAGAAAGTATCTGCTTCATGAAAGGTATATTTACTTGGAGTGTTGAAGTTAAAGTGTGGCTCTTTGCACAAATTAATTTAGAACAGATTTCACTCGATAAATTTGCATATGCATATACACAAAACTTTGAGAACATAGGAATACTTTAGAGAATGAATTTGCAAATTAACTAACAATAACTAGCAATAATTAGCAACTTAGCCAACAATAAATGGATATTCCCAAGGAGGACCATGTACTCACCCATGTTGCCTTTCTAAGACTGGCAGTCTTTGACAATCCAGATTCAGGGGGGTGGAGGGAACCAAACACATTTGTGTGTCATGATGTCATGGCAATCTATCCCTGTTTTCTACCAGTTATGCATTTTATGAACATCTACATTACATGATACTTTATTTTCAAATTTAAAAGTGTAGAGACGTGTTTCCCTCATTTTCCAATCAACTGCTAACATAGCAATGCTGAGAAGAGTAAGATGTCTTTTCCAGGTGTAGTTGTGCTGTTAATTACAGAATAAAGACAATGATACAAACAACTTACTTCCCATTATCCTAATTTTCCTATTGTATTTTTCTATTATACCCATTTTTTGGTATTAAAGAACTACAGTAGCAAACAACACACACAAACCTACTTTAATTTGATATCTTTAAGGGACTCTTATTTTTGCACATGCACCCTAAAGACTTTGTGCTGATTAATGTCAATGTATTTCAGCTAGAGAAGGAAAGTTTTAATTTTGAAATTGTTTTAATAAGTGTAGAATTTCTCTGAAGCACAGACAAGGTGCTCTTTATTCTGTTTCTTACTCCATCTCCTGTAACATGGAGACATGTTACCCTCCATCACATGGTTTGGGGTGCTGAAGTTTAATAATGTAATTTAATCAAAGATTATTCTTTCTACACAGACATGGAAATAGTCAAAGATTATTGCAATGGAGTAGTTAAAAAGACCTGAAACAATGGCAAGAGATCAATATCACATCTTTGAAAGTGATCCTACATGTTCTGACTTTGAAAGTGGAGATCCACTCTTTGCATCTTTGTGACAAGCCAAAAATGTTTTTTAAAAATTTCAATTGAAATAAAACTGTGGCACACCAAGCAGCACCTCCTCTGTGTGAGGAGGTACAAACAGGACATGGTTTATGACTTTTATGTCACTGATACTGTATGCTTTGGTTTGGAGAGCAATCCCAACCAAGTGACAGAACATGAGGAGTCTTCCAGCTAAAATGAACCAACAGAAATTACAAAGACAAAGAAAGTCTGTTCTTTGTCTCTGTTATATTTTTTTTGTCTTTTATTCTAAACTTATATTTTCCTTCATCCTGGTAGGTCTTCTTTTTTTATTTTAACAGCCACTAATTTTTGTAAGTTTTAGTTAGTACTACAAGATGGAGGCTCAGCTTTATATTCTGGCCAAGATCTGAGGTTATTTCCTTTAGATGTACCTATATAGCTTCCTCTGTAAAATAAACACTTGAAAAATTGAGTGTGTTAACTTTAGATTTCTTCTTAGAAGCCTAAAGAATGACAGTCATGTTGGACTGACAGTTGAAGGTGAATCTGGAAAGCAGAGAGGATAAAAGTAAACCAAAATCCATGTTTCATTTTATAGTTTTAAGTGGTTATCTTTCTGTCCTAGAGGTTTCTGTATGTGAGTTTAAAGAGGAAAAAATGCACAAAAAACCCCTGTAACACATTTGAGCATCATAAAGCAATTCTTTAGGATACAATAACAACTGTGAAATCTCCAAACACAGTAAGTGGAGAAGAACATTTTAGCAAAAGGATATTTTAACAACTAGGAAAACGCTCTTAATTGTAGCGAAAGGAATCTTTTAAACCAACATGACAAGGTACAGGCAAAAATTAATATTATACACTAATGTCCTTTTTAGTGAGCAGCTTAGGTTGATTTATTCATTTAGGTAATTATGTAGCACAATATTAGTAATTCAGAGTAAAATTGAATCAGGAAACACAGAATAAATTGAAACTGTAGTCATATTTCTTTCTCACTGTGTAAGGAACAGAGATGTATTAATGTAAGTTCTAAGTGTACTACATAAGTTAAATTCCCTAGACTGCAATTTGATCAAAAAGCATTAGACATTTACTTAGGCTATAATAGGTCTTTGCCATTGGATGGCAGTAAAATTCTACATCAATCACCAGAAGCAAAGTGAAGCTAGGAAAACAATGGGATTTTTCCTTTTTTATTTAAGAGTAGAAAGATTGAGGGGGGATGGTGATGCCTTAAATGCTGTGATAAGCACTAATATTAAAATATGTTTCCTTTTCCTATGTTAGTAGCGTTTTAGAAATAGTAAACTCAAATTTCTATTATGTGGAAAATCATTTATTTCTTCTTGAAAAGGAAAGCAAATCTGAGCATATTGCAAAGACAATGCAAATTTATTCTGCTTATTGTTACTTAGCTGTCAGAGGTTTATATATATATTTTGTTTACTTTTTTACTCAATAAGATTGTTATATCTCACACAACATGGAAATTATTTTATAAATAATCAGCCTTCTGTGATAGCATTGTGGAAGATTAATTATTTTCTTTTGCATCCATTATTACTGCAAATACTATGACCAAGAGGGTTCCCTTTCTGATAAAGAAAACACCCATCCTTTCTGAAGGCACATGGTCGCAGTACCTGTAATGAAAGCACCCTCTGTGCAGCCAGAGCCTTTTTGTACAATGCTTTCACAGGCCTTGTTTCACCACCTTTGTTCATCCATACCAGGATCAGCAACCATTCAGGTTTCTGGAAATCTGGTCTATGAAGCAATTAAGTTCCTACAAGGTGATCAGCACTGAAGATTCTCAAGTCGTTAAGACAAAAGGACTCAGTTTACCTCTTTGTCTTGTCCTTGACTAGTAATGTCAAGGTTTAGACCAACAATAAGTACTTTTATTTTTTTAATTGATATTATAACCAACAAAGAATAAGGTGGAACTACCCTGTTCTTAAAATACTGTTTATATAAACTGCACATTAAGTAAAGAGAAAAAAAAAATTATCAGACAAATTATCCTGCAATGTTCATTTTCCACTTCCTATTTTGGGAAACTTCACATGCAAATTAGTTTCACTTTTAAATGTGCAAGTCCTGATCAGCAAAAATCAATAGGAATATTATGAATACAATTACTATCACAGTAATTACACAAGCTTTTTATTGGACCTCTTTTATACCAAAAATAAATTTTATGTTTAGCATGTATAGAGAATTATATTTTTACAGGACTGAACTAAATAGAGCAAGAAATGTGTTCAGCATATGGTCTCACATGAAAAAATACAAATTCTTATGTCTTCATTTAATGTTTTTTAAAAAAATTGGTATAAATTTAGTAGCTTGAATTACAGTCTAAATAGCAATAAAATAAGTCAACTGTTTTTCACGATGTAGTCAGGGTGGTCTAAAAAAACCTAAAGGCTATTAATCAGGATTTCCTGGGATCAAACCACAGACTCCCTGGCAATTTATTCCCTCACTTTATATTTAGAGTCTGTTAAAACTTTACAGCTTTTCAAAGATCATATTAGGCATTAAAATTTGGAAATCATTTAACAAAAACAGTTATGGAAAAAAAAAAAAAGAGAGAAAATAGCTTATCACAAACTTATTCTTAGGAAAGAATGTGTAAAATATACTCAATGGAACCATACTAATCTGGGGTTTATGACAGTGACTGTGAAGTGAAGCAATGCCATAAACCTGGGGATACATAGTTTCACTCACAAAGACTTATAATTACAATGCTCCCGAACTAAGAAAACCCCCACAGAAATATTTCTCTCCCATGTTAAGGCCATGATTCTACAACTGTACTATCAACTTTGGGGGTTTGAGCAGTACCAGCTAAGTCAGATGAATTACTCAAGTATTTAAGATAACAATGTACTGGCAGGATCAAAAGTGTAAGATTTTGTTGTTGAAATCCCCCGAGACTTAGTGTTTGGGACTAAATCTTCTGAGGTCCAGACACTATAAATTCAGTTATATTTAGTGAGCCTGAACAGCCAGAAATAGGTTGTTCATATTTTTCTCACACTTGTATTTAGCCCAAGAAGTGTCATTAAAACTCATAAGCAGAATTTCTTGAGGTGTTCGGAATTCTTAATGTATCAGAATTTAAGATTTTTGGCATCTCCCAGTGGGATTTGGTGCAATATAGGATCAGGCTGCAACTGAAATAAAATTTACAGTGCTGTGATATATAAAAATAGCTGTCTCTAGTGTTCTTCTAGAGTCATGTATTAAGCTTACAATTCCTTATTAGCAAGAAACTAAACAAACTACTGCACTATAGCCATTCTTGGGGATACAAGTGAAGGCCATATAATATCTAAAAGCCTTTCTACTGCCACGCAGACACTGCTACACACAATCTGACCTCACTTCAGTCATACACCAGACCAATTCTACTTTTCTTTTTGCTCCTAACTTCCTATCATGTAAACAAGCCTGTGGCATTAGTGTGAACATTCCAGGAAGCTTTAAACTAATATTTGAAAGCATGCTTTAGGTTTTGCAATAGGAAATTACTCAATTTGTGCTTTTATGAACTTTAAACAAAAATGGGATTTTTGTTGATTCTTGTGCATATCTGAACCAGATATGCACAAGGGTATTTAAAAAAAAAAATCCACATAAATTAAGAAAAAACAACTTCTAAGGTCATTTTTTGTACACAGTGAGCAACTGCACATAATCGTGCTGAAGTTGAGAACTGTACTAACATTTTGGTGGAAAACTATACCATATACACCTCAATATCAAAAATATAAGCATCTTTATTTAAAATAAAGGCTCAAGTAACTCAAGAAACACTAAGATTAGACTCATGCTCAGGTGGTAACAGGCTCAAACTGGCTTTTCTTAATGACTGGATGTGACAGCTTGTTGCTTAGTTATTGTTCTGTTTTACCAGTATAAGAACTTGGGATTATGTCCTGATATTCAAACCACTCTGTGTGTTCTGTGGACAGGAGTTGGGGTGGGGGGAGAAAAAAGGTGTTGGGAAAGCAGTAGAAAAGCAGTAGTAAGACATCCTGTAGAAGCAAATGAAAATTTCAGAGTCGGATGAGCTGTGGACATGTGTCTAATATAAGGGAAGAATAGAATGGGCCTGGGGAAAGTGGGCAGAGAATAAAGCAGTAAGGCAGGAAGTTGGAGAGGCAATAAGGTGGACGAAGCAGAGTGTTGAAATGTCAATGAGTCATGGCTGTGGGGAGGCAGCTGGAATGCAGGTGCTGAGCTCAGGGAACTATGGCAACACCAGCAGAGAAGTTTTCAGAACGATGGAATTTAGTGCCATCATCAGAGGGCAGGGCTGGTATTAGGTAGGTGCTGAGTGCTTCTGTTAGCACTCCAGCTTCTCCCTAGGGCTGCCAGACCTTCCTTCCAGAGAAAGGAGGATAATAACCAGAATTTTCACCAATTCTCAAAAATTGCTTTCCTACTATAAAAACAGCCTATTTATTAGTCAAAATCCTTCTCATTGTAAATAATTTCAGTATAAATTATGGTCTAACATAACTGTACCAACAGCAAACTGCAGCTAAGGACATTAGATCTAAATGAAGGACTTTGGTTATGCTTCTTAGGACTTAGGTCTTTAAAAAGGTAACAAATTTACGATGCAATGCCTAAATCCCTATGAAAATCTCAGCCCAAGACCCATAGCTGGATCCAGCAGACATTTTTCTCTTTTCATGGGGACCTGGTTCTAGAGAACTGAAACCTACACTTTATCATTTACTGAGTTGCTATATTCATTGGTAACACACCACTTTTATTCCCTGAAGAGCAACCTGTAATGTCAGCAGCTCAGACTTCAGGCATGTCAAAACAGAAAGATCTTGTAGGTGGCAAATACCTGAAGAGGGAATTGAGTAAGCAATAACCAGGTTGAAATGTCTGCTTCTTGCTCCTAATTTTTCCTTATGTGAGAGTCTGTAATTAATAAATTTTTAATGCCCAGAACTGGTCTTAGTCTTACATATCTCTGTTGTCTACGTAAGATGCAAATTGGGAGTGCACAGAAATGTAAAGAAGGAGAAAGACTGAAGTGCTGACCTAACTCTGACACCGCAGTCAGTTGCTCTTCCAACATGACAAGAATTCGGTCAGGCTGAAGCAGTTTGCAAATTTTTGCACAAATTGAAATAATTGTCTTGTCTCTTTTATACTTGTTCCTACCCTAAACTTTCTCCCAAGGGAATCAAGAGGCTGAAACTTTAATCTTATATTATTAACTTGGGTTGTACAGCTGATCCAACTTGATAAATGTTAATTGTTAGTATCTCGTTTCATCAGTTACAACATTTGTGCATGCAGAAGACTTCCAAAACACAGACAATTTTTGTTGACTTTCAGAGAGGAAGTATGAAGGATCTGTACTTCCAAATGGGTCGCTCTGTGCTCATACAGGATGTACATTCCTTCAGTCAAGTAACAGGCACAAAATTATGCCAAGAAGTCATTAACTGTAAAACAAGTAGCAGGAAACAGGTGCTAAAAATAGATTTTGAAGACAATCAAGTAATTTAGAAACTATGATACTTTTACTGGAAATACAACTAATTACAGATAGTAAAAAAACTTGTCAAGAATCCAGTAGCTCAAGAAGCAACAACTCTGCCCAGAAACAGCAAAATGCAAATCGTCTACAAGAGCACTCACTGGAAGCATTGCTCCCAGCTATTTACCAGAACCAGCTACAGGTTGTCTCCAAAGGATGTCTCCAGTGGAGCAGGTCTGGTGGGGAGGACACACAGCTCAGCTCTTTGCCCTTTGGCTCCATGTGCCCCAAACCACCAGGTGTGTGCCTGCAGACACCTGCAGCCACCACACAGCCCTCTTAGTGGGGATTAAGCATGTCTGTGAGACCTCTGGTTGCCAATGGAGGTTTCCTGAGCACAGGCTTTCTTACATAGACAAGCCCCAAGTTAATTTCAAGTCATGATTAGTTTCTGACAACATTTAAGATCTCTGAATTGGTATTTATTTTGAGGCTCTTGATATGCAAATCACTTATGCTAAATTCTGCAGCTTTGACTCAGTTTAGATTATCAGCGTTTACCTGCAAACATTTGAATAAACACAAGTGAGACCATCCTTTTACAACCCTTTTAAGATCAAAGAGTCAGTATTCTGCCTTTGAGGCTTGTCAGTTTAAAACCTGCACTAACAATTAAAGGATTCCTCCCCCTCCTCTCTGCTGTTTTCTTCCCTCCCAAAACTAGGAATGAAAAGATTCCACCCTGCAAGAAATGTCCAGTTTTATACAAGAACTTCTCATTAATGTGTAAACATGCACTGTTCTGCAATATTGTTTCACTGCTCTTCTGCTTAATGGGATCCACCCTGCATGGCTAAAACCTCAGGATAAAAAAAAGGGCTCTGGTGAGATCTAAGCTTCCATTAAGAATTCGATTTATTTTGTGCTATTTCACTAAGAATACCCCAAGATTTTATCCATCACAGTTAATGTCAGAATGCCATTGGAAAACACTGTGAATAAGTATTAATATGCTTACTGCTGACATCCCTCAATCAATAGAATGGAGTTTTGTGCTTCTTGGCTAGGTAAAATAGAGCATTGTATTTTTTACAGGCATACAAAACATTTGAAAGTCTGTGGAATAATAATTTTTTTTTAATTCCACATGCTGAAAAATATTTTTATTACTCAACAGTGGCATTTCTGAGCTACCATCACTGTCCTCTCTAGGATATAGAGCCTGTAAAGAGCAAAAAAGTAGCCTTCTGCTCTGTAGGAGAAACTATCTTCTGGTTGCTTTCAGAAGCAAGATTACATTCAGCATCGCTTTTGAAGAATTTATATTTTCTATTATTAAAAAAAAAAAAAAAAAGTTTTCTATCTGAAAATATTCCAGAGCAGAATAGGGTTATTGGCTGTTCCATGGTCTGACAGTGTCTTGACTGACAGGCATCTTTAGCCACATCTAGCAATTGGGATGGCTGCAGAACAGTTCAGAGTATTCAGTCTGTCTTACAAAAACTGTGATGCTGTTTTTCTTTTAAAAAGTAGCCACCCCCACATATGGGGTGGATGGAGCTATAAATGCTCTTGGTCCTGAGGCTGTGCTTCAGCAGCAGCAGCCTGGGGCCATCTGCACCACCAACCTCCTCTCCTTCTGAAAGGGCAACTCAGAAGGGTCAGGACCATACAATGACATATTTTTGTAGCCGCAAAGAAGGAAAATAGCATTTTCTGTGTTATTTCTGTGACTCTGGATAGGTTGGGTTAAGCATAAAAAACAGGCCATCCTCCAGCTGAGCTAAAGCACAAACTATAAGTTTGCATGCAGAGAAGGATCTTAGAAATATAAAAATGAGAAATAAGATGTATGAATGAATAAAACTTGAACCCATCATGGATTTTGATTCACACTAGTTTTGAAGTTTGGTTCACTCCTTTGCAGTCTCATCATAGACCTTTTTTGTAATTTTTTCCAGTGTTCTGAGAATAGACAAAGCCAAAAATCTGTTTATAAATATATTTATTTATAGATCTATGTTTTCAGACCATTTTTTAGGAGAACTTCAGTATTTGGACTAGTCACCATTATTTCCTGTACAGATGCAAAATAACTTTCATTAGAGGATATGTTCTATAGTGATTAGTCAAAAGTCAGACAACAGTTAATATCTTTGTTTTAATCGACAGCTAAGATAAAAGTCTGATAATTTATTTGGGAAAACCAGTACATAAGTAGTTACAAACTAAATTAAGAGAAAAAAAAAAAAGAAAACAAGGAAGTGTATCTCCTGAATAAACATAGTTTGTTGTTGTCTGTCTGCTTCTCTTCCCCCCTTGTGGTAAGGTTTTTACCCAGACTCTTTAGTGTACTCAGCAGTACTCTGTGTGCTACCTCTGTGACTGGACTGGACTCAATTAGTGGGTGACACCAGCTACTGAAGTGTCATGAAATAAATTAAAGCCCACGTTTAATGAACACCTCCTTAGTTGCCAAAAAGTACCTTGATATTTTAAGACCTCTGTGACATTGAATGTTTGCAAATAAAACAGTTCTGTCTTTGAAAGAGAAGTTACATATTCCAGTTGCTTCCACAGTTTGTATTAGAGGAACTAAAGGCTACAAAGCAAGTTTTCTTCCCGAAAAGTGAACATTTACTGATGTTTGAGGAAAACTTGCAATTGCCAAAGTGGGATCTTATCAAAATATGACAAAATATGTGAAATAGAGAGATATTGGATATTATCAAAACACATCAAAATATTCCACCTGCAATCAAGAGTTCAAAACAACCCCTACCTGAAAGATAACTGCATTTATTATAGGTATCATTCTGTAGACTGAAAAAGACAGGACTGTGTGAAACAGATTGACATTCTTAAAAGAAAAACCCCAACAGAGGTAAAAATTCATGTCTTAGAAATAAAGCAGAAAGTTATATAATACTGAAGCAGTCTTTTCAACCCTTGCCCAGAGTGGCAGTGATAGACCCCTTCAGAAGAAATAATAGGAGTTGGGTCTTGGAGAGGTTTTGTAACTCCTGTACTTCCCTGCTGCATAATGTTCTTTAGGACTTAACACTTTCTCAAGAGAAGGCAGCTCAACCATTTCTCTTCATTTTGGCTAAGGAAATAAGGGGCTGCTCAGGTGAATACAAGGATCCCATTGGGATAGGATTCTTCAACTTTTGTTTTAATAGAACTGCCAAATAAATCAGGTGTTTCATGCCCTCACATTTTAAAAAGGACAAGATCCTAGTATGAAGTAACATAAGCAAAAAGCAGAAGAAAAAGGCAATAGGAAAGGTTAGGAAAAAAAGAGGTCACGATAAGTCTTGCAGTTACCATGAGGCCTCTTTATTCATGCCTTTACACATAGTTATTTATGTATGTATTTATTCATATGTGAGATACATTAAGTTATCCCAAGGACAAAGTGGATGAAATGTGAAATTAGATCTGAAACAGATTGATGTGAAAGAAAGGGAAACTGAAGACAAGATGCTCATGCAAGAGAAGTGACAGAATGTGGGGAGGAGAACGTGGAAGATCAGAGAGTGGAAGATAATCAACCTGGTGACAAGGGACAGAGGAGTCAGGTGTTTGCTGTTGCTCAGAGGGTTCAGTCACAGTCTGGAAAAGTCTCTGAGAAGGCAGGGTGTAGGCTCAGGAAATCAAAAACTCCTGAATGGTTGGTAAAACACTGGCACTGAAGCTTTTGTGGAAACCTAATATTTGGCGAGATCAAGAAAGACAAGTGAGGATTTTTCTTGGAAGAGCTGGGGAGATGGAGAAGGAAAATGTAACATATTCCCTCAGGATGAAACTGTGGAGGTCTCAAACCTCACAGCAGCCAGAAGGAGTCGTATTCTAATCATTCCATATACCTACTGCATCTGCAGCCCCATACAGGGTATCTACAGAGCTCTGAGAGATGGTCAAGAGAAACACTGTTTTATAAGCCAAAGCCTTTTCTTTGTTGGGCAGACCTAGAAATGATGCTGCCTTTGTAAGACATCAATGGGACAGAATGGGATCAAACAAAGTAGTTATGACTCATGCCTTCTATTGTATTTTTTCCACAGCAAAAAAAAAATTATTTTTAATATATATGTATGTTTATATATGTATATAATAAATATATTCTATTTTATAGCAAAATAAAAAAGATAATTCAAAAACTAAAATTTAGGTATTTCAAAAATTAGTAAAATTATGCAGAAATTAATTCACAGAATAATCTGCACAGTAAGAAATCCAAAATTTTATTTATAGAACTGGAATCTGACACCACTACTGTCTTTAACCACAATTATTTTGTGAAGTAAATCCCAGCATTTTTTAATGTGTAGAAGGGATTTAATATTAATAATTTCTAGACATTTAGGGCTAATCACAGAAGTCTTTGATATAGAACCACAGAACTGAGAAAGCTGCTCCAGCTCTGGAGGAGCTTATTGATGGCACAGGCAGCCCAGCGAAGTGAGCTGGAAATGCAGTGGTTAAATCAGCTGCATAAGCTCAGGTAAGTACTCTGGAGAGCCCTCAGCTCAGGCAGCTTTCATGCCTCCCTTGCTAGGTTGGTGACAGTCGGTGACAGCCCTGCAGCTCCTTGTGTGGCATCTGCCTCCCCCGGGGACACGCAGGGAGTGAGCCAGGCAGGGCCCAGGGCACTCCCCACCCTGGGGCCACAGCCTGCAGGGAAGCAGAGCTGTTCCCACCCTGGTGTCCTAGGTTTGGCAGGGACATGAGGGGCTCTGCAGGCAACACCCCGAACCACCAGCACCCCCAAGGCTGGAAAACTGGGACAAAAAACCCAGAAGGGACAAAAAGGGTAACGCATACCAGATACTGCCTAAATTCTGTTGAAATCTCTACTCTGCTATCTTTGTCACTGGTTCTACTGACAAATGTTTACCATGATTAAGGAAAAAATAATGAACTTATTTCTTCAATAAGATTTTTTTGGTAACACTGTAACAATACATATATCACAAATATAGAGATCATAGTATTAGCACTGCCTTAGCATACAAAATATGCTAATACCGCCCAGAAATCCCTTTTAGAGCATTCAGTGGAGAAAAATTAAGTAGATATGAATGTGGATTGCCTAATATATGCTTTTGAAAACAAAATACTTAATTAATAGGGCTGTGACATAGAAAAGTACAGAACTTGTTCTTGTTTGTGTGTTCCTACTTGGAAAGCTGTTGGGAAAATCTTGCCATTATCCTGAAGGGAATAAAAACGTGTCTGTTTTAATGTTAATAACTATGTCTCCTTTATGATATGAAACAAATATATCTATATAGCAGCAAAGTGAGTTCCAAAAAGAAAAGACAAACTTCTACTGAGAGCTGACATTAAAAAAAAAAATGGATAGAAATATTTCCATGAAGCTTGGCAGGAATATGTATACTGTAGATGAACAACTGTTTTAACAAATGTTCAGTAGAAGTATCCAGAATCCAAGGAGGAAATAGCATAACTACTGATGTCTGATTCCATTAGGATCAGAACCAATGCACTGCTAAATTATCACAGGATATTTTATGAACTGTTATTGATGATTTAGTGGCAGGCTAGGTTATGCAGCTTACAAGCTGTCACCTTTAAGGTGAGGCCAAAAGCGAGCCCAAGGATATATTCTAAAAGAAAATGTAACAATTATTATGGCATGTGTGTCAGCAAAGTTCATATGATTCATTGTCCTTCTGGTAATAGGAAAGCTGTCAGTGGGTGCTCTTGGGCATGGTTCAGCTAACTATATAAAGAATGTTCTCTTAAACATTCACCTACGGCTTGGGATTCAGAGGTTGCTTGTCTGATTAAATGGAAAGGAGGTAATTTAAAAGCATCTTCCTTTCCAAATATGTTACTGTCAATTGGCTTTGGTTCAGAGGTTTCCAATCTGAAGTACATGAGGCAGCTGCAGAAGAACTCTATTAATATTCCTGAGTAAAATGCTTTCTTAGCCCAGGTCAGCTCCCCTATGAACTTTTGATGTATTAGAACTTTAATGTTCAAATGAATTGACAAGTGATGGGTTTTACAATCAATGTGTGCAAAGGACGTGCCATTCCCAAGCAAGCTCAAGATTTATTAAATATAATGATAAAGAGGAGCATATCAGGTGGAGGCTACTGTGCAGTGTTTTGTTCCTCTATAGTTCATATATTGTTCAAGTTACACCTGTGATATCATCTGCTTTAAAGCTGGGCTGCAGCTCAGCTCTGTTTCAGTATTAAGTAAATGAAAGCTTTGAATCTGGTTGAAATGCAGAGTGTCAACCTGAATGCTTAAGAGAGGGAAAAAATAAATCTGTGGCATATTTTCCTTAATGCTTTGCCACAGGTTGATTTCTGAACTCACGGTACAGATGTTTTAAATATGATACAACCTATTTGTTCTGATGTTCCATGCTAATTCTTTGGGAAATATGTACTAAATTAGGGGAGTTTATGTTTTCTTGTGATGAAGTAGCTCAGCTCCCACCAGTGTTTGCAGGAACTTTCTCACTACTTTGTGCCGAGGTGTTTTTCTTTAATGGGTAAGGTTGGAATGAAGTGGCAGGGTCTTCCAGAGAAAAGCTAACTTACAGTAGTTTTTGTATAATGCTCTACAGATGTAGATGTTCCCCAGATGTGAACAGACTAGAAACTTAGTTTTGTCTCTGGGTATTCATTCACCATATAAATCTCCCAACACATTCTTATCTGCTATGTAAATAAGATGTGGAATTCCAATAGTGTCTCAGCCTTCTACAGCAGATGGTATAGTGAGATTTACCACACCATTACATTTAATGGGATTGAATTCATTTGGATTTCTTGATGTTCACTCTGTCCTTCTCTGAGCAGCAGTGTTGCCAATGTTCCTGATTATATATGATTTGAGAGAGTGCTTAAAGAAGGAAAAACCCTTTATCTTAGAAATACGAGTATTTTCTGTCAAATTTTAAAGTGTGTATGTATTGCATTTCAGAGGATTTATAAGCCCTATGAGAAAAGGATATTTAATGAATATTCAACAAAGAACTTGAAGTCATTACATTTGAAGATTTTTGTAAATATCAGCTATCCAGTTAACTGTTTTAGTACTAGCATCATTATATATTCATTTGGAAAGAAATGAGCTTTTTACCTCATCACATCAGTGAAGACAGAGTGAAAACAACAAGGAAAAAATCTATGTTGAGAAAAAAAAAGAATCTTTTAAGAACATATTTGAAATAGAAGTTTTTGATTTTCATTTCAAAGTAAAAATGGCTCACCGTATGCAGTAATTACACTAAATTAATAAATAATATTTTCAAAATTTAAGTGTAAACTGACACTGCTAAAACATAATTTAAAATGACAGTGTAAAACACTGTCAAATTCTTCAAGTGAATTTTCTTTTCAAAAAATGCTATTGCTGATGCCTTGATCTGCTTGTTCCACAAACTGCTGTGTACCCAGGGTGACATTTAAATGTATACAGATATCATATGTAGTCAGCCATTACATGTACTCTAATTTATTTTGTCTGCTTAACATTCTATAATTTCTGCAATATCTTATGTGGCCTAAAAATTTACTCAAACCAGTCTTACGGATTTTGTCATGCTATTGCTATCATTTCTCACAATAGTCACAGACCAACAAAATATTCTCACAGATCAGCTGACTGAGAAAAAAATGTTTCTTTTCATAATGAAACTTAATGAGGATTTCAGAGCTTTTCTACCTCAAAAGCACCCAGCTTTTCTAGTTAAGTTAAAGTTATTTCTAACGCCAGGCTTTAGGCTCAAGAGATCTGAACTGTTTCATAAATTATTTTATGAATTGTAAACCAGTCATCTGATCAGCAATAACACACTCTGTACTGTGTGCCAAGCAAGGATAGCAATCAAGCTGAATCTACATGCATGAATGAAAAAGCTGTAATTAGTACAGTGAATGGAAAAGATCTCGCTTTTCTCAACAGCCTATAGAGGCAAGACCAGCTCTACAGCTGATCTGATTTACACCCACAATTCCTATTCCATTGGGCACTCCAGCTTTTACTTTTATTTAGAAGGCAGATGAAAAAATGTAATGTCCAACTTCTGAAACCATTGGACCACTGTGGAAACCCCTGAAAGACTGATTTTTTTGGTCTAAATAGTATAGAATCATGGGAGAAAGAGATGTTTTCAGCAAGTCACCAAGCTAACAGTGAACAGAGCTATAACCACATCAGGAGCTCTGGGCTAGACTTGCCAGGAAGGGGCTGGAGGGGACTAGAGGTTCCTTTGCCCAGCTCCCCTCATCCTGCACACTCACAGACAAAGCCAAAGTGCAAAATCCAAACTGCCCTGCTAAAAATGCTGGGTTACAAGAGACAGAGTTTCAATGGAGAAATATTCTGCTGGAAAGTTAAGCAAGATGAGGTTTATGGCAGGTCACCCTCACCAAACACCACCACACAGGTGAGCAGGGCTTGCCAACCCTTGGGCTTGGCTGGCAGTCGTGGGAAGGCACAGCGAGAGAAGCTCCAGCTGTTGCACAGGGATCACACACTGCTTGCTGACTCTGAACACTAACAAAACCTAATCGTTAGGAAATAATTTTGCTTTGCTGCAATTTCCTGTGCAAAAAAAAGAAAAAAAAAAGGGAGAGGAATCAAAAAGAAAATTGTGGAAGAGGCAGTAAGGCAGCCCTGATTCATCTCTGCCATAGTTTATAATTGCAGTGAAAGTTAAGAGCTCTCTAAATCTTTCACTTCAGTGAGACTTCATGGACAAACCTTCCCCCCTTCAAAGACAATGCCTTCTGGTACAGCAGATCCACCTTTCTACACAGTCTGTGAGGTTCTTCTTCGCTCCCTGGCTTTGATGGCATTTGGATCAGACTGTCAGTACACCTCATTTTTCTATTGCTTACCCATAGCTCTTGTTGCTTCTATCAAGACATCTATGTTAGACAATATATTAATGAGAGATCTATATTGGTGTTAGGGAAAAGAACTACAGGAGGTTGTTGTAGGCCCTAAGGAGTTTTACTACTTTCTTTGATTTATGAATGGTAAAGAGTGGCTTTAAGGCTGGTTCTGTTTGTGACAAAAACAAACAAACTTACAAAACATCTTGTGGTTGGTTTCCTATGGTTTAAAAGTCAAACAAGCAAAAAGCCCTGAAAATGCTCAAGCACCTGTTATTTTTCAAATATTAATATTGTCAAGGTGAAAAAGGTAAGGGGAGAAGCAATTGCCATGCAAAACCCCCAAACTCATCCATACACTAATCCTGTTATTTGCATGTATATGAACTCCAAAGCCTTCTGAAGTATTTTTAAGACTTTTTAGACAGAAAAGTCCCCAAAACGAAAAACAAACTGCCCCAATTTAATTCAATTTTGCTTCAATATTGAACTTCTAATGACTCAAGCTGGTTTAAACAGACTTCCCATGAGATGGAAGCACTGTTTCATTCTGATTAAATACTCATTATTTAAACGTGTGTTTAGATCAGGTAATTTGAAAGCCTGTAAGAATAGATTTTCTGTAAGATACTGGAGGTGCTTTTGGACTATCAGAGGAGCTCCATTATTTAATATGTCCTTTCCAGTCCTACTGACATGAAAAGCATGGGAGAGAAAAGTTCACGATGTATTCATACACATCAAAGTATTTGGGTTCTGACTTTTACTAAAAGAATAACAAATTAATCTGAGTCAAAGGTCTGCTCTGCTGCCTTTTTTTTTTTTTTTTTTTCTTAATATATACTTTGGAATCTCCCAAGCAGGGGTGAGGCAATGACTGCAGCAGACAATTAAAGAGTAAACTTATATAAAGGAGTGATAAATCAGAATTCCATTTCTGTCTAGTCAATGCATCATTTACCCACTTAGATGCATCAAATAGAGGAATGTATCCACTTTTTTCTGTAAAGCACTATAGGATATATTAATGAGCCAGTGAAGGACGCACAGTACATGAAAAATACTGATCCTCAGGTGAATTATGAAATAGTAAATGAAATGGCTTTCATTGACTTACTTGGGGGCTGTTCCTAGAGAAATAAACACAAAAAGACATCTGTCTACACAGCCAGTAAAACCAGCCCAAAGAGCAGAAGGGAATTTGCCAGTGAGATACACCACATATAGTACAAGAGTTATTCTCCCTTCTCTGTACAATCCCAGGATGAAATAAACATATCCAGGCTTCCTAAAGTGGCTTGCTGACTCCCCACCACTGGTTATTCATACTAGCCATGTTACCCATGTAACTTGGAGCTGTCTAGACAATTTTTATTGAAAAAAAATCCATCCCAAATGAAAATTTAATCTCCTCTTCCCGTGTTCCCTACTTCCTTTAAAGATTTGCACTTTCACCAAAATTATTCTGAAAAAAAAGAACACAGTATTTAATTTAGCATTTAATTTAAAAGTGGGTATTATCTCTGTCTTTTAAGTTTCTCATTTCAGTTATTATTAATTAAACCTGATGTATAGGTTTTGGGTGCAATGATGCCATTGACTTAAGTCAGTGTTTTATGCACTGGGCATATCTTCAACACTATCACAGAACTGCTACCCCAGTCCAGCTTCACTATTGTACAAGACTTGAAGGTTCCCCACTTTGGATAGGAAAAACAACCAGAGTCTTCCACTAGAGTGCTTATGATAGCAACTCCAGATGGGAAAACATTTTGAAATTACAGAGAGCTTGTTTCTACATCTCTGATCACACTGAGTAACTTCTTGCTCTACAGATGGTGCCACTGACATCAGCACTTCCTGCTGAAGAGTCAGGTGCTAGACCATATAAAATCGAAACCTAAACCTGGTCCTAAATACAGTTCTAGCACCTGAAGAAGACTATTCTTTGATGAAACAAAAGGAAACCCATTTATTATTCCTTTTTTATTTGATAGTCATCATTTTTATATTTGTTTTAAGGTTATCACTAAAGGGAAAATTTCAGCTGCTTCTATTATACATTTGTGACAGCAACTCTAAATTTCACATTGCTCATGCAGTTATGAACAAGATAAATTTGAGTCATGGACCAAACCTAGAAGGTTGTAAATCAAAAGGCACCACAGGCACTCTGTGTTCTTGTTAGTCAGTCCCTAGGATTTAGATAGGAAAAAATTTTTAAAACATGAAAATAATATACTGTTAAAGTTGATTAGCTGGCTGTAGTCTCCTAGATACAGAAGATTCCCTCCTTTTGCACAGCAGGTGTATGCATGACTTATGCAGGCAAAGCTCAATTTTGTAAAGGTTAAATTTGATCAAATTGATTAAATACAGATCTTTCTTTCATTCTATCAGTATCACGTTTATGCTTACTGGTTAGAAACCTGTTTCTCAAAAGCCATAGTAATTTCCTTACTTTACTTGTTCTGATTGTTAAGTATCTAAAATTTCAAATAGAGAAACAATCCTTTTACTTGTAACTTGAAAGTGCCTTAAGTAACCCCCTACAAAAATGCTCCTGCTTACCTGGGACAAAAAAATAAGTAAACGTTTCTTACAGCCCTCTGTGCTTTGCACATTGATGCTCATGCCAGATGAAATATTTGCTTAAATTAAAAGTACTTTTTCTTTTATCAAGTCAGAAGAACAAAGATGATCACGCACTGGGAGGAATAAATTACCTTATTCCTTTTGGCCAAAACCGAAAACACAAGTCTGGATTTGCCAAAAGTTTAAAAATCAAGCTAAGAACTGCATATATGATTAGAAATTTTGATTTTGACAGGGATTCTAATAAAGCTGGTGAATGTTTAAAAATCCTGCTAAGCACACATTCATGAGTGTTGCATATGACTGGGGAAAAACTAGCCTAGTTTCTGGGAGAATGAAGGCATTGAAATCCCATTTCAAGTATCTGGTAGTGGATAATGTTCAACACCTTGTGGGAGTTACTGGGTCTAGGGGCAAGGCCTCTCGTTTACACCTGGACTGATGGCTGGTGGTGGGCAGGGTTTCAGTTCCTCACCATGAAAAAACCTTGGCATCATCCAGGAATTACAATGGAATTTATTCAGGGTCATTAACTACGCTGAGACAGCTGTGAGCACTAGTAAGATTTACTTAGCACGGGGATATAAAAATTAACCAATCTCCTAGATTATAGATACAAATCTGTGCTGTGAATCTGTACAGATCAATGCTAAATGAATCATTAATATTCTGTATGAAGCAGAAAAAAGAAGTTGATGAAAGCTGATCCTGCTACCTTGTCATTACACTCTCTATTACCACAGGTTCATCCAAAACTGCAAATCATTACAGCTTCTCCTGCATCTGCCACACTCCACTACTGTCCCTGGAGCACTCAGAGAGTCAAATATGTTTACTAAAGCATAAAACTACTAGCACCACTCATCCATGGTTACACAGACACATCTGAACATTACTTTAAAAGTGTCATAGACCTTATATTTATTGTTCTGAATAGACATTAGTCTCATGAGCAGAGCAGCACCAAGGACTGGAGCCTGGTAATTACTCACAGGATAGGTACACTGCCATTAGCTGCAATGAAAGCCTCTCTGTCTTTCCATGTCAGTGGATTTTGGCGCTAGGAAACACTTTCTTACATCAGACAGGAGAATTTAACTCCCTGCTTCTTCAGTCTTATGTACTTAGGCAATAAGACCATAATGTTGCAGGAGGTTTGGCTGGCTTTTGACACAAATTGCACCAGACACAGTACATGGATAATTAGAAGTGCACTCAGGCTCTGTTTTTAATCCAAGCCTTTTAATATAAGTCTCAAACCCAATATTTGGACTACCTGCAACATTTCATGATATTTTCATTTTTACAAAAACTGTAACCTCTCCTACAATGCAGATGAAATCTTTATTTTTTTTAAATGAAATTTTGAAAGTTTAACCTGTTGTAATAGTTATTTTGATTTTAAGCTAAATATTTTAACAGTTTCAAAATAAATATATCTTGTATGAACACTTTTAATGAAAATTGAGCACATTTTTGACGTCAACAAGCAGAAAAAAAACGACACTAAGCTCTAGCAGTGTAATTTTCTGTCAATAAAGGTTCAACTGTGCATTTGATATAAACACACTATAAATATCAAGATAGCATAAAACTGTTATGTTTTATATTTCTATATTGTCATATTTCTAATTAGAAGGGACAGGAATCTTTTCAAAGGGATTTTTATATAGTATAAGCTATATAAGGCAGCAGCAGCAGCACAAGGTCGAGGAACTCAGGGTCAAGTCTGACACCAAGGTGTTTCTGTAAGATGCTGTTTGAAGGACTGTGACCCAGGGAGAAGGGCACACATTCACCCAAGACACTAAACTGTGCCCGTGCTCTCTGTGCTCGTTAGGCAGCAGAGGTGTTAGTTCTGTAACACAGCTCCCAACTACTTCTTAATACACAGCATTTATGAGCACCAAAAATTGGAGCTACTTCTACTGCTATTCAAAATTTGATTGTTGAACTCATTCCAGTCTTTCATTGATGTGCTAGAGTAAATTGAGAGAGAGAAGAAGAGAAGCAAAACTAGCAATACCAGAATTTTCCACTATTTTTCTGGCAGCCCCAGAACCAAAAGCCAATGTGTGTTTTGGCAGAGTAAAACTTTCAGGCTGACGGGAATTGGGATTATTCTGGTTTACATCAGCTACTGGCCTGACCCAGGGCCTTTGGCACTGTCCTCCAAGGGATGGATTTGACAGGCTGAGAGGCTGGAGAGCAGCCCTCATCCCTCTGCACTGTGCTGCAAAGTGCTCTGGGGTGGAAAGTGGGGCTGGAGGCTCCACACACTGACAGAAATCAAGGCAATGTGCCATAAGGCTTTTTATAACTCGTCTCTCAGCCTCACAGAAGGCAATAGGCAGCCTTTTTTTCTTCACTAAAAATCTGCCTTTATGCATTGCTCATATTCAGCTCACAATCAGATGCTATGCAGATCAGTGCCCAAAATATCAATCCAGCCAAATGTTTGCCAGAGCTTTAGGGAAGCCTTACAGTCTCAGAACTATTTGCATTCTGAGTTGAATGTGCTTTAATTTCTATCTACTAGCATCTGCTATTGTTTTCACAATCTTTTAGATGGGTTACTTGGTTTATTAGCGACAACTGCGGTTTGACTTTTTTTTTTTTCAACTTTTCCCTCCCCCAGTATGGAAAGGCAGCAGACTATGTATGAAACTGCTACAAATTGGTCCATCCTGTTCATTTGATTTGACATGTTTATTTTGAGGTTTGCTTTCCAGTGTCCACCCATGCCTCAGAACAATACAATCTAAGTGCCACATAGGTAATACTTCTTAAGGTATATTACAGTTGTATTTGATCTTAGCCTGTGCTGACACCTTTCCTTCCCAGTCTGTGTTCATGTCCTTAGTCACTTACTGCCTTTTCTCCCCAACCCACAAGCACATTATTCTGTAAAAGACCTTTCACAGATATATCCTCCTTTTTCACTGATACATCCTCCCTGCTCTACAACTTTTATTCCCCGAGCCTTTCATTAGCAGATGCCAATCTCCTATTTATCACCTGGCACCAGAGCATTTGCTGGATTTTCTGTTTCTTTCCAGACCTGTGCTTCAGATCTTCCTGGGCAGACCAAGCTGGGAAGAGAGGTGATGGCAAAAACAGTCATGGGGAATCGCATTCAACTATGAAAGCAGCAGGCAACAGCTGTGGTCCTTGAACAACAAAAAGCTTAGAACATTCACCTTTTAAATTTATCTAATAAAAATGGATGATACTGGTGTGGGATGGATTCTAGCTGCTTTAGGCTGGTGTTTGGATGAGCAACAACTCAAAGATCCTCAGGAGTCCTCGCTTAAGAGAGTGCTGATTCTCCCTCTGGTTTGCTTTCCAGTACTTGGGAAGCACTAATGAGTGTTTTAAATCAAAGAGCATCTCAAATATTAATGATGTTTCAATGTGCCTCCTATTTAACGTAAAGCAGCACATAGCTCTTTTCAGTGGATTCAATTTTTTTTAATAGATTTTGCTCTCTAACTGGCATTAGCAGGAGACCTCTGAGTGGTATTAACATATTAAGGGTGCTTAGTTCCCTGCCTGTCTGCATCCCAGCCACCCAAAGAGTAACAGTTATGGCTGAGCTTGTGGAAATTCCTTTCAGGAAGAGATTCATATGCAAACACCTTTTAGGCCTTTTGGTTTAGCACATCACTGTATTTTATATTTTTATAGGGATTGGCTGTCAGAAGAGAAATATCACGTCACATTGTTTATATATACCACCATTACAAAGACTTCATGTTTAGCTGCAGCTCACTAGGCCTGTTTTCCTTTTGGGGGGTACTTTGTGCCAAAATGAGAGGAAATAGCATTTCCTCTGAGAGTAATGAGCAGCTGGTGCTTTTGCCCTGGTGTTTATGGGATGTAATAGGCACAGTGGCACATTTGGAACTGGTTGGAGAGAAAACTAAATGCTGCTTTCTTTTATCTTTATCACCCCCTCTCCCAAGAAGGCTTTTCAGTGTCTATGGTTTATACCAATTTTAGAAAATGCAATAAAAATAAAACTGCAGCACTTTGCCACAATGTACTCAGATATTACAATGTACTTTTTGTAAAGATGGACTGTTTTTATCTACTGGAACCAGAAAAACTAAGACAATAAAATATTTTTAAAACTTCTCCAAATAGCTCTTGGAAGAATTAAAGCAAAGGGGGTACATCTGGAAATCATATTTGCAGAAAAACCACTGAAATTGCCAAAATCTGTACGTCTGCTCTTCTGGCCATTGTCTGACCTTAACTTGCATATTCATGGCTGACGTTCTCATCCCAAGAAACTTTAAGCCAGTGTAAGGACAACAGTAGAAGAACTTTAAAAGTAGTGATTTCTTCTATGTTATATTTACCAGTTCTTCCAGCAGTGTAAATTGGTGTAGCTCCATTAGCTGTGACAGTGCTATGCAACTCTCTGAAAACAATACAAACCCATTGAAACAGAACCAGGATCTGCTCCTTTATGCACAGCACTTCAGACTGACTGATTAGACCATTATGGATGGTGAATAGGGGTGGCAAACACTGTTCCACAGATAATGTCCTCTTCATCAGCCATACTAATTGGTATTTGTGGTGATCGCATAAACACTGCATAAACTAATGATCCACACTTGATAGCATTTCAGTAGCCAAAAAGTATTTGTTTGTGTTGATATAATGCAATGAAACACATAATTATCTACCCTTCTGCTAACAGTGTTTTTTATGTGGATCACCATTAATCCAAAGACTTAAAACATTCTCAAGTAGTGATGTCACATTAGTGATTTTAGCAATGAGGTTATGGGCAAGCAAAAAGCAGTACTCTTCCAAGAAGTTTACATAAAGGGACTTTAGAAGAGTGCTACTTAGGTATTATTTGGCTAATAAATCTAGACACATGCTTATAGAACTATCTTTTTAAACAGTTCAAGATAATATAAGTTGTAAAAGTGCTTATTTACTCAGCATTGCCCAAAATTTGCCACCTAAACACAGATTTAGGCAGCTTATTTGGTTAACTTTAGTTTTTCTCAAATTACGACCTTCCACAAAAGCAAGTTAGAAGTAGGATATGTATCTAGGGAATGCAGATGTGAATTTAAAATTGGTACAATTTTATATTATAAATATATAATACTGTATTGTATCATTACTTATAATACTGTAAGAACACAGATTAAAAAAACAAGTTTTAGCATTTCTCAGGAGAAACACATCATGGTCAGATCCGTGGTCATGGGAACCTCCAAATAGGTTACAATTCCTTGAATATTCACAACCTACATGAGACAAGAAAACTCTACACGAGCCAGAAAGTTATTTACTTGGGTCATATTAAACTGTGACAGGCATTAAACTTGGTTTCAGGCTTTGCTGCCAGCTGAAGTTCAGACTGGGGATGCTGAATTCGAGACATATGAAACATTTTAGGCACAGTCCAACACAGCGTTTCTGACATGCTTCTAAAATGAAAGAGATGACGTGAGGGGGTACCTTGGTCATGCCATGGAACATCAAATTGCTTTCTCAGGGACACACAAGAGAAGAGCTCCTCTCTGTAACTTGGATCCCTGTCAGCATCACCACAGGCCAGCTCAGTTAGCTCACAAGGCACTACTGCTGTTTTCCTCACATTTCCTTACCTCTCCCACACATTCCTCTTTTGGACACAGCCTTCGGGCTAAAAGACTACCTGACCATGACATAGCCCTGCCCATTTTCCTTTTTTTTCATGCTTCTCTGACACCAAACTTCCTGTATTATCCAGAAGTAACTATGACTTGCCTTGCCTTGCTGTCACCAACATCCTTCTTGGACATCTGTTTAACTTCATACTCCATTTACCTTGGCTCTTTCATTGTAGGATATGACAGTCTGCCTTCAAAAAATCTGCAGCTGGAGGGCTGCAGGAAAAAACCTAATTCAATGCAGGAAGACTATACAGAACCATATTTATAGCCAGATATCTCAGCTGTATTCTGATGGTGCAGGAATATATTGTGCCCAGTTTGCTGAAAAGGGAATTTATCTTGCTTATCAGCATGAGACTGAGTACATTACAACATTTCTTTTCCTTTTTTCTTTCCTTTGCATTTGAATGTTTTAAGTAAACTAAAATAAAATTCAAATTAAGCCTGGATCAGCAAGCCCAGTCCTGAAAAACTCTACATACTGCAAAACTGGGTCCATTTTTGAAATCATCTGCTATCTTACCATTCACTTTAGCAGCAATCTGGATTGTACTTACTCTTCAAAAAGTCTCTTACATGACTCCTCCAGAGAAAAAGGGACTACAGGAGTATTTTCAATATTTTTTCTGAGTTATGACCATTACACAAATTTCCAGAAGAGACCAGGTGTGCTCCAGCCTGATGTCTTCTACTTTACACTAGGAGTTCTAGGAGTCAAGCAGCTCCAGAGCTCTTCCTCCTTGCAGCAAGGAATGTATCTTTGGAAAAGCATCCCAGAGAAAAATGCAACACATAAGGCTTCCAGTCCCTAGACTGCATGGTTAAATAGCGTTTAGGAATCAAAACAGACAAGCAACTAGTAGGAACATTTGTACAATCCCTCTGAGACTGCAGAGAGGTTTTCTAACATTAGCAACCTCCTTAGGAGAGTTTCTGCTTCGTAAATGCTTTTCACACAGTTCTGCCCCTTCCCTTAAGCTCTTTCCATTTAGTGAGTCCTTGTTCTCTTGTTCAGAAGCTCTAAGATGGTCACAAGGTTTGGATTACCTGACACAGGACTAAGAGGTTGTGACAGCAGATTTAAAAGTGTTGGCAATTCATACTAAATATTATTCAGTTGAGCTGATGGAAGCTGTTAAATTCCCACTTCTAGTCACTAAAATCTACATCTTATAGCATAATTAGTGGTTTGGGGTTTCTTGTTCCACCCCATCTTTAGTCCATGTTTCACCCTTCAGTGGGGTAAGATGGGAAAGGGGCTTATTAAGCTTCTGAAAAAAAAAATACTGAGTAAATCTTGCCACCAATAACCTGTGCAAACTTCCCCTGGTCAGGAATACATTACTGACAACTTACAGCAAATACATAGGAATTCATCTTCTTGTTGGAGTGAGAATATGGCACACCTCACATCCACTGCCACTTTGCTCCATTTAAGGCAGATTTTTTTTTTAATAGTAGTAAATCTGGACCTTTATTTTACATATAATAAATCATCTTGACCTGCTGCATCAACCACCCAGCAGGTGGTAGACCCAGCAATTTCTCCTGGAAGAACTTAGCACACACCTCAATGTTCTCATGAATACAGCACAGTCAGTTTGATCTCTGAGCCCAGAATTAAAATGTGCAGCCATATTTCAAGCTCCATCTTTGGGCTTCCCTGGCCTGCATGCCTGCCCTGCTGCAGTCCCCTCTCCGATTCAGACCAGCTGCTGAGTCTTTCCCTGCCTGCTTAGCAGAGACTCACTTATGTCTTATAGCAAGCATTCAGAAACTCATTTTCAGCCTGGTAGGACATGATCCTGACTGTCTTTTGTGTGTCTTCTCCAGTCATTAAATGTTTTATGTTTCTGGGTCCTGCTAGTGGAGTTTCTGTGCTCATGGAAAAGTGTGTTCAAAGCAACGACCAGAGGAGGCTTGCACAGCCACCAGATTGCTGTGAGGTGCACATCAGATTTCTCCCAAAACCCCAGAGGCCATTTCAGCTGCCTGGGACTAGTGGAGCACAGGAGTATCTCACCAACCTGGCCACAGCCTTGCTGAAACAGCTGAAGAGGAAGGTGTGTAAGCTGAAGTTGTTCAAAAGTTGATCTTGTACTTGATGTGTAGAGAGACCTATGAAAGACTGCACTGTGGTGTATATGGAAAGGCTACCCCAACAGAAGTTGTGTTTATTATATGCAAAGTTCTCCAAATGGCTGGCAGTGCATTGGCTGCAGCCCCACAGCACAGGTCTCTGTCCTCAGAGATACTTGGGTAAAAATCTGTACTGGTTGTACATATGGTTTCA
This sequence comes from Erpornis zantholeuca, assembly GCA_013400515.1. Classification (NCBI taxonomy): domain Eukaryota; kingdom Metazoa; phylum Chordata; class Aves; order Passeriformes; family Timaliidae; genus Erpornis; species Erpornis zantholeuca. Next base: position 47,595 of record VZTN01026729.1, on the reverse strand, counting down.
CATACAATGACAAGCCAAGCCCCAGTAACTCCTAAGAAGACTCCCAAAAGGCACATAGCTTATCAGCTCATTCCTGTTTCATTTCTACTCCTTTTAAAGCCAAAAATAACTTTTCCCCTGATTCACCAGCTATAAACCCACTGGAATGTTCTACAGTGAGTCAATCAGTTTGTCATGCCAAGACCAGTAAGAAGTGATATTTTATAATTGCACATAAAAGGACTGGAATGATCTTTTGCATCTTTATTTACTTCTATTAGAAAATGTCTTGGCAGACTTAGCCATTAACATTTTCTGCTTTCTCAAGGAAAAGATAATTTATCCTCTTAAGGATATTAGACTCCTGTGTATTGTTTTTCCCCATTTGGTATCCTTGATTCCCCCTCCTGAACACTTGAGTGCTTGCAATCAGCACACAATGACACTTACTAATAACAACTGAACTACAACACCCCACCATAATGTTCTTCTAATACCATATATAACACCATACAACATCAGCAATGTGGAGCAGCTTCGCTGTGCAGAGATTTGAGTCTCCCCATACCTACATCTGTTTTCTTTTCCCTCTGGTACATCTGCTATGGAGCGTGACCCCTGCTGAGCACAGTGAGACCCAAAATCGTGTCTTTTGCTGTAGTTCTAAGCCCCAATTCAAATTCTGGTGCTTGGCTTTAATTTCTAACAAAACTGACAGATGCTGTATCAACACAAGGGCGTGTGGAAAGCTGTGTGTCATGTTCTGCTGTCTTTGTTATGCTTATTATATTCTACTGGAGGTGGCCAACAAACAAATTCTCTAGCACACCTTCTTGTTACATTATATGCCACATTACCAGCAACAAGAGAAATATATGAGTCACATATGGGAAAAGGGAGAAGAAATGTTATATGGCTAATCTGTATAGCAGACCTCTAAATTTCAGTGCTGCTTTGCTTGCTTCAGACAGCAACAGATAGAAAAATATTCACTGATGAAATTATCATCTTTTTTCCTGCTGTATTTTGTCCTTATTAGTAACAGACATACATAAATATAGTCATAGACTGGAGCAGCTGCTCCATCAGTTACAAGACTGCAAGTCTTGGGTATTCCGGGGGTCCCTGAGCTCTGCAATTCCTTCTGCACCTTCCCACAGCACGAGGAAGTCCAAGAAAATTTAACTTGTAGCCCTCTCTTTCCCCAGGAGGAAGAGAAATATATAAATCCTTATTCCTCAGAGAGAGGATGTCTTGAATTCATACCAGTTTTTTTTTCTCTATTTAATTCTACAGGTCTACTTAACAAGGCTTCAAGTCCTCTACTGGCATCTTCCTTTTAAAGCTCTGCAGGCTGTTCCATAAAAGACTGCTGATGCAATCCTTAGAGTGCTTCTTTCTCCTCACATTTATGAGTAGCCTATACAACAGCTGATCAACATCTCCATAACCAAAAGTTAAAGAAGTCTATTCCTATTGCTGGGTAAAATAAGGATTATAGGCATATGCATGCATGCTCCTTCAGATAGGCACTGTCCACCAGCATTAGAGATGCATTACTGAGCTAAACAAAATTTAACATCCATAATGGCTGTGCCATATAACTTTAGAGAGATGCAACAGATGTTTTACCATCCTTGGACCTTTATTGGACCTTCCCAGCCATGTACCTGAGCAAATCCTCAGTGATGTGTTTTACTTGTCCTTCCCCCTGCATGGAGGTGGCTGAGCACTTTACCAAGCTAAGCTCTCAAGGCGCCTCAGACCTTCATTCTTTCATAAGTGGACTTCAGATTCCTGAGGCAGGGGAGCAGAGCAATTGCTGGGCTTGAGGAAAGCCCTCCCTGAGCCCCATTCTGTGCTCCATTCACCAAATCTCAATCCTTCCTTGCTTAATAGGAAACTATTTGCTTCTTGAGCAGGTTGTCTTCCTAAAGGGCAGGCTGGGGAGAAGAGCTGGGGAGAGCCTAAAAGGTCTTTGATAAATTTAGCTAAACGCTCTTCATAACAACTTAATATTGTTAAAAGTAAAGCTAACAGTAATCACCTTATTTGAAAGGTGCAATCACATTATACACAATGAAAAACTATGCCAAGTTAATGTGTAAGAGGTTTGTTCCATTTCTTTAGAAAAACAGGAAAATTCCATAAATAATAATAAAAAAACCTCTGCTCTCTTTATTTTCTAAAGAGTTTGACTTTTTCCCAATATTTTTAAATGAGAATTTTTACTTTTCTTGTGTGGAACTTTCTCCACTTTTTCTCTACTACACCCTCTCCTCCCAACACTCTTTGCTTCTAAAGAAGTTTAGAAAGGAAATAAAACCTGAACAGTAACTGTTATTCTTTGTTTGGGGAAAGAAAAATTTGAAAAGAAAAATTATTAAGGTGATTTTTGATTATGTACAAAATGTTTTGACAGCTCTGTTTTGATTTATGTATCATGGGATAGATTTATGATCTTTTCAATGCTATTTTACAGTATAAGCATTTTGGGGAAAATGCCCATACAGCATGCTTGTGTTTCAACCATTGCTGTATCCACAGGGGACAGAGCAGCCCAACACACAGCTCTGCAGTGGTAAACAAATGAAAGCCCAACTGTGTTTCCCTGTAATATTTCATCCATCAGAAAATCACATATGAAAACCCAATGATTAGGAAGCTAGCATGCTCCCGGATTTCTGGGCTGAAAGAAGCTCATCCCAGCAGCTTTCACATCTACAAGGCAGTGCCAAGTTATCAAAACAGCACCAGCAAAGCAGCCCAGCCCCATGCAAAGCAGAGTTCCAGACTGCACTTGGGCTCACTGCTCTGCAAAGACCTTGTGTTTTACCCAACATTTCCCTCTCATTGGTTTCGATTGCACCATAATATTTTTATGATGTGGGATTTGACAAGACTGGTTAAGCAGCCCCAACTGCTTCCAGTCTACACAGTCTGATAGTTGTCCTAATACTTGCTAACACTACCAAGAAACAATATGCAAACCTGATATAGTAAAAATGAGACTGAAGTTTTGCTAACGCTAAACATACCAAGGTGTTCAGAGTACTTTAGGGTGTCCAATGCATAATTACAAATAAGGATTGGTAATTCATCTCTGTTTCTATGTCCTAGGACATGACATCGTTTATTCTAGACAGGCTTTCCATTTCTGTATATTTTTTACTTTCCTACCTAAAATAAAATCACAGGGAAATGATCATATTTAAACAACTAATAGGTTCCCACTGACACCAAATTGTAAAGCATTATTTATTGGACAAAGGACAGTTCAGAAATTTAGTGGCACACAGGCAGAGGTTAAGGCAGTCATTGTCAGCCACTGTAGCAGAGAGCCTGGTTTTCTGAGACATCACAGCTTCAGGAACTATTTAGACTCATTTACATTGTGTATCAAATAAATATCATCTGTGTGAATGGTGAGTGTGAAATGTTAGAGATTTACACCCACTTCATATTTATGCTGTACTCCTTTAAGTAATTATAGAGACCAACAAAACTGGGTAGACAGTATTCTTATGGTTAGCATTTGTAGAGAGGAAGTCCTGAAGCTTGAATTCCCCTCGCTTTCACAACACTGAAAAGGAATTCTAAGCAAAAATAAAATACTGCCAACATCATCTGAAACTAATGTAAGAGAAAACTTTGCTCTGATGTAAATGAGATTAAGGCCAAGGAGTAGACAACTCTCAGAGAATTTACAGATCTCACCTGTTTTCTTTTTATTTCTGAAAAGGAGGTTGCAGTAATAACTGAGCCTACAGCAGTTGCAGAGCTTTCTCTTTAGTCCCTTGTATATAGATAATTTTTAACAGCTCTGTGTTAGCTCCTCTCCATGAGAGTTACAATGGAAATTGCAGAGTTCCACCCTCGGACCTGCTCTTGCACTGATTTTAGACAGTGAAGTCTCAAGTGTTCTTCAGCTCTCCCTCCTGCAGCCACAGATTTCATGACTGATCAGGTCACCTGCTTAATGCTACTCCAAAGTCCAAAATAAAAAAAAAATGTTTGGACTTTTAATTCCAACTTATGTGCCTAATATATTCCTGTTTAGTTAATATCTTTAATCTTGATCTGATGATCACCCTCCACGTGCAGTCATCCATCCACTAGTCACCTAAAACCGAGATAAATCCATTTTTCTTTCAAGCTGAGTTTTCCAATCTTTTAATTGGTGTCCAATTTAGGTCACAGTGAACTGGGAGGATACTGAATAAATCATTATTCTTCCTCCATGCTTCATCTGGTCTTCTCTGCTGGTGACTGTTTCCTTCACAGTACTACTGGAGCATGTACTTCGACTTTGTGTGGATGTCAGAGAAGACAACCCACATGTGCTGTAGCTAGCGTGTGTGTAGCATGTTGTCACCAAAGCAACAGCTGCCTGATGACTCAAAGTGGTTCTGTTTGTTCTGTGTCAAAAAGAGAGAAATGCTACTTTGATGTTCTAGCGTGCATCACAGTACCAGACATATGCACAACAGAGACAACAGCAAGCAGCACAATCTGGTTTCACCCCATATCTTTTAGGTATTTTCCAAGGTTAAAAAAAAAAAACAACCCAAAAACACAAACCAAAAAAACCCCAGTTTAATTCTCTAAGCAGTGAACTGCATTATGACACTTCTAAAAACAAAACAATAGTTCTCCCCCTTTCTTCAAAGCACGGACCACCCATATATTATATCATCTAATCTTGCCAGAAAGATGATGGCAGGATCTGCCCATTTACGCACAGGAAGCAAACTGTTGAAAGTTGTCCTTTCTAAACACATGATTTTCAAATTATCACAAGAGAGCTTTTCATAATATAAAGCAAAATAATCAGCAGATTGCTAAGAGCTACAAGAGGATTTTGTTTTTGTTGTATGAAAGTTCTTCATATGGCATTCACAGCCGACTGGTGAGATCACTATTCTCGGTTGCCAGCTTCACACACTTTCAAGAAACAATTTTCCGCAGCTGGTTGCACATGGCATTCTTTGAAAATTAGGAGCTTTTCAGGTGTTTCAACATGAGCCTCCAGAGATTGAAGCATCAAATTATATCTGTCACTCTATAAAGTGTAAAGCTAAAGGTCCAGCTAAAGGCATCCATGATCCAGATGAGCTGCAAAGCTCCTGCCAATCAAGTAGCAAGCCTGGAATGCCAGAGAATGTGGGGACTCAGGGACAGATGATAGAGTGAATACTTTTGGGTCCATGCCCAAGTAGATTAGGGGAAATAAGAGCCTCCTGCTACTTAAGCATGGAGATACAGCTTCCAGGGAGGAGACAGGATCCGCCAGGAGCAAAGCTTGCCAAAGATGGTTTCTAACAGCCAGCTCAGAAATCATCTTGTGATTTTAACAACCAGTTTCACTGAAATGTGCTCCAGCAGAGTCCTGCAGCTAGTTATGTTATAATGGAAAGGGCCTGTAGCCAGTTTGTAATCCAACTGCCTAAGAAGAGCAGGAAATTAGAGGGGATACTGCCATTACACCCAATGTGCCAGCTCAGACTCAGCACTCATGAAGGCAGAGCTCAGAGCTGCTCTCTTCAGATGAAGCAGCAGACAAGGTCTCCTGCCACAGAGAGGTGCAGTTCAGCAACAGGCAAAATCTAACCCTCCAGTTTGCCAAGTCAGCTACATTAAAATGTCATCCTCATGCAATCGAGTGTTACTGCAGTCAGTCTGCTCATCATCTCCGCGAAGAGTTTTTACTGCTGTTTGTGCAATAACATCCCATCTTGAAATGGTGTCTGTTAAACTTGCACCATATTTCATTAACTCCTGCCATTTCCCATCACAATCTCTTTGAATTGCAGAATGTTATTCAATTCAGTTACTATTTGGATTTCTTCCAGAGCTGTATGGCTCTGAGAACAGCACACAAAACAACAACATTGGCTTGTATTATTTTCAACAGCTCCCTTTGTTGTTTTCTGATGATGATAAATGTGTGGTGAAATAGCTGAGAATGTAATCAACAGTGCTGATTTTGTATTCACCTATATTACAGTCTATTATATATTTTGCAGTTTCTGTAGTCTGTGACCTTTTATATTAACACTGCAGTTGTTGCTATTATAAGGGTAATTTTTTCCTCACCAAAACCAAAGTGAAACTACAAAACTTCTGTGGAAGTCTCTAGTGGAACAGAGAACAAAATTTAGCCCCCATTTTACTCCAAAATTTTTAACAGTTTCTAAAAAACACCAAAGATGTGAAAGGCAAGATAAAAAGATAACATACTCTACTACTTTCCACTGAGAATGATTGATTTCTTAGCAGACGAAACAATGTGAACCTTAAGAATTGAAGGTTTCTTTGTATACCTATAATATTGAAGCCTAGGCTGAGCAACCATGACAGCTCTAGCTAATCATTAGAAGTTTAAAGGAAACCTCATCACTTGAATCTATACCCTGAAGTTTCTGTGTGATTCACCCATACAAGAACACACCTAACATCTTTGCAAGGTCATGATACATAGAACCAGAGAAAGAGTTTACATGGAGTTATCAGAGGGTTTGACAGTGCACTAAAATTTCTCTCTGCCTTTAAATGGAGTTAATCAGAATCCTTATATTTCTTTCTTTAATGTAATCAAGTATCTGGCAAAACCTTATCCTGGTTCTGCAGTAGGCACAAGACTAAAATTCTGCCCTTAATTATTGTTAAATACATAAATTTATTTACATTTTTGTCTCAGCTTGCCTTCCTTTTTCTGCCTATAGGTTAGAGAGTCAAAGCTGTTACTGTGAAATTAAACCATTTAGAGACTGAAGTTACAAATTTTTATTTCCAATTTTAGTATAAGGAGGGACACTTAAAAACACCCTGTCCCATAGCAGTTTTGATAGGACTGAGTGTGTGGTCTGGGGCTGGGTTCTGCACAATGCCATGCTGCAGTAGTATGGGCTGTATTTTATAGTAACTTCTCTAGACCAGCTGCAGAGAAAAAATCAGCAATAAAATTCAAATGATGTTTGTCATAAGCTTCTGCTCTTGTATCGCTACGTTTGTGTACATGAAATGTAATATACTAGTGAGAATGTCCCCTGACATGGAGCTGATTTTTATATCCTTTAAATTTACCACGAGCTTTACAGATGCTGCAATCTTTTATTCCAGTTCTAGCAATTATAACGTAATCTGTGCTAACACTGCAGATTACTAGGGCAATTTTGAAGATAAATGATCACATCTCCATTTCCATCTGCTGGCCCAATCAGGAAAATGGTGAGAATAAAACCTAGCCATTATATTGGTGCATTTTGGTGCTTGTCTGGCAGTCTCCTCAGTCAACCTTATTGGGCCATGGAGATGGGAAGAAGGCACCCAAATCTCCCCACTTTATGTCTCCATTTCCCAGCTATGCAAAGGTTCAAACATTAATCTTTCTCTCAGTGGGCATACTCCAGGATGTGAGTAATGTACAGTTCCTTGTATTCAATAGAAGGTTTTTCTAGGTGTAAACTTGGCACATTTCTGTCCCTACAGCTGCCATAATGACAAGCTCTGGTCAGAGTCCTTAGCCAAAGCCACAGCCAGTCTTTCTCATCCGAGCACTGGAATACAACCAGGACACTCCTGTTTCATCTGGTTTTGTTGGTCTAATCTATATCCAGGTACCAGTTTGCAATAGATGGGGACTGATTAAAGAAAAAAACCCAAACACCTTCAAAACGTGCTTAGATGTCAGTTGATTTTAGAGCACAAACTAAACAGCCGAAACAAAACAAACACTTCTCCCTGCCAAAGCAGACAGACTTCCTGATTTCCTCCTCCCCCTCTGTCTCTAAAAAGCCTGTCTGAAAAAAATTTTTCGAGAAAATCAGGTTTGCAACTCTCCTGAATATAACGGTATCAGGTTGTGCATAACCGCTCAGACATTTCTTGTATCGTCAGGTGCAAGGTTTCATACCCTTGGAATGTGTTTCAATTCAATGATCAGAAAACAAAAATATTTGGGGGTTAGGAAACTAGAAGAACAATGCAACTGTATTTTCAAGGGAATTATTTGCAGCACATTTCTACTAGTAATTATTTTTTGTTCTGGTTTGCAGCGCTTCTGCTTCTGGCATCTCATCTCCTTCACAGCAGCCAGCAATTGAATTAGAATCGTTGCTGAACAGCGAGAAAAATCTGTCATAGAAGTCATGTTGACAGACAACTTTGTTCTCTTCTCATTGCTATTTTCTCTTTATTGTATTTAGATCTGAAAGTCCACACCTAGAAGTGAGCAGAAATAGACACAAATCATATTTGTGTAGCCTCTTCCTCCTTTGTCCTGCTTTTGTCTTTAGCAGAGCTCGCATTCAGCTGCTCTCGTCGGGGGGAGATAACCAGCCAATCTTTACTACCCACGGTGCCTGGCAGCACGTTAAATCCTACCTTTTCTCCAGCACACTGTGCTAGCGCTGCCTGTCTCCCATTATCATCCTGAATGACTAACAGGAGGAAAAGGGGATCGAATTCTTCCTTTATAAATACTGGATGTCGCTGGTTTTGTGTGCGGGGCTGCGCTTCTCAGTGTGACATCACAGCTCCAACAGCACCCGGTCCATGGACCCAACACTCAAAGCCAAGCCATCAAAGCTGCCTTTCTCATAATCCACTGCAGATTATGTGTGGTGAGGGGGTTGGGCCGTGCTTTGGTGAGGGTTTTTTCCCCTTGGACAATGTTTTACTATATAACTCACTGTTTACAGGCTGTGCCTTCACAGGCACAAGCAGGCACTGAGCCCTCTGTACTGCTGATAAAAAGGGGCTCCATCCTGGTGACATTGCATTCTCTAAGGTTATAAAAACCTTGAAAATCCTAAGAGTGAGAGAAATTAAGTGAGAGAAGTAGTGAAATAAGTACATCTCCTTCACTTTTAAATTACAACTATAAGTACCACCGAAGATACAACTTTCAGAAGTCAATTGGCAGAAGAAAACTGCACACAGCAAGTTTGATGCAGCTCCTATCTCCAGTGACAGAATACTTATAGATAAAACACCTCTCTCCAAAACTTAAAGAGGTAATAATTCTGCTAAGTGCTGTTTCTGCAGAAATTGACACATCCTCTTGCTCTATAAAGCACATGTGTGGAGGACCACTCAGTGACCTCCCTGACTGAAGCCAACCTTTAACTAATTCACCAATGTCTTTGAGCCTGCGGCACCTCAGATCAAAACACTGTTGTGGAATGAGCTACAGATCCTGCTGCAGCAAAAATAGGTCTGGCTCAGGATAACATCCCATGGGTTCTTCCAGGGAAGCAAACCTTTGAGGGCTGGTGCCTTGCTTTGCCATGCAGTGTGGAACAGATCATAGGGTGGCCCCAACTTCCCAGCCCTGCACGTGGGAATAATGCAGGGCTACACTGACAGAGACAGGAACGAACTCTGCTATCACTGGTGCCAAAGGATGAACACCACCATGCTTGAGCACCACCTGTGTGTTGTGGCTGCTTTTGGGAAGAAGTTTCCTTCCCCTTTCTGATCCCTCCACAGAATGAAAACCACTGCCATGTACTTATATTAGGAAAGGAAGGAACATAACATACTTCCTGTTCTTATACACCCATAGAAACCCCTTCTAAACCTGGTTTATTAAATAAAATAATAAAGACAACCAAAAGTTGAGCCAAAACGCTAAAAAACTTGTGTAGCCAATTAAGCCTAGGCAGTCATTTTGAGTAAAGCCCATCCTCATGGGTCTATGGTGACAATTCTTTGACAAGTTCATTAAGATTATTTTTTTCTGCAGCAGCCAATGTCTGTCAGCTCTCTGAATTGTTTGCACAAGCTTTGCAGACACAGGACATGAACAGTACCACCAAAAGCAAATATTTGTTCTTAAAGCAGAAGCTATGTTCTCCGCCTCCAGAACAGGCTTTACCTTTTGCAGATATTCGTGATAGTTTTGCAGTCATATTTACGTTTGTATAGTCAGAAGTCAAAAAAGATACAAAAAATGACAGCCAAATACAAGACATAATTTATACTCTTCCATGAACACAATGAAAGACCAGATGTTGAAAACTGGAAAATGCCATTTGATATTTCACTCCTTTGTGCAGCATGTATTCTCTCCTATGTGTAAAATAAAATTCATTGTGGAGGGGAATATTTTTTTCCTTGAGGACAAGTACTCAAATACAGACACATTTTCTTTCTTGTGACAGTGACAGCTCCTCAAACACACTGACTGCATTTTCTTTGAATAGATGTACAGAGTTTTTACATACTCCCATGATATAACATATATTAGGCCTGTTACTGCTATCATGGGCAGCTTTAGACTAAATTGCAGGACTGAGATAACCACTAGTCTTATCTGTGGGTCAAATCACACCGAAAAAGGAGTGAAATGGGCTTTGAATATGTGGTCTAGCTTGATCACATTAATGTCAACTGCTAGGATCAGCTTTAAAGCCATAACTCCCTGATAACTGGAATTTTTCTACTTTATGCAGTGTCCTCTTACGCATACCTGTACACAGAGACCCCCACAAGTTAAGCAGAAACAAGACACATGCAGAATTTCATGGGTTCATAGATCTATTAATGCTTGTGTATAAATAGTCTAGGTTGCACAGAAGTGATTTTAAAGTTGTACGTTTTAATGTGAAACTACTTTAAAACAACAAAACTGAAATAATGTTGTTAATGCTTGCTATCCCTCAACAAAATGCTTGGCATGAAGAGTGTCTGTAGAAAGCCACATTGATAATTAATTTGGTGTCTGATAAAAGTGAAATTATGAATAATTATATTCATTGAAATCTCAACAAGAACCAAGTGAAAATAGTTTTTGCTTTTCAACTAACCTTAACATTCAGGTCACATGTAAAACTAGAAAGGGTTTGTATATATGCATGGATGCATACCATCACTTGAAATGTTATTGCTATGAGGAGAAATTATCTATTACTACAGAAAATAAATCTCATTACCTTGTCAAAACCTTTCAACTGGATGTTTCTACCTTGTAACTTCACAAATGGAAGACTATGTGGAATAAATAATATCATTCATCTCTAAAATCCCAAGACATCAGTATGCCACACAAATTTTAATAATACTAAAGTGATCCGTCCTTTTCCCTTTTAAGTTACAACAATGAAAAGTATTGCCAGATGAGTATTAAAGAGGTTTGCAGGCACATGCCATTTTTTCCGTTTGGTTTTGTTTCACACATGTCGATGCCTTTAAAACACAGAGAAACCACTGCTAAGGAATAGCTGGCCCGTGGGATTGGAAAGGTGATCTGAAGGTTTGCCCTGCTGGGTCACTTGCTGTGTATCCGCCTTGCGCCTCTGGTTGGCAGTAAATTAAAATTACTGCTGTTTGACAGGTGTGCAGCAGCCGATGTAAAACGAGTCGGAGTGTCAAGCACTGCTGGTGGTGGGCAGGTGTCTGCACGCTCAGAGCCAGGGTTCCCTGGGGACAGAGCCCAGGAACGGCCCAGACACGGAGCACGGGCTGCACCTTCCCTCTTACAGGTGGTCCATCCACTTCCCAGTCAAAGCACATGGGCAGGATCACAGAGGAAAGCTCAGGACTTCTCTCCATGGGTGGTACTCCTAAACAAGCACTTCTGCTTTCCCTGACAGCAGCTGGCTATGTGCTATCCGCTAAGAATTTAGCAACTGAAGTAAAAAACAAAACCAAAAATCACAGGGCCATTCTGTAAGTATTAAACATCATTTTGATAATCTTAACACAGAAATATGTATAAAAACCTAGATTGGTAATTAATTGTGGGACACCATCATGCCTGGTTTCTTTCAGTACTGGGGTGGAAAACAGCTCCTCACGGTAAGGAGCCCAGAGACAGCTTTTAGCATGCTCCCTGTGGGAAGCTGGATGCCTTCAGAGGAGTCAGAAGGGAAAAACGCAGGAGGCATTGTGGCTCTGCTTCTCCCTCTGCTGTGGCCAGCAGCACCAGGAGGACTTGTTTGTAAGAAAAGAAAAGTAACCCCAAGGGGATCAGGTGAAACACTGCACAAAAATGCAGCTGAGAAAAGGTCAGATAGAAAAGGGAAAACTCTTGACTTCTTCAATTTCCCAGAAATCTACACCTGATCTTATAACATCCTTGGAGAAATAAGTGATGCTTCCTCACTTGAAACTATTTCCTTTATCCCCAGTTATTTTTATTAGAAATATAGAAAACATTTACCTATATGTAAGACTCAGGGGACATTAAATCACAGCAAAATAAGAAATTTTCTATGAACTCAGGGCTGACATTATAAAAAAGACTGTGAGAGAAATCCAGAGAAGTAAATATGGGTAATGATACCGCTTTTAGGTGCATGAGAAAATAAAGATTAAAAAAGGGAATCAAACTAATGCTTCAGAAAAATCTAGACAACTGGAAAACAACAGTGTTTTACAGTGTGTGGGTCACAAGTAGTTATTGAGACAGAGTCTAGGAAGGTCAGAAAACATTGGCATAGAAGTTGCTTTCATTAAATGTTCCTAAAGTAGGGGAAAAAATTACATCTACTTTCTGACAAAATGATATGTCTTTTTTTACTTAAAGTATTTTGTTTCAAGACTGTTCTTATCTTTGTGGGGGTTTTTTTCTTTCCTTTGGTTTAATTTCATTTATAATTATCAGTGAAAACAGCTACATTAAGAGACAAATTAAGCAATATGCAAAGAGCCCAATCAGCCGACAGCAGTCAGAAGTTAAGGAGCTTTTCTCACCTTTGTCTGAAAAATCTCTGCCTTGCTCAAAATAATTACTTGATTATTTAGAATGTAAGTCAATTCTGATAGAGAAGACATATGTTTACATACATGTAATTTCTAGAAAATTACAGGTGCTTGACTGTAGAGGATTACAGAGCTTCATTTGTCCTGTCCACTGTGTCAGTTCCTATATTTTTTTTTAATTAGAGTCTTGCTGGAATTTCTAAACATATCTATTCCTTTTCCAGCTTGTGCTTTCTTAAAAGTATTTTCTTCCTGCATTTTTACACTTTTGCAGCCTGCAAGGGAGCTAAGCAAGGTCAATTGCTGTGTTGAGAGTTTCAATAATCTTACACTCCAGAGTAGCATCTTTCTTAAACTCTAATCTTTATTGTTCTACTACTCAGACAGTTGCCATTGAGCACTACAAGAAGAATTAGGTAATCGTATCTAATTGTGTTCTTCCTAACTGTTGTTTAAACAAGGAAAGCCTTTCAGTTGTTGTGATAAGTATTAAGAGCAGACCTTTGCTGACCTTCTCGAGCCATTGGGGAAAACCTGACATTACACAGGAGCTTACTCAAACAGGCTATAATTAAGTTGAGAGTGGAGTGACACCACTTACAAGAGAAAACAAAGTATAGCCATTTAATCCAAAAATTACTTAAGGACTCCCGGGAGCACAAAAGTTTATCTCTACTGAAATAATTATGTTTTGCCATTAGATGAAGAGCGAATACAAATGGAATATGCATGTTCTTTTCAACATCACTACCCTTTGCTGCTCCACCAAAAATGGAAGGGGCAATGGAAAGACCTTTCAAACTAATGTTTTGCATTCAATTACGTAGAAGCATCTGCTTTGGCTTTAAATAACCTGCCAATCATCCACAAGGTAAAGGAGAAATTCTGACTGCTTCTGCTTACCCAAAAGGCCCAAGCACTGACTGAATATAGAGCCTTGGCCTTTTGATGTTCAGGAGAGTGGTGCTTTACCTCTGGCTTCCAACACCAGTCTCTTCTCTATTCCCTTCTTTGTCCATCTCTCCCACCCACTGTCTTACTTTCACCTTCCACAGCAAATATTTTTTGTTTGTTTTCATCTGGAGTTAAAATGTACATTGCATAAAAATGCAGGATATGTGTCAAAAATAAAAACGGTGTCAAAGTTAGAACAGCCTTGCCTAAAATATTAAGCATCTATGATTTTGTGAAGGTTATTTAGAAAGCGCCTTGCACTCACCTCCTTTTACACAATTCCTACTCTAATATTCTCAAAAGTCAAATATAAATTTTTTTCCCAAAATACATACTGCAATCTGAGTAACAATTCTAGCTCTCTCTGAAGTATTAAATGAGGTATTTCTTGGAAATGAACAGGCATCAAAAATCAGACAGCCAAAATCATCCTCCTCAGTTAGAGATTCAATGGTATCAACTCCTCAGGTGGTTTCTTTGGGCCAGACACAATCCCTTCACTCAGGACAGCAGAATCAGCCATTCTACACAACTGTCCTGCTCTTCTACATTCTTCTCATGCTTTCTGCTTTGCCAGTCATGCCAGCTCTCATGCCCCTTTCATCTCCTTCCCAAAGGCCTCCCTCTGAGAATCTTCATGCATGAAAATTATTTCAAATATATTTGGCTTCCACATATTTAAATTATTCCTAGAAAAATTCACTCCTTCAATATTGTCCATAAAATTCTAGAGTGCACTTTTAAAATATTTTTAATTATTTACTTCTTTTCTATAAATATTCATCCACAACCAGACCTCCAAAAACAGTAACTAAATAAAGTCTGATAAGTATTTAACCAATGGTAGTAGATAAACTCCTGTAATTAAGGACTATTTTAATGCCCGTGTAAGTGATTTGACTTATACCTCTATTCAATTATTTGTATAATACAAGCCCAAAACATCACTGTTATTTATTGACATTTGGACTCTCTTCACTGTTTACTCAGGGAGGTACTTGCATGTCCTAAGCACAAAGCAATTAATAACAAAACCCCATTTGCTGAGTACGGGCAGGTCAACAGCCAAAGTTATTTCTTCTGGTCATACCTGATCCTGTGTTTTACAGCCACCCCTAAAAACAATCATGTTTGTAGGAAAGCACAGGAAAACTAGAAGGACACTGAAAGCCCTGAGATGATTGTGAAACGTTTTTAATTTCATGGTAGTGCCCCTGCCATCGCTCTTCTACTACCACTGTAAGATCCTCTTGAATTATCCATCCACATAATTTAGATGCCTGAAATCACATAAAAACTTATTCCCTAATTTACATTCTGTTTTTTCTCCAGCCTCTAGAAAAATGCAGGGCCTTTTAGACAACAATGAAGAACAAAGTATTTTTGTTCTCTCCTTACAAGTACTTTTCTCCCTCAAATGCCTCTTTAAAAAGACCAAAAAGTCAAGTCAGCTTATTTAATTATCAAAATCAATTTTTTAAATTCTACTTTAAATCTGCTGTTTACAAGAATGAAGTATTTTAGAAGGAAATAAAATAGGGTAGATAGACTTCGGGGAGAGAAAATTTGTTTCTTTTCATCCAGACTTTGTTAGAAAGCTTTTGCAATCACATCCAAACAAAACAGTTTGGAAGAAAACTATTTTTAATTATTTTTTTTAAGATATAATGAGAGACTATGAAATGCTTTCAAATTCTTGCAAAGCAAACAAGAGAATGGAATTATTTTAGTGCATCTAGAACAATCTAGGTGCCAAAAAATTACATAGTAACCTAGAAAATAAACAAAAAATCCTTTTATGGTGGATCTGCATGTGGGTGATTCTTTAATGTTATCTTTTTGATACACAATAGGACCAGAGGCTTAGAGATAACTTCTCCCCGAAATTATTCTGCTAGTGAACTACATGGAAGAATTTTCACTGGAATGAAAATTATGCAATTCAGTAGAAAACATATCCAGAACAGACCTCCCCAAAATACTTCTGGTGTTGAAAAATTCTGTCTCTCAGCATTAGAACATTCACAGGTTTTCATTAAATTCAGGGAAAAGAAGGCTGGTAAAGAAGATGATGAAGAAAGCAAGATAACACACAATACATGACCCATAGGCTGTTAACAGGACTCCATGCAGAAGGGAATTGGATCCAGCTTTTCTGTATTCCAGGAGAATGTCCAGATCTGCAGTCTTCATAGCCAGCCCTGTCAATTAGCCAAGTCTTGTCTCTGTTTTCTCCCATGTTAGATTAATTTCTGTACTTGGGAGAAGGAGACTGGCTTGATAGCAGAATGATTAAATTCAGGTTCTTCCACTGAATATTGGATTGTTTAGAACATAAACCAGAATAGACAGTATCCTAGTGGTTAGACATTCTGGCCTTAGATATTCAAGTTGGAAAAGACCTGAGTGTTGTTATTCCATATCCTGACCAAATTTCTAGAGAAATAAGCCTGCCTTAGTTTTTTCACATCATGATTTCTACAGCACTTATTTTATAACCATTCTGTGGAAAAAAAATCATGAAATCTCAAAATTATTTATGATACCTGCAAATTTATTTAATTTGAGATTTCAGTTTTATCATAGTGTCATGAAACCTCTGGAGGTATCTATAAAGTTACTGAGATATAGAATCAACTCACAAATACACTTTCATTGTGCTTTCAAAATCTCATAGAATTAACTGGATTGGTACCTTGATGTGGAAATAAGAGGAAAGCTTTTAACAGACCTAACCTTTACTAAGTTCAGATGGAATCTACTTTCAGTACTAAAAGAAGATGCCAGTGCCTAAAGAAAGCCAAATTCATTTCCTGATAAACACATTTTAAGGTCTTAGATTTGCTTTTATCCAAAACAATGCAAAAAGCATTTTACTCTTTTTCCTTTCCTATAGTGAAATATTATTTAGCACATTAGAGAAAAATACCATAAACATATTCCCTGTCTTATTCCTTTGATTATTTTATTCCCTAAAAACTACCCAAATACTTAGTCCTCAGTTTAGTAATTTCTTTAATAATTTAGAAAAAAACACTTATAAAAAATAAAACAGCTAAACAAATCATAAATGACAAATAAGCCTAACATACTACCTGGGAAATAGAAGGTAAGAAGAAAAAAAGTCCTTGTTTCTAAACCACAGATTGTTATGTAGATATTTTGTTTGTTGTTTGTTTTATAAAAAGCCTGATGGATGAAAATTTTATGTGCAGCCTTTGTGTAGAGAAAGAGAATTAAAAATCACAATAAATGCCTCTTCTCAGTGTTTCTGCTCATAGTCAAATTAAGAAAACAGTTTTGAAGCAGTAAAAGTTGTGGCACAGCTGCCCCTTGCTGTTTTGTTCATGCCAGAGATCTTGAGAAAACAGGGCAACCTTTGGTCCAGTATCAATTATACCCAAAACAAAAGAGGGAACCCAAATCAGGGAATGGGGCAAAAACAAAGACCCCTGCTATGCATTATCTCTTCACAGTGCCCAACTCTCAGGTGCTACCTAAGGCTCAAGAGGAGTTGACACAGAGGAGCATTAGCTCCAAGAGGACAAGGACACACAGAGGTGTTGTTCCCCCAGAGGATTTTCCTCATTTGCAGAAATTTCCTACAAGTTTTTTGGGAGCATTTTACCTCACTGAGCAGCTCTCTGGGACATGCACAGAGCAGGCTCCTGGTCACCCGTCCTTTAGCAAAGGGCAGCTCTGCACAGCAGTGGCCAAGTGCACCCAGGTTGTATTCACCAGGGACTAACCCCGAACCTTCAGAGTTGCCAACCACAAAATCATTTGCCATATATGCTGGGTTTGGCTGGGGTAGAGTTACTTTTTTCCACAGTAGCTGGTATGGAGCTAGGTTTTGGATTTGTGCTGGAAATGGCATTGATAATTCAGGATGTTTCTGTTATTGCTGAGCAGTGATTACACAGAGCCAAGGCCTTTTCTGCTCCACACCCCACCAGCAAGGGGAATGGGGGTGCACAAGAAGCTGGGAGGGGACACAGCCAGGACAGCTGATCCCAGCTGATCCAAGGAATATTCCATTCCATATGGCATCAGGATCAGCGTGTGGAGCTGGGGGAAGAAGGAGGAAGGGAAGGACATTTGTAGTTATGGCATTTGTCTTCCCAAGTCACTGTTACTTGTCATGGAGCCCAGCTGTACAAACGCTATCTGGGAAAAAAAACAAACCCTCAATGCTTCTGATAAGAAGTAGTTTTTTAGGAAAAATGTCCAAGTATTTCTTTCATTTATATTGGTTCCTCTACTTACATTTTTTTCCCATTCTCTGGTATACTGAAGGAGAAGACTAGAATGAAGTTTATCTTTCTATATATGATATATTGGCCTGAATGGTGGCCAGCTTCCTACTGAGTCACTGAACAGATATTTCCAAAAATTTCCGTTTTTTAAAAAAACTAAACTGATAAAATAATTTATGAAACTTCTGTATTTTCTCTTATATTGTAAAGGACATAGTTACATGGCATGAAATCATGTCTTGCTATACTTAGGCAATGTATAATAAAAAACATTGTACAATCTTACCATCCAAAGTTAAATAAGACATATTCCTAAATCTGGTTATTTTGTGTAAAATATTGTGACCTTCCATTTAACTGTGGTGCCAAAACAGTTGTTCTGTGTTGTGTAAGAAATATTACTACATGTCTCCATGTAACTCAGCTCACGCCACTCTAAATATTTGATACAATATTTTACAATTTGGGGTTTTACATTTGTTTTAAATTCCCTGAACTAATAAGTGAATCTTTAAAACTCACAAAACAAAACTGTCACCCAAGTGGAAAACATCTTAAAAGCTCTCTGAAGTTGGGAATAAAGCTTTATTAAATACAACTGTTCTGACACGATGGATGTACTTACTGTAACACCTTACACTATTACTGCTCTCTTGAACAATTCCCTAAGTGGAAATATATAATTTACAACACCAAGGTCTCTCAAAATATACAATTTTAAAAGTTTGTCAGTGTTTATCAGTTCTAGCTAAGTTTTTAGTGGGAAACCTCTCTGTCTGTGCTTAAGAGAACCAATATAATTGAATTTAAAAGGGTCATTAATAGTTCATATCTATAGACTAAAGACAAAGTGTCTGGAAAACTCTTACTGACTTATACATACCACTGCCATCAACAAACTGAACCAAGAGATGTGGTGGGGAATGGCAGGGAGGACTGAATAATTTCCTAATAAGTTTGATTTGAGTCTCTCTAGTTCATGTGTTACCTCCATTAGTGCATCAGAAAAGTGTGCCTGAAGAAAGCTTTGATTAGGGACATATCAAAGAAAAATATGTTCAGGCAAAGAACTTTCTCACAGTAAAATAAAATTTCATTTGCATACATATTGTTTAGCTGAAAAAGGAGTTAATCAACAAGAAAAATACCAAATTCTTCATTCAGGAAAAATACAAGTTACCAAATGGCCTAGGTAATACTGCATGCTGAATCCAAGAAAAAATTAATTCTTTGTTGTGAAGTCTGCACAGTTACAGGTAAAAGAATCTGTAGCTGCTTTATATAAGAAGAAATTTTCCTTGTAATATCATGAATCCATGCTCACTGACAGCATGAAGTTTTCCTGGTAACTTCAGTCAGCTTTGGCCTAGGCTCTAAACAAGAATTGCTGTGGCACAGCAGATTTTTTTAAAGTTGCATGCCACCCTTCTGTGACATTGCCTCTAATGTTTCAAGCTCTACCAAGGAAAAGGTAAAACAGTATCTGAAAAACCTAAGGGAATACACAAGATGTAGATAGATAGATATGAAGTCATATTCTTTTCCTTTTAAACACTGCTCCTTACTGCTTTGGTTTTTAACAACAAAAAGGATTTTTTCAGAAATGTTTGTAAAAACAAAGATATAAGTAGTTTCCTATATAGTATAAATCCCTGTGGTCCCCTGCAGAATACACCTACCTATTCCCATTTAGTCTTGCATGAACAAAGTAGTTTCTTTTTGCTTTAACATGAAATTAAAAATAATCATTCTTGTATTTTACACATTTATTCAGTCCTTCTACATTTCTGTTTCTAGTTTCCCTAAAAATGGAAACTGTGAAGATATACTACTTCCTGTTTTAGTCCTGACATATTTTGATACGTTTGCAGTATTAGGTTGTTTTGTTACTCTGTGTGTAGAAAAGGAAATTCAAGTCCTCTCTAAAAGCATCAGGAGAGGGAAAATACTTCACATGAGCAAGTCATAAAAAGGTAATTGTCATGGTTAAAGCAAAATGTTTTCCATGACCATGTATTTCTTTCTTCAACATACTGTGACCCAAATAAAGAACAAGCAGCAAGACCCAGAACGTAAGAATTTTTGGCACAAGTATTTCTTTTGCTTCCCTTGCAATGTGAAGGTGCCTTAATTTGAAAGAAACCAACTTCCCAAATGCCTCTCAGTCTTTAAAGAAAAAACTCATTCTGCAAAGCTCGTTAAACATGATCTACAGCACAGCACAGGTGAAGCTTGCCAGGCTCTGACAGGCATTAGTGAACAATAGGCCTTGCCTCCTGCTAAAGCAGAGGGTGAGCACTGCTGTCCTTTGTGTTCTACAGCTTGGAGCCCACTGTCACCTGCACTGACAGGAGCTGGTATTAATTATTCATTATTAATAACTCTCTTTTGGGAACCTAGGATCAAAGACTGGACCAAGCACTGTTCTCACGGATGCCAGACTGCAGGGCCCACTCCAGCTCTCGTGCCTCAGAGCAGCTGCTGGATGAGGGATATTAACTTTGGGCCAGCAACACAAGGTCTGCTGTCTCCAGGGTTTGCCATTGCCTCCTTCTGCCTTTCCTCTTTTTAGCCAGCCCCCATTAGGAGGGCTGTGGATTACAAGGGATCCTGAGCTGACTGAAATGCAGCATACCCTTGCATCTTAGCTGCTTTTAGGAGAGAGGGAGACAATTTTTGCTTTACTGTCAGAAGTATCCTTGTGGAACTGTTTTCCTCTTTCCTTCCTTTCAGAAGCATCTCCAAACACCATCTACCACGTGTAGTGGTAGGTACCACCTTGTGTTTGTGCTGCTGTAGTGCATTTGATCCATAATCAGTCAAAACAGCTCAGGATGATGAGAAAGGGGTGTGTGTCTGTGCCAGAGCCACACTGCCTCTCCCTGCTCCCTTTCCCACGGTGAAGAAATGTGCATGTCCAAGTAGAAGGCACTTGGGCTCTCAGCAGTAATTCTGGGACCATTTAAGGGCTGGGAAGAAGGACCTCCCTCATGCAGGACAGACTGTGGAAGTACAGTTGTCTTAAATGAACAAGTTGGATTCTCAGAGATATTAAGTTAACACATATGTAGCCTGGTTAAACCACACTCTTAAATCTTGTCAGTCTTTCTTCACCATCTGTGACAAGGTTTTTCTCTTTGAAACTAATAAGTTGACCTTTAGTGCTTACATGTATTTCCTCTATTGAGTTTTCAGACTCATCATCCTACCGTGTCACTGCTTTCCTGAGGAGGACTGTGGTATATAAATAGCCAAGCTCAAAAGAAGAGCCTTCTGATCTGTTAGACAATTTGTCTTCTTTGATTGTATGAGGAGACAGTAACTTGTAAATTTTCTCCTCAGGACTTCACAGAGTTGAAGGTACTGAGCTATGTTGTTTAATGATTTCTAAAGAAGTTCTGCTTTAAAGACTGGAATAACTGCAAAGTTTGGAAACATCTGGTATTAATTTAATTCCTACTCCAATCTAAAAATACTGATTAAACACTGTAGTAACAGGTGGTGCAAACACTACTAAGTCAATTTTAATAAGAGAGGTCAACACCTTCATCTCCCCGTTTTTCTTTCCATAAGTACCAATAAATTCCTCTCAACAGGTGTGTCTAGGACATGCAATTACATTGTTCTCAAACAAAGGTCTAGCAGTGCTATGGTAATGATCTCTTTTTCAAAAGAAAAGGAAAAAGCTTCCAGTGCTTGAAATGTCATCCCTGACTTCCTCCATTATTCTCTTTTCATGTATATTTTTCACATCATGACTGTTTATGGGTATCAGACTGGAATACTACACACTGCTCGATACTTCTCCAGGAAAAAAAGAATTTTCTGGATTTGCTACTGATTCTTGTCCAGCGTTTTCTAAACCTGTCTTAACTAGCACAGAAATTCAAATCCTTCTTCCATTCAATGGATGCCTATCCCTTTTCCTACAAGAAGGCTTTATTTAATTGCTGGTGGCTTTCATATGTACATCACTCTTCACTCTGATTAAATGGGTAATCGGGAAGGGGAAATATATAAAGTCATGGTTGTTTTTTTTATATTCTTTTTTGGCATTCTTAATGTTCTTTGAGACATTGCAATGCTGGGATAAAGATTTTTTGGAACCTGAAAATCACACTACAGAATTCAGTCATCTGGTTTGAGCACAATCCAGGTGAGAGAGGAAAAATATGATCTAAAGGAAGTGAGATCTTCAGGCCAAAAGGTGTTCCTCCACTAAATGGTCCCTATGTCTTTTATTGTCTATAAGGTCTATTTTTTTGCCTGCTACAGGGGCGATTTTTACAGAAATCCCAAGGTCTTATTTATTGTGGAAATAAGTAATAACAAAGCAAAGAGTATCAAGGGAATGTTCAATATAACAATCCAAAAAAGAAAACAGTAGTGTCTGAATCAATAAAGAAAACCTTACTTCTCCACCGTGCTGTGTAGGGGTTGGAAGGTCCAGTACAGCAGCAAATAAGCTAACAGTTATTATTCTGCAGGGACAGGAGCCTGAATAATCCCTTATTCCTGTTGTTTGGCAACACTGAGGTGATTACAGCTGAGAAGGGGTTCTGCAAACAAAACAGGGCACATTTACAGCAAATCATGAGAATACACAGAAAATTTGGGCTCCCTGGAGGGTCTGTTGGAAGAGGACATGCAGGCTGAGTCAGTCACAGCTCCAGAGAGGGGGAACCTGTGAGCTGTATGCAACAGGGATGCTCCAGGAGTGGGCAGCATCTTGCAGGGAGATCATAAGACCATTTTCCATGTGTTGCAGCAACACACAGCCAGCCACAGTAAGTAAAGAAGAAAGCTTTTTCTTGGCATTACAACCCATCAACAGAAGGAAACAAACCCATCAAACAGAAGGCTTGCTCTCCTGCCCCCACGGAGGCTGCATTTGTCCCACAGTGCCGAGTGATGCAGCAGACTCTGCACGCCTTGGCCTGTGGTCCCTGACCACCTTCCTCTGCATTTTGTCAAGTCCTCTCTGAAAATCCAGCTGAAAAAATACCCAGTGAATTCCTCCAGCCTACACTGCTACCCAGAGCCCCAGCCTGATCTCTTCTGTCCCAAACCACAAGGACTGCTAGTAATCAAAGCCTACACCAAGACATCTTCCACTCGATGCCCTGAAATCAGGAGCTTCACCTTAAAAGTTCAGGAGCAACTTGGATTACTTAGGTGAAACTCTGTGTGCTTCAACCCACTTAAAAGGTGATGTTCCAGTCCTAAAAGATCTGTGTTGAACTCAAACACCAAAAAAAAGCTCTGTAAAAATTCCTCTGGATTCAGTCCTACATTCTTTTAGCACAGCTGGATATCTGCTTTCTGACCAGGAAGTCTTTTTAGTTCTAAGAGTCTTTTAATAACTACTTGATGTAGAACTACACAGTTCTTTGTTTATTTATTAATTATGAATAATTACAGAGGATACTCCTCAGAGAGAGAGAGCTTTTTTCTTTTTTTCTCTCCAAGGTGGATATTTTAAGAACATTCATTTTTATATAAGACTCACTCAGTAATCCTCACTCAATCCATTATAACCCAAGGCTCAGGGGTTCTTAAATGCCTATGTAGCCATGTACAGAAAGACACCATAAAACAAATTACAAAACAAAAAGAATATAGGATTTAATAAAAGTCTGATTGGCATTTCTTTTTCCTAATTCATATGCTTCTGGCCTCAAGAAAACAGATTTTTTGCTCCATTTTAATTGCATGGATTTTAGAAAGCTATTATTAAACAGGACCTTTATGTTTTTTTCAGTGTTTGTTCATTTTTCATAATGGTGTTAGCACTGATTTAGCTTACTTCCCTGAGTTTATGTTACAAATTTGTTTTAAAAGGTAAATATATAAATCCAAAGACAGGGTGGACCCCCATCTCTACCCAGCCTAACTGTTGATGGTCAAGAGAGCTGCAAAATCCCTCAGAGAGGGATTCAATTCAATTTACTTTAATAGTCTAATTTCTTAGGTGTTTAACTTCAAACAGTTATATAGGCTCTCTCTATGGTCAATGCAAGGAAGAAGACAACCTTAGAAGGAGCTTGTATGGCAAGGAAGCTAAAAGATCAGCTGCTGCAGGTACCTGATTACATGGGTGCTTAAAGGATCACAGAATCAGGAAGAATTCAGCAAATAGACCCTGCCCATTGTGTCTCCTTCCATGTTAGTGTTTCTGATCTGCTTAAGGGAGGACTGCCTGCAGGTACAGCTGCAGGATCTGACCCAGCCCCTAACGACACCATGGGAGTCTTTAAGCACTGGATGAGGCTGACAGTGAGGTAGGGTCCATGCCTGAGTGGCTGCAGCTCCCTAATGTAAAAAGGAAATTGTCATTATTCCTTATGGGAGTGATACACAGCCTCCTACAAACTGAAAAGCCAGTGCACATTTCTAATGCAGTCTCGAAAGTAGATCATTATGTATATCATTTGGTATAAACATAGTCATCAGGGGAATTTGGAATAGATTTATACCAACATTTTAATAAGTTTCATAAGAAAGTAGTTCATCAAATAAAAATAATGAATGATGGAATTAAAGAACCACTGGAAATTGCTAATGTGTTTAATCATCTCAACATCTATATTTATATATGACAAATTTGGATGATACAGTGGGTGTAATTCCATTTCAAGTCTCCAAGCAGGGATTACATTCAAAGACATTCAACAAAAAAAAAGCCAGAGCTTTCCTGTAAGCTCTGAAAGTAGGACCTTGTGACCATTTGTGTGAGGGCACTTGGAAGCCTCCCTGACATCCAGATATTCAGTAAATCAACAAAAATCACGTGAGCCAAAGGAAAAATGATGAGACCAGGGCTATGCAGAAAATAAAATGCACAAAAAAGCTGTAAAGTTTAATAAACCTTGACAGTTTTCTGTGACCTAGAACCCCACCTGCATGTCCTGCCCACTAAGCTGGTCACTTAGCTGTGCTCACAGGTGCCAAATCCAGCAGCTCTCACACAAAGGACTGAGGCAATGTGGTTAACTCAATCTGTGCTGCAGTCCTGAAAACGCCTACTCAGCTGCCTTGCAGCACTGAGTTGCTAAGGGCAAAAGATCATAATTTCTAACATTTGTGTTTACTACATCATTATAATTATATTTGTTTTTGCTTTCACTCACCTCTCCATCTTAAGCAGGACTACCTTGGAAAAAAACTCCAGTGATGCCAGGGAAAGCACATGGAAGGTGCAGCTGCCAGGAGCAGACTTCCCTGGCTGGGAACATTGCCTTGCACCCTGGCACTAGCCCTGTCTCTGGGTCCCCAAGCCTGGGGACACCACTTCCCTCCAAACCACTTGCCCAAATGCAATGGTTGTATTTTTTCAGACAGAAACACACCTGAAGACAAACACCCAGCCAGACTGCTACACCCTGGTTTGGCAACCATGAGCAAAAATGTCCAATAGGAAAGGATCTCTAGAAGTAAAAGGATGGCATCTCTAATGAAATATGACCTTTCTGGGGGACTCTGCCCTAAAACCTCTATCCCTTTCTTCAGGTGATGGTCCTGACCTGCCCTGTCCCACCAGAAGCTTATTTCTCCTTGCTGTCAGCAGCTCATTCTTACTCTCAGCAGAGCAGAAGTGCCTGGTTCCAGAAGGCAACAAAACCTCTTCCTGCTCTGCCTGAAAGAACAGTCTGAGGAGAGCAAAAGTAAGAAATTCTGCAAACAGAAACCTTGAGCAGAGAACCTGGACCTGTCAAAGGCAATGAGGCTGTGTGATGGCCCTATTTATAACTGGCCATATGGCAACTGATTTCCTGTTGCTCACACAGGACATCTCTGTGACTCCAGCCTCTGCTCTTCCCACTATGCTCTTCTGCCAGGTTTATTTATATTTTTCCCCAGCTCTGAAGGCAAATCAAGTTAATTGGCTATTACATGAGATTAAACAAAATAACTAAAAGAATAAAGAAAGTGAGAATATAATGCTCTTATTACTCTCCATGGGAGCTGTGGAACAACAGGATAGTTATTCCTGCATAAAGCAAGGAGGTGCTCTACATTTTGTGCTGTGTTCAGGGCTGAACCACGGGGCAGTTTTATACCTGTGTTACTGCTCAAATGCTCATTCTTATCCAAAGTTCCACATAACTTTCCATTAAAACTGAGACCTCAATTTGAGATGCACTTAGCACCCCCAAATCTAAAGAATGATCTTAAAAGCCTGCCAATTTTGCTACTGCATGATGAAAGAAATAACAAATTAGATTATTTTTTTTATTGAACACTGTACAATATTAGTCCATTTGGAATAGAGATAAGGAACTAAAGAGCCAAAAAGGCCTTTCCAGTCAATGAGCTAAGATGAAGAGATGCCTGGGGGAAAGAGACAAATTTGGAGTGTAGGAAATGAAAAACAATTAGAAGAATTAAAATAATTGTATTTTGCATGAGGGGAAAATAGAGATATGGGATAAATTACTAAGATGAGTTTCTAGAACAAACAGTGCAGCATTCAAAATGGTAATAATGGGGTTTCAAGTAGAGTTATGAGAAAACCTGCTTAGTGTGCATAAGCCCAACTTTAAAAAAATTCTAATCACAAATTTGGTGAACCTAGGGAGAGGTTAATTAAGGCTAGCAGAAACAAAGAGGGCAAGGGCAAGGCCTACTGCAGCAGTTCCCTCCACCCTTTCAAATTTCCAGCCACTGGAAACAAAAGACTGCAGTGAGGGAGGTAATGACTGCAGCAGAGGGGGGAAAGCAATGTTACCGTGTTCCCTTGTCCTACACTTAACCCATCTCCCGAGCAGCCTGAGTGATGCAATCTGCACAGGGCATCTGTGGATGCAAGCACTTTTATGAGCTACAATTCCTTTCAAAACGTGGTGTTGCTTTGCTAATTAGGGAGAAGATAAACATTTCTGAGAGATGAAATATATTGTTGTCTTTTTAATTGAGTTACACAGAATCTATTGGATTAAGTAGTGTGTTCTCTCTTCCTCTCTGGGGTTGAAGTTCAATCTTTCCATTTTTTGCTTCCCTAAACACTAATAATGAGCTGAGAAACAAAGAACAACCTCCTACAGTGTGGGTGGGGTCCTAGTGCTTAAACTGATTTCCTTCAAAACTCCAATCCATTTACCTGCAGATCAAAAGTATGTGCTACTTGTGTCTTTTACCATCTACAATTAAAATATAAATAAAAAAGCCCTTGAACGGACTGGGGAAAAAAATGTTCCAGAGAATGATCCATCACTGTCTAATGCAGGTTGCCCTCTTCAAAAGTACTCAGTCGTGCCTGTTTTTAAAAGATAGGATGTTGTACTACTACACAGAGTAGACCACAACCAGGTATCAATTTCTCAATTCCTTCTCTACAAGGAGACCAGTCAGAATAATATGAGATATTATGTATGGCAGTACTTGCAGAAATAGCCAAGACTCTGTGTATAAGACAAAATAGCCCAAGTCCCCACAAGTTTGCCAAGATTAAATTCTTTCAGCTAACAGTAGCCATGTCTGAGCTACCAAATATCAAAGCACACCAATGTCCCAGGTGTAGCCCAGATCAGTCAGTGCTAGGAGCCCAGTGTCAGCACTGCTTTAAAAGAGGCTGCTTTGCACTGCACCTGCAGATGCCAGGGGAGAGGGGAGCACCAGTCCCACCAGCTTCCCCACCTGCACAAGCTGCCAGGAGGCCTCATAAGGTATCATCCTTATGTTTCATTCTCATATTCACATTACTGCAAATTTCTTCATCACTTATTAGTCTTTCACTGTGAGCACATTATTATCACAATTAAGAGGAAGATCAGAGGACTTAATTGGTTGAGTCACCACTGCTCTGGCGTTGTCAACTTCGTGGCTTCAGTTTATTAATCAGTTTGTGATGGCAACATTAGCACCCACTTCAAAAGTTATATTTGTAAAGTCCAAAAATCAGAAAACAGACACAGCAAGGGAATCATATATCACTTAATCATACTTCAAGATTCCAAAACCACTTTTAAAGTTTTGGGACACTGGGCTCATTTTCCTCCTACTTGTTTAGGAAAAAAAAGAAACAAGATAAAATATCTTGATCCACAGTAGCAAAGCAGAAGTTGAAAACAGAAAGCTCTGCTGTCCTTTTTCAGTGTTAAGATTAATTGCATTTTCATAAAAATTTTTATGCTCCATTCACCTTATGTCTCTTTGCCTTACCTCCTCTTCCTGAGAGTTTTAATAAATGACTCATCCTTACTAATTCAGCCCTGCCAGCTTTCTTCTGGTACATAATATTTCAGTACTTAATGCAGTATAATAGTCTCCACTAGCCAATTTGATTAGTCATAGGCTCATCTTTGCTTACCACGCTATTTTTCATTTTTTTAGTCATCTGGAATGTATTCCCTGCTCAGGTTCATGCTGTGTTGCTTTGTGTTAGAAATCCTAAACAAGACATACTTTATTTGTGAAATGCTGGAATGGCCTGCTATTAACCAAATGCTGCAAGCATCGAGCTTTACACTTTATTTGAACTTTGCTAATAACTTTAAACCCGCTGCTCCAGCTCCCTGAGCCATTCCTCTCAGCCAGGTACATTTCTGAGTGCAGACCCACTCCAAGACCACAAGGACCACAACGAGAGAAGCTTCGCTGTCCTCTAAGTCTCCAGCTCTTCACTGCCACATCACCTTCAAACTTAGGCTTTGTGTTCCCTCAAATGTCTCCATTTATTTCAGAAAAAGTGCTCCCTAGGATTCCTCTCCTCCCCGGGTACTCCATACCTGTTTTAGGTCACCTGTGGGTCCTTTATGATAAAGTTTTGTCATTGTAAGAGAAGCCTTGATTTTTTTGTAGGTTTACTTGAAATTTTCCTTAAAAGGTTGGATGGTTATTCTTCCTAATCACTACTGATGATTACTGAAGATGTAAATGAAGGTAAAAACAAAATATTGATGCCTGTAGTGTAACTTACTCCCTTTCACCCCCAAAAATAAAACTCAAATCTAACAATGTTGTGCTATATAAAGAAAAAGCCACATACCATTTATCTGAATCCAGTCACTACATCCCTTCTGTGTTTCAAGGTTTCTGAAAAAAGGCTGCAAGGATGGGAAGATCTCATTACACTTGTCAGGTGGCCAAGTGTCACCTCCCAAAGATAGTTTCACCTGTTTTAATTGCTTGTTAGTTAAGTCAACCTGCCTTTAGCTGAAAGATTTTTATTGTAATTAAGATAGGCATGGTTACTTAATGCCAAAAATATGTATCTTATCAGCCTACCACTTTCATTTACAGAATGTGCTATCTCCTCAGTTATAATAGACCAGAGAGATTTTATAATAATTAACCTAAAAACCCTATTCATAGGAAAGGACCCAGCTGTGATCTGATTAAAGTAGTCTAAAATCCTCGGGCCAAATTAGAATATCTTGTAAAGTATCAATTGACTTACTACACTTTTTATATTTCTGCCTACCCTCCACTGTTGCTTGCATGCCAACATACAACTTTAAAAATCAACTTTATCTTGTTTTTCCCCAGCAAAAAGTGAAAATATCACTGAATAATGCATTTACATACTAAAGCACTAAATATAGACTTATGGAAAATGTCTGTGAACTGACTATAAATTTTTTAGAGTCACTATTGAGTGCAGTGTACAAATCTTGGCACATTCAAGTCTAAGTTGACTTTCACTCTGTATCCCAGTGAAATTGAGGGTGTTCTATTTGTCATTCAGAAGAAGCTTGGCCCCAGACAAGTAAAGAATAAGGATTAAATCTTGATCTCACTGAAGTTAAGGGCAAGGCTCTTCTTACTTCAGTTGGTTCAGGATTTCACCCTAGGTCATATGGCAGAATTTTAGCCTCTGTTTGAGGAGAAAATGAATTAACTGTCACATGCCAGACAGATGAACATAAAGCAAATTAATCTGTAACCAGAAAACAAGCCACAGGGAACATCACCATCACACACAGCTCCATACATCACGAGACCTTCTGTTCAACAGGAAAGCTATGAAGGTGCCTCTTTCTCTCTCTGGTTCCATTATCTAGAAGCCTCCTTTGAACCAGCTTCAGGAGGCATCTCTGCTGCCAACTCCTTTTCCAGGAAGGAAGTCTGACTGCAACATCTCCCTGATTCTTGATTAATTAGCAGGCTATTCTGCATACTCACAATGTGTATTACATAGTGGGCTCTGGCACTGGTCCAACCCAAAGTATAGGAAGCTGAGTGAAAAATTCTCACCAGTGATAAAAACAGTTAGGGTAATGGAGCTTTTCAAAAAAGAAAAACATTTCATTTTCACTTTACATTTTTCTTCAAACCAGATGGATATTCTGAATGTGAATAAATACTAGAATGGGTTGAAAAATGAGCATATCTTACTAAGAAACTTTAAGAAGTTTTGCACTTTCCAGATTTTTAAAGAATTAAGTCCAAAATTTGTCAATCCACCTTGGATGACACCATAAAATGTTTTCAAAGAGCTAACTCACATTTCTCAGAACAGTTTGCCCTGGAATAGGATAAATCAGAAACTACTTTCAATACTGTTAACAAAGAAAATCACACTAAACCTGTATGCCACTCTGATAAGGCAGTACACTTCTAACAGGAGGGTGAGTGCCACAGAATTAGACAACTGGCCATAAAGCATCAGTGAAATCTATTAATGACCAGCATGTGGCAAGGCTGTGGAGCAGGCAATGTTCCACCAGGCTTCATTTTGCTTGGTTTTCACCTGTCTCTTTCCATCTCCAGATGTGCTCCAAAACACATCTGTACTAAACATTATTTAAATAGATCAAGTTCTGTTTTCTCTCTGTTGGCCTTAACATTCCTGCAAGCTAAGGAAAATAAATGCGGAACCTGGGAGATTATTATGACAACTCCCACACTCCATTAAATTCTCTCAGGAAAACATGAAGTGTGATAAGACAAACGGACTGAAGGAAATGGTCTAAACCCAGAAAGTTGAGAGGAAGAGGCACAGCAAACAAGCAGCCTACAAATCCCATCAGGGTTTATGGACAGCCCAGCCCACGCAGGAGGAGTGCAGTTACATGGCTGATCCCCCTGTTTCAGCCCCTGTACGCTGCAGGGGCAGGGAGAGGGGAAGGCAAGAGGGGCCTTTGGTCAGCAGAAACCTCCATGGCCTGTGCTGTTTAGCAAGGTTTGTGAAGCTGGGAGCAGGCTGGGAACAGGACTCAGCACCATCCCTCTATCCTGTCTGACACCTCCCCACCTCTGGAGGATCCTCCACCAAGCAGCTGTGGACACCAGCTCCTTTACCTCACAGGCAACACAAAGGGGATCAAACGTGGAGCAGGAAATCTGGCTGCGGGGCTCTTGTTCACACTTAACATGCCTTTTTCTTTCTGCCTTTTTTTAATTTTTTTTTCTTCAACAGTGACAAGATTTTTAGAACAGGAGACACATCCAAATAGTGTCAAAAAAGGAAAGATTTTGGTTATAGTTAGTTATCTGGCACTATCTATTTAGAAATGTCTGAACAACTCCAATGTCAGATGTTCTAGTTCTGGCAGAGAAAAGAAATACGATTAGATCTGGCTGCCCAGATGTCCCAACATTGAGAATAATATTTTTAAGCACGAACTCATGTACTGCTGCTGTCACGTATTTCAATAGACTTATTTTGTTCTTGTGGGCTATAAATTGTAGTAAAATTGAACCAGATTAATGGCTATAACTGGCCTTTCTTCTGTCAAACATTATTTCAATAGAAAACAAGGGTCTTTATGTGTACAGACTGGAGTTCCTCTTCCCTTGGTAACATGCAGGTCCTTGTCATTGTACCCTTGCAGAACTATCTAGAAATAAGAGCTTCTAGCTGCTATTTCTTTTCACTTATTTGGTGGCACATTTCCTATTGACATATGGTGTTTTCTACTTATGTTTATACAAACATAGTTTATACATAAATATACAATCCTATACATTTTTTCATATTATCATTTTCATTTATTTTCACCTGCTTTCATTCCTTTTCATTTCTAGGATCACTGAGATGGCAACAACACCTATCATGCAGTTTTGTCTCTTTTTAGTTATTTTTCTGCTGGTAGTTTGTTGCACCCAAAGCTCTGTGTGATGATTATGTTGGTGTTGCTGTGTTTACGAAATTCACACTTTTATTTACAAAAGAAAATGCTTGAACATCAGTGCCAAAGTACATCATTTCCTTTCTTTTGATTTAAAGAAGATAGCTTTATTTGAAAAAGCACTTGAGGATACCTGCTTTTCTGAATGGTTATCTATACTTTTTATTCATTAAAAGCAGAGACAAGCTGAAGACACAGAAGTGGGGTGTCTCATTTTTTGCCTAAATCTTATGCTATTTAAACCAATTTAGAGTTTCAGCTTTATACACCCATCAAAAGTGGACATCAAGAAAGCAGTTTTGACAGTAGGCGAGTGAGACTCTCCAGCAAAAAGTTCCAACCAGACTGCTTTTCCCTGAAATGAATACGCAAAAGGCTGCTTTTGCTCTCTCTAAAATTGTTCACAGGGGTCTCATTATTTGCACAGAGGTTTATATAATTGCACCCACTCACATGATTTCAAAAGCTGTGTGTACAAAAAAAGAAGGAAATAAATATTTTAATATTTTATTTCTTCTTAATGTCTAGCAAGAAAGTTCAATTACAGCCTCTCTACTTATAAAAATCATACAAAGGTTTCAAGTCTCAGCATGTTCCGGCAGTAAAGTGCAAACAATCTTGTGGTTACAAAGGCTACTTTGCTGAACCTCATTCCTTCTTCTTTCTCTCCCACCAGCTGAATAAATGAGAGACATATTTAGCAGCTTCAGAAGAAACTATTTTCTCATGCTCCCACTAACAAATCAGGGCAAGAAATGACAGTAAGTCACGGGATAGGAGCAAAGGATGTAGAGAAAGGAGTAAATTAGAATTGATAAGGGAGGATGAGATAAATAGAGGAAAAAACCCAAGCCCAAACACTAAATCCTGACAGCAGATGAAAATGGAGCAGCAGCATATATGGAGAAAACAAGACAGTAGAGCATAAAAAAATGAACACATTACAATCTCTTCAAATCAGATTGTTTTCATTCATAAACATATTAGAAGAACAGAAAATAGTGGCAATAATATATTTTCTTTTAAATTGGCTTTTTTTTTCCTATTCCAGATTGTTTATCCAGTACATGGTGACACAGCATAGACAGAAACCTTCAAAATACAAAAACAAAGCCTCAATACTCTAACCCAGGCACTGACTTGATTAGGAAAACTCACTTGTCATGAAGAAAAACTCCTAAAAATCTCACCCTAGAGCACGGTGTTTCACACCTAAGAAAGATAAAGTCCTTGCATCCCCCTCCCAGAGGCAGTGTGTGCTGGTGGCACCTGCAGCATCAGCCTCACCCAGCAAAGCCCTCACTGAGCCCTGGGGGAACTGCTTCAAGGAGTGCAGTTTCTGGAAGTCACTGCTTAGCTTCCTGCCATGGAGTTTCACACATTTGCAAGAATACAAAGTTAGTCAAAACTAGCAGTGCCCCACGAGAGCCCCCAGCGAGTGCTCTCCAGATGGATGCTGCTGTTCCCTGTGTGGCCCCAGGAGCCTCCCCAGCCCCTCCCAAGCAGCAGATTGCTTTCTGGTACTTGCTCTTTCTGCTGGCAAGGAAGAAAATGACATCTAACATGTTTTGAATTAGAATTACTACAGATTTCCCAAAAAAACACTGCATTTATTTTAGAGAGAGATCTTATCCAAAAATTATACTGTTCAGGTTTGATTTCTATGACCTTTACCACAGGCGACAAACTTCAGACAGAAGACAGGGGGAGGTAGACTGTCCTAATTGCTCCACATACCCACAATTAATCTATAGCCTCACTACCTGGTTTTAATTTGTGCCAGAAGCTGCCTCACCACATCAAAGATAGTGATTCACCTCTCCACTAATCAAAATTTGAAGAGCTACTACCAATAGTAATTAGAGAGCTAAGGCCAGCCATCATGCAATTCAGCATTAATTAAACAATATTACAGCAGTTTTCATTCAGCTCACAGAGTGCACCAGAAATGGGCAGAATAGGCATGATGGATTTTATCTACTTTTCAAGATATCTTTTGCTCTTTTTGATTAAGGCCCTCAGTTCCCCAGAAAACACAAAATCCAACCTTCCTTTATTGAAGACCAGTGAATATTCATAGTCACTTGGATGGTTCCTCCTTTTAATAATTATTAACCAAAAGTAACAGTCCACTTTTTTTTGCATTTCAGCAATTAAATAAGTACTTAAGGAAAAGGTGACATAATAGACAATAGATACATAGGTATTATAAGTCAGTGTCCATCTATTCAGTCAGTTTAGAATTAAGGAAACTTCTTAAAAGCAGATGTACAAGTACTGCTCTTCAGCAATGTTTTCCACTCTCAAGCATTTAAACCAGGCCTTATTTTAACTTTGGCCTGTCCATAGCTTGATAAAACAGTGGTAAACTGGGGTGCAGTAGTCTTTCATATTCTTGTTAAGTAGGCTTGGGTAAAAGAAAGACCAAATCCTCAGGTTTAACAAACTGACCAAAGTGTACTGTGGGACACAGCACCTTAAAATCTGGCTCTGGGGATGGATAAGGCTAAGAATTAAAAAGCATATAAAAAACATATAAAAAGAGGTAACAAAAACTTTTATGTTGAAAAAGACCCAGCATACTAAAAATAGCAAAGACTCAACATGATACAATGAGCCCTTATTTAATCTTTGTTTGCAACAACAAATTAACATAATTTGGCAAGAAATGATATTTTGACTCTGTCTCCTCAGGACCAAGCCTAAGGCAAAGGTGCTGGCCAAGACCAAGACACAAGGCTGGTTTTATATGGGAATGCTCATCCCTGCAGGTATCCCAAGGGACATGAATCACATGCAGGCAGTGGGGTAATGGATTCATCTCAGACAAAAGTCGACAGCAAACCCCACGGGATTTCTGCTTGGAGCATCTTCCTGTGGACTGAGCCCTGGAGGTGCTGCTGCATGGCATCCTGGCTGGCTGAACAACCACACACTGCCAATAACCACCTAACTAAGGCAAAATGATTGTATGAGTAACATCAGTACTTCAGGAGACCAGAGCAGCCATATTTCAAACCCATGTTAAGCTCGTTTTGGGCCTAAGACTACTTTAATAATGCATTGATTTAATCTGCCAAACATGTAGCTGTAGCTGCAACGTGAATGAAAAATGTTCAGCTGTATGTGTCCATGTTCCACACAATTTCTACCTTTTACCAACCTCTCTTGGTACTTCACATGCCTTAAAAATGGTATGAATGATGTGCATCGGGCTCCAGGGCATCTGGGAATGGCCCTGGTACTAAAAGGAAGCTTTGCAAAAACAAGATAGAGAGGGGACAAGACATCATGAAATATGAGCTTCCAAGTCAACCCACATATCATGGCTTGTTTCCTAAGGAAAGAAAAAACAATTACAGTGCTCAGCTTCAAATCAAAATATTTTATTGGCGTGCCATAGAGCACAAACACTGTCAATGTGTAGAAAAAGCAGAAACCTTGGGTAACTGTCAGCAATAGATACAACACATTGTGCATCTGCCCAAGAAAACTCTTCACAGTGTGTTTGGGGTTTTATCCCCTGTGTCCATTTGTCATTATTGTCCATTTCTAAGCTGGTGGCAGGTTGCTACATAGCATGATGCTATCCCTGCCGTTTCTTTCCTTTCTCCTAGGGTATGCACAGTTTTTCCTCATCGTTTTTTAATGGAAAGTCTTTTATCATTTCTGGTAATGTAAGCAAATATCTTCCTAACACTGTCTTGTACTATTCATACTGGAACAGTAAATGCCTTTTATCCAGTGTTTTCTTTTCTGTCACATGGGCTGCACAGCCTCTCTTCTTCCAGTTCTCCTTTACAGAAAATTAGTCTGGAATTAATTAGGATCTACCTCAGTTTTGCATTCTGATGTAATCAATGGTCATAAATAATCTGCAGATTTATTAAATTGTCTTGGATCAGTACTCCTAGATTTCTTGCATACTGTCCAGAATGGTTAGATATGATAGAAAAGACTGATGTTTAGATGACTTGGGAGAAAGATGCTGTTGGATCCTTTATTAGAAGCTTACTGTCAATTTTGCTCATTAACTTCAGAAAATACTGACTTGAGCTGAAAGTTCAAGAGTCATAAGCAG
This sequence comes from Erpornis zantholeuca, assembly GCA_013400515.1. Lineage (NCBI taxonomy): Eukaryota > Metazoa > Chordata > Aves > Passeriformes > Timaliidae > Erpornis > Erpornis zantholeuca. The sequence continues at coordinate 11,545 of VZTN01026729.1, read as the reverse complement.
CACTAGGATTAGGATCCTAACCCAGCAGTTAGCTTTTTTTTGTCAAGATTACACAACACCCATCACAAAGATGAACCAATGGTACCCACAGTATGAATCAGCAGCATCCATACCCAAAGTGAGGCATTTTCGATGCCTGGCTAGCAAGGATTCCAGAATGACCATAGAAAAGACAATGATAACATATGATTACATTTTTATCCTGCTCACAGTCACTGAGCTATGTCTCACAAACCTCTGAAAGTGCCCTGGGAGACCAGAAACCAAGCCAAGGCTATACAGCAAACAAACGTGGGGATGTGATTCTCAGCTCCCAGGATTATTTGTCTCCATAGAGGGATATATAGAGATACATAAGCATGTTCCCTGTTATTTTCAAAAGTGACTGCCTAGTGGACACCCATATTTCTGACTGTCAAAAGGATGCTTTTTTCCTTGGTACAGCTGAGAGCTTTTTTCTCTCCAGTGTGTGACTGCAGTGAGCAGGGAACTGTCATCTCCTTCTCCCATGAGTTCCTCTAATAAAAGTGACTCAAATTTGTGTCTTTTCAGGCCTGACTTGGTGATGAAAGGATGCACAGGTTAAAAATTAAAAAATAATGGAAACCATTGCAAAGCTACACTTTAATTTGCTAAACAGATTAAAACTGAAGAGAAGGCTTAAATATTAAGAAACGTTGAAGTATATGGATCAACATTTGTTACATAAGTAAGATTTCAAAATAAATCATTCTCTGCTGTAACTATACAGCAGAGCTAACCCTCATTTCACAACACCCCATATGTTTTTTTTATTTTTTTGTGTTTATGTTTTATTTCTTGCATCAATGAGTCATAAGATGCAAGGAATTAATTTGAATCTTGAAAGCTAAAAGGAAGAGAAGTCGATATCTGTAGTACTGTAGACTCAGATTCTTGTATCTAACTACATAACATATTTTCTTTCCACAGGAGGTAGTTATGACAAATTAGAAGTCTGAAAATTTTCTGATGGTGTAAAGGCTCCAGCTGTCACTAGGGAGATAGTGATCAGATTTCATAGCTGCATGGTCCCATGGCACCACTAAGAGTTCCATATGGTCATCCAAATGTTTCAACTAAACCCACAAAAAAAATTCCACTATGGCTTTTCTTTTAGAAAAATGAAATTCTTCTTCATAGGAATGTTTCATAATGTGCCACTAGTAAACAAAACTTTCTTGATTTGGTTGTCCAAATAGAAAATAATTGTTGGCATCATTTTCTTTGTTTCAGGTTGAAGTGGGTAGAAATAGCAGCAGTGCAGCACACGTGCCCAACCTCTAACTTTTTAATCTAGCACAACTTACATAACATGAAGTAGGCTGGTAAGTGGACATGCAATGAATAATTAAGGTGTGTATATGTACATGGTGATAAACAGTAATTTCTTCAAACCACTTCTCTTTTGGTATAAAACCACCTCTGTTAAATTGTTAATGCTATTACTGTGGACAGAGACTCTTTCATTCTTGTCAAAGATGTCAGCATAAGCCTCACACAATAACAAATGACAAATGCATAATTTATTGATTCTTAAATGGCTGTGTCCTTGGATGTATTTCTTATAACTAATTTGCTTGGAGACACATCTGGCTCCTGAAGATAGCATCTGTTTTAAAGAAGGTCAGTGCTATATTTTAAAGGCAGAAGAACATAATCTTTTATCTGCTGTGCTCCTCTGCTCTTTTAGCCTACAAATTCAGCTCTCACTCTGTCTACTAATTTTCATATCAAATCAAAAATTGAGCGATCTGTTGTTGAGTTTTGAAACAATGATGACATATACACAGACACTGTGAAAATGCAAGGAGAAAATGTATAGTTTTCAAGTGACTGTGTACTGCATTAACTGAATTATTTAAAAAAGAAATTAAATTCAATTATGTTGATATTGCTTTTCAGTAATACTTCTTTTTTAAAAAGTTCAATCAATCAGTTTCAATAAATGGTGCTTGTCCAGAGCTTGTTTTATTTAGATGTACTGCTTCTGAATGTGAGGTTAAGATCTTCTCTTGCATGAAATCTGCAAACAGAGAATGCTGCAATGTTTATTCTGCTATTGGGCCATGAACCATGACTTATCCCCCAATTATTCTTGTACATGCAAAGCCTGATCCCTCACATCTTTTTTTTTTCTGCATGATACTTATGCACATATATATTCCATGTGACTCCAATCAATATATCTTCGTTATTTCATCAAGTTTCCATTGAATATTAGGAGTATTTATTTTTACCTACCTCATGGCTGGAACATTAAGATATAAACAAGTGCTTAAAATCAGCTTGAAGTTTACATTAAAATAGGCAGACACAAGTACAAACGATTCAGAAACTGCCACTTTAACCCTGTGATGAACAGCTAGGCACCTTTTGCTTTTATATTTCACCTTGCACCATACACAAAATGTTTAATTATTTGAGGATTAATGGAGGTAGTTTATAATTAAGCTGAAGTATGAACTGATGTCATCATCTCAGTATGATGATATACAGTTTTATGCCAAAGCACCTGTTGTTTTGGAAGGAAGCAGCTGATATCATTATCTACCCAGCCAGATAGCCTAGTTTCCTGCTGCTTAAAAAATTATCCTAAGGGTTACCTAAGTTGGGGTAATACAGCATTTACTTTTTCATGCCCAAGATAGGAGAGAATGCATAAAATTACTTTATTCTCAAAGGTACAGGGGGAATTGGGGGGGATAGGGGGAGGGTCATGATGCTAAAACAGTTAATGTTTTTTTTGTGTGGAATACAAACCTTGCCATTTTTTTCATGGATGAATATACATGCAAAAAGATTTATAACAGGTATGTAAGTAAATATATGATGGGACAAGGGTCCTTTATATAGCACAAAGGATGAGATCCTTTGCTTTGCTGGGGACATTTTTCACCATATGATTGACTGTGACCACTGAATGGCACAGGTTAACCCCAGCTGGGGATTTCTCCTGTGGAGAGGTACTCAGCTGCCACCCTGTACTTTGTCCCTGGTCTTATGAGACAAAGAGGTTGCCAGGGCGGCTTGGGAAGGGGGAAGCTCTGTTATGGTGGGCATTTGACAGCCATGAGGTCATTGCAGCCTCTCGTGCCAGTGCTGTGAGCTAAAGCCACATATATGAAACGCTGAATCCTGGATCCACAGCCAGCCCTGGGAAACCCACGCCTCCCTCCATCCGAGCTGTTCTGACAGAGAGTGGAAGCAAGCCCAGTGTTTTTAGCGTGCCTCCAACTATCAGGCTTTCCTCTGAATTGTGGCATTATGCCAGAGCTGTTCATTTGGGTTGCTGTCAAACCTGCACTGCTATAAGAGCTAGAATGCAACACTAGCAAACACATCTCGACAATTTTTGAATTTCTCCTGCCTCCTGATGAGAATTTTTTGCCTTTCTCAGCCACATGATACCATGTCCACCAAATTTTCCTTCTATAATAATATCTGATGTGTATTCTGAGTGGATGCAATATTGTATATTTGCTAGGACTGGTCATCTACATGCACACAATATTTGAGGAAGCATAATAAAAATAACATGATTTAAAGTTTTACTATCTTCAGTCCTTTTGCATATGTTTTTTCCTTTTTTCTCTTATGAACTACCTTTTTCCCCATTCAATTCTCAAATACATTGAATAGAATATCTCTTCACCCTTCTTTTAAGTTCCTTCCAAGAGTACTCCTACAGCTGCTCTTTTCATAGGTCTGATACCATTTTAAAAGCAAACAGTAACTACTAGGAGGTATATTTCCCACCTCTCCTCAGCTTCCCACACCTCTTGTCACTTGGCAGATCATGCCATTTAATAATATGAATAAAGCAACTTTTGACAGAGCAAGAAGTTGTGATGGAAAGAATCCTGCAGTCTTTATTCCCACATCTTGCAACCAGTTCTCCTTGAGATGTGTTTTCTGTTGGTTCCTCTGCAGTCATCTTAGAGAAATAATATTTCTTGAACATAACTATTTGGGTTTTGCTGGGAAGGAGAGAGAGCAGGTTTCTCCACTGTGTTTTTTCCCTCTCTATGTTGAAGCTATCTTATTTCATTTTTATCAGCATTTCTGGATGTTCTTTCCTTTCTTCTGAACTATTATTGTGCCCATTAGTGTGCTATGTATATCGATGATAAATGCAAAGAACACTTAAGGGATCTTCAATAGATAGAAATACAGGTATGCTTACTAATTTTATTTCCTGACACCACTGTTAACATGGCTCTCTTAGCAGTAACGCACATTATGAAATTAGCGCTACTTTGAGGCTTATATCTCTATTTAGAACTGGTTTATATGCAATAGATTAATGAATGTTTTTAAGGGATTTTTATTGAGCTTCACATCAGACGGGTGCAGAAGCTTCCTGACAGAGGAATACTCATTGTGGAGGTTATAATAAGGGTGTGCCAGAGATCAAATTAGTGCCCTAATAGGCTGGAGTTCAGCATCGTGACCATCGTGACATTGTGCGCATTAACCGTGGCCCTGTACAGAGGCGGAAGGCTCTTGTCTGGATATTTATGGGGATCGAAAACCACAGCCACCAGTGCTGAGTGAAGCTAAGTTTTATCCTAACCTTCCTGCTCTCCCTTTCCCATCATAAAACTGCCCTGAAAATTAGGTTTTCAGAAAGTTATTTAATAATACAGAAAGCTATACCGCCGCTCTGAATGTGCAGTAATTGCCTGTGGGTATGCACTGTGTTTACAGCTGGTGCATTCTAAGCCTTGGATGCTATTTCTCTATTTGCTAGACTTCAAAGGAAGTATTGCTTGCTATTTTTCGTGATACCTAGCATTGGTGTCTGACCAGCATAATGAAATGCTGACCAAAGGTAACAGTAAAAATTTCCTTCCTTTACTTCTTTTCTTTGCAAAATGTAACACACAGTTTCTCTGGAATTATTTAGGGTAAAAGAAAAGTGAAAAGTTTGCATACAATTTATAGAAGTGAAAAACCTGTCCTAAACAAATAAGTAAACAGTGACTGTGTACCTTTCCAAGATAATAAAAAATTGGAAATTGTCCTGTATTTCCAAAAAAAATAAAACTAGTTATCCAAAACACAATATTAAATGATTAAAAATTTGTATCAAATCCTTTAAATCTGAAAGTTTCATTTCACTTGAAATTTATATGCCAAAATTGCCATATTTTTAAAGAATGACCTTTAATCACAAAACAAAATCAGAATTGAACTTTCACATCGAGTTAGAGGGAGAAAACCACGGATATATTTTAAAAATGGTTTTGTACAGTTTGATCCTATAATTATAGGGATATTTCTTTTGCAAACTCAGCTTCCACTATTGACACTTTTTCATTTCAGGATCATTAGCTGCATCAATAACAATTACTTAAGAAATATCATGGACTTGAACATTTTCTGATGACCTGACACAGCAGATTCAGGAACAATTTTGTGTGAACATTTTTTGCGAACTAATCTATAGCTTATAACCTTTGACAGAATTTATGAGTCTCCTCAAAAAACTGTGACAAGCAATAATCCAAATCTTCAATGTTTCTTGTTTGCTTCTCAATCCATTGAATCAATGAAAGCTCTGTTCAAAATCTGCTGAGGAGCCTCCTCAATTTAACACAAAACTAAGCAACTTTAGAGTGGTAAATCTGTTACATAAAAATTTGTCTTAATCAACTTATTTTAATTTGTTGTGTTCAAATTTTTCCTTCCATACAGTAAAATGGGATTTTAGAGTAATCAAAATCTATCCACTGAGTCTCTACAGCCTCTGGTCCATCACCAGAGGCTGTAGACACTGGAACAGCTGCATCAACACAAAAGCATCCAATATGATGCTGGATCAAGCACAGCAATTGCCCTTTTGTTTTCTCTTTTGAGGATGTTTGGTTTGTATTTTACTTTTTGAGGACAAAAAGATTCTTTTTGGATCTCTGGGAATGTCTGTACAAACATGCAATTCTGTCTGTACAAACATTTCTCTTCTGAACTAAAAATAAAATTATTTTACATAAGACCTTGGGAAAAATGTGAATCAAAGTGAATCATGTGCCATATTGCTCCTTGGCAATTGAAGGTTAAATTCCCCACTGGCATACACTGACGTAGGTCTGTTGAGTTTGATGGAGTGATTCCATCCCATACTAGCAGGGAATTGTGGACTTGCTTGGTTTTGTCACAAAAATTGGACTGATGAGAACTATACAACTGAGACTAGCAATTGAGGTACAGAGTTTGTACGAGCTGAGACCTGTGAGTACATGGGTTAAATATTCATGGTCAGAATCTCCCTTTTTATAATTTGTATTATAATATTCTGTAGAGGCAAATAACTCCTTAATTCTTTGCAGTAATGGAGAAAAGTAGGATGTTTCTTATGGGGTGACAAAAACTGCAATGACAACACCTTTAACTTTTGTGCTTCTCACACACCATAAATCAGACTCAGCTAAATCAGTGTAATCCTTTTGATTTACGCTGATTTACAAGAAAATTCATTTTTTAGGCTCTAGTTGAAGTGTTTAAGATGTTATTAAATATCTCAAATACTAAATCACTAAACATGGAGTGAACCAGTAATTTTCTGGTCAGTCCTCAGCAATTTTCTGCACTTTTCTTGTTGCACAACCAGAAAGTTGGACCTCTTCCCTGCTGTGAAAGGGGATGATAAAAGACTCCTGGAAAGCAGAACCTGAGCTTGATAAATATACATACCATTATAAATAGGAATCTGGGAAAGTGTCTGCAGGGAAAGGAAGCACCTCTAGAGGAACTGCTGCTCCCAGGATTCTGTCAGTTCTTCACTGAAGTCCTGTCAGAGTGAACAGCAGATGGAAACATCACTCAGCATCATCTCTGAGAAAATAAGAGTGCATCATGTTCTCACCTTTCCACAAAACCCCCTCCAAATATTTTAAGACACCACAGACAAGGAGTTTCCACCTGGAAGGACAAGGAGCTACCACCACTACTATATCTACTAGAGAATGGGCTTCCAGAGTACAAGCATGGTGTGTCTGGATGGAGTATGAGCCAGTTATTCATTAGCAGTAATGAGTCTCCTGAAGTGGTAGGGCTGCACTGTTAGTGAGGCATTGATATTACAATCATGCAAGTCTGCACTTCAACCCAGGTTTTTTTTTCCAGACTATCCAGAATAGAGAAGGAAGGTCCCTCCAGGTCTTTGTCTACTCCTAAGACTCTACTTCTGTCTTACTTTTTTCATTACATGTAGGTAAGCCATAACAAATACAAGCAATATACCTTTTGGAACAAAAATGCTCCTGACCACCTCTTCTCATTCAAAGCAACACTAAGATCAGAGCACAAATAATGAAGGATGGTCACATCTTGGTCATCCAGTTTCAGCTTTGTTAACTGTTCTGCATCATCACATCTTTTCAGCTTTCTCTTGTGGAAGAGAGGGGAAAAATATTAATTATAATAAAAGAGTGATCCTTGTGCAAGTGAAGGAGAGGTGAGCTCACTAAAGTAGTGAGTGCTCACTACTGTAGTGAGGAACGTGGCAGCCTGGTAGGAGCCAACAAGCAGATGAGAGACTGGGATCCCATACAGAGCCACACCAAGTGGCCTCAGGAAAGAGTCTGATACACAGGAGGACCATAGAGGAGATCCACTTTCTCTAGGTTTATTCTGTCTCCTGAAGCCACTCAGAATTTTTGGAGTGAGAACTAGGTTAGAGAAAAGGATCCAACCTGTAAAGATGTTGTGGGCAGGGCAAACAACTGTTTTTCAGTCTGTTATTTTAACTTCAGACATCTGATCTGAATGCCTCTGGTTTAAAAGTTCATTTCCTCTACTCTGTGTTCAAAAAAATCCAGCATTCCAGGCTGAAAACCCTTTGGTTTCCCACTATAAAGATGGATAGAATCAGCCTTAACTTCACAGCTACACTTGATTTGCCACCTATCCCACTAAACACTTGGAGAGCAAAGAAAAATGAGCTTTCTCTTCCTGCTTCAGCTTTCTCGGTTGAACAGACCTGAATCCTTCAGTCTCCTGATTGATAACTGTGCCTTTCCATGGCTATTTGAGATAATCATGTGGAAAATCAGTGCAAATGATGCAGCTTTAATTGGGGCACTTCCAGAAATCCTGCATATCTGTTGACCTCTCTTGAGGAAATCTGGATCCACTTTGAAAGTCAACCAATAATTTCTGGCAGAGCCAAAGGCACTCAAACCTGAGACAGTAAATAACTGACATGTTCAATGGCCAGAGAAAATGTGAGCCATTCAAATTGCTTCAGCCATGGCGAAGAAAATATTAAATTACATTTAGTTCAGTCATCAATTTGTAAAATTCATTCTTTCTTATAAATATATTTGCAAGGATCACACAACAATGAGAGCCTAAATCCCCAGCTGGCATAGGTTTTCCTCATTCTGCTGCTCAGTGAGAAACTGGTTCCACAAACTCTTGTGTCCTTCTTTGTGAACACCACCATCACAAGCATGGGCCAGGACTTTATACTTTCTTGGTTTTAAACTTTGAGCCAGAGAAAAGAAAAAAAAGCTCCAGAGAAAACCTTACTGAGCATTTTGTATCTGCTCAGGTTGGAAAAAACTTAGTAGCTATTTACAGTATTAATTAACTGTAGAGCAAGCTCTTTAAAGCAATCACATTGTTTCAAATACCAGTAAAAATAGCAAACAAAGCAAATATTATATAATTAATCTCAAACAATGTTTTGTGCAATGGTCACGAACTGTCAAGTGCTTCAGCAAAAAGACATACCTTTTGTGCTACAAAAGCTCTCAGAAGCTACTCCAAGAAGACATTTTCTATGTCCCCACCAGAGCGCATTTCATCACTGAAACATTTGTGTGCCCATTAAAAATACATTTCTGTTTCTAGACTACTTGTGGCAACAGGTAAAGACTAGGCAGCTAGGAGAAGCTGCTTGTTTGCTGAGCCTGTCAGAACTCTTGTGTGTCAATAGAGAAAATGCATGTGCACAGCTCTAATGGGATCCCTCTATTGTAGTACCTTGTCATTTTGAGAGCGTCTTGCCCTCCATGCCCCGTGAGCATTTTTTACAGTCAGAATCAACATGCCTGAGTTCTTGTTTCCAACTTTCAGTAATGTTTATTATTGTTTGTCAGCAACTGAGCTCTGCTGGAAAAACCTCCTTCGGTGAATAATGAAGTCATTCCCACAGTGACTGCTGGGTTCCAAAATTTTCAGTACTCTACCTATGGCTATTTAGCTGTACACGAGAAGCGCA